>JARWLC010000009.1:2860000-3262500 GCA_033318265.1 Phyllotis vaccarum | reverse complement strand
CAATGAGAAGATAAGAAAGTATACATCAAGAGAAATCACATGAGAAGGATTTCAGAGCCTGTGGTTTGAGAGGATTTCTCTGCAAAGCATTTCTAATGAACTTTAGATCTGAAAGGGTTTGCACACCTGGGAAACAATTAGGACAAACTAAGAACAGCCATATCTCTGTGTCTTATTGCTTTGTTGTCCACAGCTGAATGTTACAAAATAAATTCATGTGGTATTGTGCTATTGAGGAAATGGAACCATGGAATTATAGTATTTCAAAGAAAATGAAAAGTTGAAAACAAAGCGGGATAAGCATGTGGCTAATGAGACTCAACTTTAAACTACCCAGAAATGTATCGTTGAGGAAGAATCTACCCCACCAATGATAACTAGCTAGATCTTCATATGCGTACATAAGTGAGCATATACAAAAGTGTGGGTGGCAGGTGCAGAGCCTGTGAGTTTGCAGCTGCTGTGCCTTCCTTCCCATAACCATAGCACTGATAGCCCAACATTGGTGATGAAATGATTGTGTTCAGAAGTAACACTGCTTTTTGTACTTCTATAATACTGTTCATACTCTTTCTCCATTGTTTCAGTTTCTAATCCTTTTTTTTTTTTTTTTTAATCAGCAGTGAAATTCACTAAGGATAGGATAGTAAACAAATGCATAGAAGATCACACTTTCTGGGCATTATATGCATAGACCTTTATATTACAAATAAATTAAAACTGGTGGGGGAGGTTGGCCTATGAATTATAGTAAATGGTGAACTTGCTTTCCTATCAAATAAGTGACCATAATAAGTCTTTAACACAATTCTCAAGAGTTTTACCATGAGTTCAGGATAGAGAAGGAACCAGGCTTTCTCTTCATAGTTTAGTAACACTTCCTTGTGGGGATTTAATAAAAGCTTCAAAAGTTTTGGAGATATCAGTGGGAATTTACCCACAGTCTGTCTAGGAAGATCAGACAGTGGTAACTCACACCTTTAATCCCAGAACAGGGAATATCCTGGGAGGGGCTGGTGACCTAATCCAATCTGAGTTGGAAGTCATCTTAGTTTACAGAAGGAGTTCCAGGCTCCCAGGCTGGCAGTGGTGGGATCACGCCTTAACTTACCAAGAGAGTATTTAAGGCGGACATAGAAAGACAAGTTAGAGGAAGCCAAGAGAAGCCAGGCTGAGGAAGCTGGAAGACAGCTGGGGTGAGATCTGACTGTGGTGTTTACTCTCTCTAATATCTCCAAATTTCTCAGAGATCTGTCCCTGAGTCTCATTTATTTGTGCAGCACTTCCTCTTTTGTATCTCTCTGGCTTTCTTACCATTCTGCTCAAGGGGAAGCAAAAGATTGTGAAAAATCTGTTTGCCACTCAGCTACGTGCTTAGTCCAAGAAATTCAACGAGTCTCTGTGGCCAAATCAGCTTACCTCTGTTTCCTCACTGTCACTTATCCTGCTCAGAAGCTTCCGCTCTTATCCAGGACCCTGTATTGTCTGTCAACTGGAGGCAGTGTTTACTTAAATGTACATGCCTGAGAGTAAGTATCTCCGGTTCCTTCTTAGATACTAGTAACTCAGAGAGATGGATAAACAGTCTGTTCAGATAAAGGCAGGATCTGTTATCTTGCTGTTGCTGACTCACTTTGGTGTTGAGAAAATCTGTTAATTCCATTATTTTCTTGGGTGCAAAATTAAGAAATTACTGGTTTCCAGTAAAGTACCATTTAATGCATAAACTAAGTCAGTTTAAGTCCCAACCCATCCTTCTGTTTCTACTCTCCACTCTCTGTTCCCTCAGCTCCTTCAAGCTCCTTCACGCAGAGGATTAAAGCTGCTGGTTTTATTAACAGGGATAATTGAATTGGTGTGGTTCCTGTGTGACTTATGTATTTGTCTTATCTACATGAAACAGCTGGCTCATGATATTTGTACATGGTGTGGATGGATTTTACACAGATTTTGAAATGTGTCTCTTTCCATCAGGAGAAGTTTCTAAACATCCCTCTAACATTTTATATCAATAATATTAACTGGAGTTCTTCTGGTTCATTTGTCACCAGAAAGAGCATCTGAGCTATTATTTTACATTTTATTATGTAGCTAATACTAGTTAAATTTTAAGTTACTTATTACCTCATAAACAAAGATTAATTGGGAAGCACATTTTGAGCACACCAATTCACCAGAGTTTTGTTTTTCAACTGAGACAACTTTGTTATGATTATCTCTGACACTGTCGGTAAAAAAAATCTTGTCTTTGTCTCCTAGTAGAAAAACTCAGTGTTTTATGATGTTTTGATAACTGTATTTAAAAGATACCAACTGTTCCTTTGTTGTATGAGATTAATGTGTCCTTATTGTAATTATGAATGCAGGTCTAATTCTTGTTCCTTTGAGGGGGCTTATGCATTGAGAAACTAGTTGTCACACAACATAGAAGCTGGTACCTGTTATGTCTGGAGAATAATTTATGTTAACTATACTTTCAGTTTTAAATGAATTAAGTGTATTTAGAAAGCATGTTACAAGCAGATACAGAAGAACAAACAGTAAGCAACAGAGATAACATCATAAAATCATGTGCTTACAGCATCCAGTAGAAATGTCTATGGAATAGCTCTAATAGAAATAAAATAAGCAAAAGGAACATCCTCAAATTGGAGGCTTCTAATACCCAATAGAAATCACCTGGGGATGCCCCATTGAGGCAACAATTGGCAGTTCTTAATTGCAAGTCTCAGGTGGACCAGCATGTCCTTTGTTATTTTATCTTCCACACAGTGACTGCGCCATAATATATTGCTATTTCAGCAAGCAATTTTGATTCCTCAGATACTAACCTGATTCCCTGGCAATGCCCCAGCTGCTTAGGCCATAGCCTGGTGGTAATTCTGTTCCCACAGCACTGGCTCCTGTTGCTTTCACGAAAGGTAGCTTTAACTAAACCTTTATTGTTCTATTTATAGGTAAGACTTGAACTTTAAAGGCTGGGGTGAAAATTTGCTAGCTGAAGGTGATTGTATAGCCACTAGCTAACTTGCTCTACTTTCTGGAATTTTCCCCAAATCCTGTCCTTCTGTTATGCCAAAGCAAAACAAAACAAAAGCCAGACCCCTTTAACCCCTCCCTACTCTTTCCAGTGCACCTCTATGTCTCTTTCAGATGCCTTCTGATGCTTTATGGTTACTTTCTGTCAACTAGTTACTAACTCAGCCTCCAAACACAAGGTTCATTTTATTTAATTAATGCAAATGCTAACTCAGGGTTTACAGTATGAGCAGATATGCCCCAACACATTCCACTTGAATGACACTTACAAATAAAACTATTACAGATAGCATATACAAGATATCCAATTATCTCCTTGCATTTAGCAGAAATTAATGGAGAGAACCTGAAACAGCCATGCTGTAGCTCCCAACTGAGAGATTTTTAAACAGACCAGCAGTCTCATTAAGATAGCCTCTGATACTGGATCTTATCAACCACAGATATTTTAAAATCATGGTGTGGTAATTTGAATGTAATTGGCCCCATAAGCTCATAGAGAATGACACTATTAGGAGGTGTTGCCGTGCTGAAGGAAGTGTGTCACTCTGGAGGTGGGCTTTGAGGTCTCCTTTGCTCCAGGTATGCCTCCTTCAGCTCACTTCCTATTCCCTGCGGATCAAGATAGAGGACTCTCAGCCCCTTCTCCAGCACCGTGTCTGTCTGCACGCTGCCATGTCCTACCATGATGATAATGGACTAATCCTCTGCACTGTAAGTCACCCCAATTAAATGTTTCCATTTGTGAGAGTTGTTGTGGCTATGGTGTCTCTTCACAGCAACAGGAATCCTAAGACATCTGGGTTAAATAATAATAATGACAGAATGAAATAGTTTGCCTTCTACTTGTTCTCAAGGGGAAATGTTTTAAATACCCTAATCTGCTTCCTACTCTCCTTTTTTCTCACTCACTGACAGCCTGAAGACACTGAAGATAAACACTCTCAGATCTGAGGCAGAGAAGACTGTTTTGTTCTCAGAGACAATGCGTCACAAATGTGAAAAGCCAATGACAGCTCACTAATATAATTAATATTATATAACTTTTTACTTTAGGATTGTGCACCCCGAATGCCTGTAGGTCCTTATTAGTTGGATGGTTATGATACAGAATCCTCATGTAGTAGGTTTTCAAAAATGTAAATCTCACAAATAATAATAAGGTCAAGAAGTTTCTCAAATATTGATTATTAATGGCAGTTATTACTTCCTACAGAATGATGACTATAACATTATATAATCATATCATAATCTCCACGTAGTTGCTTCTTGCTAAGTGTCCGCTTGTTGACCTTATTCCTGAACATTCCAGCTTGACTCAAACACTTGCTTCTCCCTTTTGTCCATATCCCTATTTCTGTCAGCTGGGAGATTGACAGCTTTCTTGCCAGGCTGTTTCTCTTAAACGCTAACAAAATTGTACCCACGCTTCCTGATGTGAGAGTTGTTGTTCCCGTAGAAGGTACAATGCTATCACATTCTTGTTTCTTCCGTCTGACTTGTTTTAATAAATTTGACCATAATTTTTCTTTGCACTTTTCCTATGTTTATCGAATTTGCAAGATTTTTTTTGAATCTCTAGACTTATTTTTTTTTTCAAATTTGGTTAGAAATCAGATATTGATTTTCTTATGCTTCTTTAATTCTTTCAATTATCTTCTCCAAATCTAGGAACAGCATAGTGTGCATTGTTAAATCTTTAGTGATAATTAGCCACTCTTCTGAACAGTTTATATAATGATAGAGTGATATATATATTTAGCTTTGAATAAGTAAGTCTATTAAGTATGCATCAAATTAAATTTAAAAATAATGAATAGGTAGATAATCTACATAGACAGACGGTAGATATATGCGGGAGCCCACAAAGATTTCAGGGAGCCCACAAAGATTTCAGCTTGTGGTTTGTTACCATTTTGACTCAAGGTCAGAGAATCCAAGTTTGTTTTCCCTCTGAAAGGCTGCATAATAGGGTGCTTTGGCCAATGGTATAGTTACCAGGTGTATTACAGGGACATTTTTCTACCAAGATATCTTTGAACAGCTTCCTGTAACTGTAGTGCCAATGAGAAATTGTCTTGTCCAATTTTTACAAGGGATCGGTCATTTGCTGTGCTATTGACCCTGTGATAAAAACTTACTGCATGCTGTTTAATATTCGTAGAGAATCATGCCATTTACAAACCATTAAAATATTAGCTCACTTTCCAAAGAAAAGTGAATATCATTTAGCTACTTGGACATTGAAACAGATCCCAGAAATGTTACCTTTACACTAGAGACATATTGGTTTTACAGAGAGTAATTTCATATCTGGGTTTATACATTAAGATTCAGCCTCCACTATCAAGAGGCCTTCATCTCCTCTTGGTTCCCTGTTGTCTCTTTTATCACTGTGTATAGAATCATTTCAGAGCTAGTTTGGCAGCCGAAGAAGCCTTTCAAAGAAATACTGCTCTATTTATCTAACTTGAAAGACACATGAAAAGGACAGCCACTCTTTCAATGCTTTTACAGTTGAAAGTGTCTTACAGGATTCAGCCCCTTTCTGTGAGATGGAAGAGATTACCGTTTTCTCACTTCACATCTGCATCCTAGAAAGATCAGTTCAAACACTCGGCAGTAGTGGCTTAAAAAAAAATAAAGCCCAGCTACACTATTTAAATGTCGGTCGTGCAAATGACTTGCCTCCTCAGCCCATCTGTAAGTGACAATTATCCTGTGGTACCTTATTTTAAAGACTTGAATATGGCAATCAGTCAAAAAGTTTGTGGACAGAATTCCTTTTAGTTATTAAACATATTTGACTATGGAACACTACAAAACGAGAATCAACTTTCAATAAATAAAATGTTCAAGTTTTAAATTTAGTTTTGACCTTGCTTTGCTTGTTTAATTGACACATGGTTTTGTGTGTTCCAGGCAGGCCGCTAATACCATGTGTAGGTAAAGATGACCTCTAACTTCTGTTTCTTTTGTGGAGACCTCCTGAGTATTGGGATTATAGTGTGGACCACTTGGCATGGTTTCTGTAGTGCCAGGGATCTACTCCATGTTGTGTTTCCCAGACTGGTACCCTATAAATGGAGGCATGTCCTAGGGCTAGATATAGTCTTTTGACTCTAGCTTGTTCACTCAACTTCAATGTTTAGTTCCTGTGCTGTGAAGTGATAATGTCACAAAATTTACAGTTTTCATGATTAGGAAGAGCCTGCCCTTGGGGAAGAACAACCTGAACCATTTTGATTCTCAGGATCAACATTTAGTGAGAACAAAATTAAAAAAAAAAAAAAAAAACCAAAAAATAAGTGTTTCAACAAAGCAATGCACAGCACTTCTGAGACACATTCACCCAACTGAAAAATACCACAGCAGTGCCTGGTGGCTGCAGTGTGCCTTCTGTGCAGTGTGTTTTCTGTGCAGTGTGCCTTCTATGCAGTCTGCCTTCTGTGCAGTGTGCCTTCTGCCTTCTGTGCAGTGTGCCTTCTGTGCAGTGTGCCTTCTGTGTTATGTGCAGTGTGTCTTCTGTGCAGTGTGCCTTCTGCCTTCTGTGCAGTGTGCCTTCTGTGAAGTCAGTGTGCCTTCTGTGAAGTCAGTGTGCCTTCTGTGCAGTGTGCCTTCTGTACAGTATGCCTTCTGTGCAGCATGCCTTCTGTGCAGTGTGCCTTCTGTGCAGTATGCCTTCTGTACAGCATGCATTCTGTGCAGTGTGCCTTCTGTGCAGTATGCCTTCTATGCAGTGTGCCTTCTGTGCAGTGTGCCCTCTGTGCAGTATGCCTTCTGTGCAGTGTGCCTTCTGTGCAGTGTGCCTCAAAGGTAGACTAAGTCCCAACAGCCTGAGGCATGAAGTAAGATCAAGAAGTACATGGTGCATTTGTTTCTTAAAGTTGATGATTTTAACCTCTTCCTTTTAATTATCAAGGAAATAGATAATACTGTCTTCTAGACAAAATTTAATTGTTGTGAGCAATAATAGTGAGCAAAAGAACTTGAAGTGTTTGGAATTATCAGATTCATTCTTAAATATTGTTTTAACTCATGTTCAGCAATAGAAAATAATGATAAAACTTAACATTAATTTTTCTAAAAACATGCTGGGCTGAGGAAGCAGAATCTATCACTGTCGGCCACCTGAAGAAAACTTGGCTTTTACAAACATCATTGCCTGGTATACTTGGTGGTTTTCTTGGAGAAGTATAAGGGAGACATCTACTGGGGAGAATGAAATATGTTTGATTATCAAATAAACTTGTAGTTCCAGGAATATAATACATTATATTTCCTGTGGTCTTCGAGTCTATATTATACACTTCAAGGGTTCATGTTACTACAGTTACAAAGCTGTTTTGAAGATATATGGCTTTATAATGGCAGTTTCAGTAGATTTAAATGCTAAATGCAAAACACTAAGTTAATTGGGGACTGCTCATCTAAATAACGCAGAAGAAATGGAAGTCAGCAGACAGGACCAACAGTGAAGCCATCTTAAAAGCTGAATGGAAGGCATGGACCTTACATGATTGGAGGGCTGTGGTGGAATAATTCAAGGAGACTGAGAAATATCATAAACTTTTCAGAAGCTCCATCACAGCTAGGTTCTAAGTCACATTTAACAAAAAGACAATTGTGTTAACTCCTAAGGTGGTTTATCCTGGGTGCTACCTGAGCATATAGTATTGATGTAAGTACAATCCGGGCTGTGCCAAATTACACTACACATGGAAATACAGGTGTTTTCCTCGTTACATGTTCTCAGCCAACCTGTCCATAAACAACATCAACAAAAACCTCACACTGACACATTCTCATATTATTTAACATACTTAGGAGTAGAAAAACGCTCCTTCGTAGTAGCCTAACTGAGATGATGCCAACAGATACTATATTTTGAATATCTAAAATGAAAATTATGTAACCACAAAATATTAGTAATGATATAGCTATCAGTTCTTAAAATACATTGACCTTGTGCATTTACAGAGTGGCACTCCTGTGCAGTCTACAAGGTTCAAGTTATTAATGCAGGGTAAGAAGTCTATGCAGTATAATATAATTACATTGTGTCAGATATTGATGCAGTGTAACCTGCCTATGCAATGTGAACTGCTCCTGAAACTGTAACATATCTGCCTGAGTTTCTTTCCTGTTGCTGAAATAAAATAGCTCGAAATGAAACTTAAAGGAAAGGGGGTTTATTTTGGCTTCAGCTAAAGGAGAAGACCACCCATCTTGTTGAGGAAGATGTGGTAACAAAGTCATGAAGACAGGAGCAGGAGACTGGCTGATCATCTTTGCAATTCCACTCAGGAAGTAACGAGTGAACATAAAGTTAGACTGGACTGTGAGTCCTCATGGTCTATCCACATTGACCCAGAACAGCGATTCTGCACCTCCTAAATCTTATAGCCTTCCAAACTGTGCTTCTATCTAAGGACCAACTATTCAAATACGTAAGGCTTTTGAGGGTATTCCTCATCCACATAGTCATTGATGGCTGGAAAATTTCACTCAAGACCTGGATGCGCATTGTTAAACACCAGCAAGAAGCACTGGTGTCGGTGCTCGCTAGGTTGCTTCACTCTCATGTAGCTTTGACTTCCGTGAAGAATGGGTATGAGAGCTTGACAGAGCAGGTGGAGAAGAAGCAAGGTGACAGAACGAAAATAAAGTGGTCGTGCTGCAAATATAACACGGTCTTACATAGGAAAAAAGGGAACACAGATTTCAGAACGAGAACCACGGCCTTGGTATCATCTACTTGTTCCTGCCACTTCTAGAGATGAACATTGCTCATTCCATGCAGAGAACTGAGCTGAGCCTGTTCGAAAGAACAGTAATAGATCAGCTAAGCTTGTGGCACACAAGAGTTAGCATTGCTGTATTCTGAAGAACGGAGTGCTTAGATAAAGGGTAGCTACACATTGATACTTTGCACTCATTTTATATGTGGATGAAATGAAAAATATACAAAGAATAGAGAGAATTGTTCAAGTTGGAAATAAAATAATTTCGAAATTAGCAATACTAAGAAAGGGGGTTTTTGCTTGAACAAATGTTTCTTAATTCCATCGTTACTAACAATTTCCATAAATTGCAGCATCTTACCCCTTGTCTCTGTACTTATAATTCAAACTATTCAATAGTTTTGTGATAATCACCAGAGTGCAAATGACTAATAGGTAACAATTACTGAAGTCCAGAGCTCACTCTCTGTGTGGCTTCCTCTTAATGTTCTCCATGTACCTTCTCAATCATTCCACATAGCTCTGGCATCAGTGTTTACATCTATCCTGCTGGCTTTCTTTTCTCAACACCCTGTACTCAATCTCTCTTTACCTACTTTAGAAATAATGGTGTTGCCCTTAGGAGTCCTGAATCTAGTTGTATGCAGTGCCCCAGGATATAAATGCTTCTGTGCCTTAAACAAAATGCATTTTCAAAATATTGTAGTTGCTGAACTACCAACTGGCACAGTGACTATGAAATAAGTTATTGTGGAGTTCATTTGGCTACTGTTATATTTTCAACAAAACAGTAATATTAATAACTTCTAATAGAATTTGTGAAGAGATCATGCATCACACACCTAAATATACACTTAAAATAAAATAAATTTTAATAGTTGAACTATTAAATAGTGATACTTGCCAATTATATTTACAGGAAATGGCTTAAACTGGTTCAAAAGATAGTACAACATCAGACAGATCAGTAGACAACTAGAATCACTAAAATTAATTGCTAGCTGATGCAAAACATTTCACTATCTATAGGTTATATGCTTTAATGTTAGAAATCATGTTTTCAAAGAATGCAGTCAATTTTGCATCCACTGAGTGACATTAATTTGTCTCTGTTTACATACGAGTAACCTGGGTCACTATAAGATTTCTATAATATTGGAAATGATTAACTCAGTTAAAATCATTGACACATGCAGTTTATTCTAAATTCAGAGTAGCATGTTGATTTTCAGTGAAAATATAAGGGTATTTTTGTTCATCTCAGTTTTATATAGTTTTTGGTGGTCAGTGTTCTCCTTTCATCTTATTATTACAGTTTCAAAGAATTCTGTCATAAATCATACACATACCCTATGCTTGTTTTAGACTGTTTTTTCTGTGTAGCAAATTTTCTCTTACCTCCTGGCTTCAATACGCATGCATTCATGTGCTGCATCTCTTGGGAATCTCTCTGTCCTCTGGCTATGAGCTAAGACTTGCCTTTACAACAGCATTTCTTAAGGAGCTATTATCAATATTTTGATTCTGAGGGCCCAGCTGAAATCTGTGACTGGGACAAAACTAATTTCCAGTTTAGGCTCTAGTAGTCCCCATTCAACTTCTGAAGGCTCATTGAATTGGTACCTTCCATTCTTAACTGTATGTGGGCCAGAGCTCACCCATGTTTCATGCTATGTGTGATACTTTAACATATAATTTCTTTCCAGATATCTATCAATAAGGCAAAGTGCTCTGCCGGGCACTGTGGATACTATCACTATTTATGATGTAACCAAAGTGTCAATAATGTACTGCCACCGTTGATGTCTCCTGTAAGACAGGTGAAAAATAATGTTCAACTAACACAACCAGAGATAGAGAAGTGGGTTTGAGCATTCATCTAGGTGCAGCAGGAGTGCTCATTAAACTGGGGGGAACTTTAATTTCAATTTTATGTCATGCAGCACTGATCAATTAATGTCTTAGAATTAACTGAAGTGTGGTGATCTTCCTGAGAAATCTTACACTACAATGTTTTATATAACATTTTACTTGTCATCCTGCAAACAATCTGTCACTGGCATTCTTTCTGCAGTATTGACTTTCCCTTTGCTGATGATGAGACTGAGGCTCTACGGTAGGAGAGACGTATTCACATTCAATTATGCATACATCTCTTGCAGAGGATTTGGGTTTATTTTTTACATACCATTCACTTTGGATGACTTAGAAAAGTTACCTTTAACCCCAGCTTCCGAGGAGCTGACACACTCATTTGGACTCTATAGGCGCACACACACACACACACACACACACACACACACACACACACACACTTAAAAGAAAAACTCAAATAGTAAGCCATGGGAGCCAAAATGTGATCCTATATTATATAAAACTGTCAGGTCAAATATAGTTTAGTGAGAATTAGTCTCAATATAAAACTCTAAGGAAGGTCTTTGTTGAGAAATCTGTCTGCTCTATCATGTCTCAAGGAAAAGAACAACTGTCATTAAAGTGTAAGTAATAGAAGCCATCTGAAGAAAAACAAGCTTCTTTAAAGTCTTACCTTGTTAAGTTGACAATAAGTGGAATTCAAAATGCTTAATTTTTGTTAATAAAATTGAAATCTAATAAACATATTTAGTCTTATAGAATTTGAGAAAAACATGAATGAGTTTGCCATAAAATAAATGGAAAGTTTATCATGTCAATAAATAATACCATAAATGGATATAAATAATTTTCCTATACCTATTAATCCACTTCTATGTAATTTATGTTCATTTATTGATTTTGAGGTCAGATATATGTATTGGTATAGAGTACTTGCTACTTGACTAAGAACCGTCTCATGGCCCTGCATAGGTTCAGTAGTGAAGCTCAGGACCTCTCTTCCTCAATGCCTGTGTCTAAAAATACCTACTCTCCCCCAAGGCTCTGTTGTCTTTTGCTGCTGACTGGCAGCTTACAGATGCTTCAGGAGGAAGCATTAAGACTCCATATGGAAACTTCCGATGGCTGTGTTTAATTTATTACTGGAACCACTGATATTAAAATGAGAGAAAGTAATTGCAGGATCACAATATGCAATCATTCATAAGATTTAGCATTTCTCTTAAATGGTTTTATAGTATGAAAGGCGGAAACAGATCTCCTGAGCAGAACACACAGCATCTGAAATTTTAAGTGACATTCTATCTGAGCAAACCCAAATCATTGAAGGCTCAATGTCCCTTTCTAAGTGGGCATTTCCTCACATGTTCCTTACAGAGTAGTACAGACATCAGGTTTATGAGACACAACAACTATTTCCTGAATTATTTAAGAAAGTAAAAGAAATTCTTAGTGTTTGCTAGAGTTGTGAAGCTCTGGAAAGTATTATTTTTAATCTAAGCATCACTCTAGTTTTGACTACATTTTGTACTATGTATTTTATTTTTAATACTATGTAGTACTATTTATTTTTTGTTTATTAATTGAAAATTTTACACATCTATACAGTATACCTTGACCATATACACCCCTCACTTCCCACCTCCAACTCGCACAAGGACACCGTATCTTGTCTTCCTTGTAACTTCATGTCATTGTGTTATAATTTTTAGTGAACTGAGTTCAATTAGTGCTATCTATATGCAAATAGGAGTACTAATCTCATCCACTGAGTTATGGGTAAACTACCTACCAGTGGCTACACTCCAAGAGAACACTGATTCTCCCACTCCTAACAGCCTTCAGTGGTCAATAGCACCTGAGTTAGGGTGGAGCATCTGGACTGCCTCCTAATTTCATTTTGAAAATAGTGATTATCTCGATCTTGTTTAGGACTTTAATTGATAACTATAATGGCAGCGAGTTTGTATTTGTTACAAGGCGTCATATCCAAAAGTCAGCATTTGTCAGCTCTCCTCCCTATCCTTTAGCTCTTACATTCTTTAATCCAGTCTTAAGAGATGCTACCCGGTCACTCGTCAGCAGTTTGAACAGTAATGCTTTTCTGTACTAACCAGTAACCACTGAAGTGAGACATTTCTAGACAAGTTTGAGAGCAGCACAGATTTATTAGAATGGTCATTAATATTTAAAAGGCGGTTTGCCGACATGACCATCAATAGCACAGCTCTTAGAGCCTGTCACTTCCCTAATCTTGGCTTTTAGTCATGTTATAGTAAGGTATGAAATCTTTTCCATATAGCAAACCTATGTAAACAATCTACCCACGACTGCACTAGTGTCCCATCTTGCCTGGTATGTTCTGTTGTAGCATGAAGGATCAAGTTCTGGATGATGCATATCTATCTCTTCTCCACTGTCAGCCTGAGTAGCCCCTTCCAACACCATGAAAACTGGCCAGCGGGGAGAGTTTCCCAGTCAGTGCAATACTAGTATCTCAGCATCCTTCAAATAAAGTGTGTGCTGTCTTAAACAATTGTACCTTATCATCAAGTTAGGGCAGGGCAATCAAAAGCAATACCTTGTGGTTTGGGATGCCTTTAAGACCCATAACTTGAAGAGGTAACCCATGTTACCATGACATAATCAGACCTTTATTTCCCATAGTTCTCCTGTTCTTTGATATCACATATGTTCTATTATTCTCTGCCATTGAATTCTGTAATAGCTTTATTTTTCTATGAGATGTATGATGTTTGATACATTTCTGGAGTGTGCAACTAAGAAATCAGGGCAAAAAGCCCCTCTATCACTTTGGCTCTTAATTACTTGTAATTTGTCTGTGTTAGGAAAGTTTCACTCCTCGGTGTCCTCATCCTGAAATACATTATAGATGCTCTGTACTCTTCCTATGACCATCTAGAGAAAATCAACAGGATTATTTCCTTCCTGTGTTTTGCTGTCTGTCCCTCATCCTGCTATTTTCTATTCCACTCTGTCTCTGCCCCACAGAATACTCTACTTTTCTTTGAGATAAATATTTAATTTCCAAAAGTAAGAAACATTTTTTTTCTGTGTCACTTAGCAATACCCTCAGAGTGAGTTTTATTTTAGGACTGATTATTAGTTTAGTGGGTGTAGCCTACATTTTTCTAACCTTTCATTATGAAAACCCATTCAGTATTTTCTTCTCTTCATACCCTTCAGTTTAACGCTTTTCTTCAAATTTTACACCAAGGAACATCACCTCAAGCAAATATTCATTCATTCATCAGACATGTCATGATACACAGTATTTCACCACTACTAAACACTAGCCTTTTGAGCATTTGCTAACGTGTGTCAGTATAAATGTGTTAAGGGGTTGTTTTGAATGCTTTTTTTTCTCGTGGCCATAAATATCCATTAGGCAAGGATCACAGACTTGTTCTCACTACTGTACACAAGCACCGAGTTGGTAGAAGAGAATACAAAATTCAAAACATTGTAGAAAACTAACTTCGCATCATATAAAAATCATAGAAAAGTGGAAAAGGGAGGAAGTTTGGAAATGCTTCAAGAACAGAGCAGAATGTGTTCCTGTGCCTGTGAAAAATCTAGACCAAAGCAGTACATCCGTCAAGAACAGCTGAGGACACCAGCTAACAGGGCTGGCTAAGGCGGTAGGTAGCTTCTTTACCCACTCCTGGCTTCCTCTTTTAGTAACATCCCACCAGAGAAGCTTTTTGTGTGATTTTTACAAGCTCTCTACATCAACAAAATAGAGTTTGGTTTGAAAATACTTTACGGTAGTTGTGCAGGGGTATTTCCACACGTTCCACACAACTACCCTAGTAATAAATTTTGATGTGTGTGTATGAATGTTTATAAGAGGACTTCCGTAAATGATGGTAATAGAAAGGAGATCAAAAGAGGAGGAGAAAGATGAGGTATTGAAAGGAGGTAAAGAGTAGGTAACAGTGGAGGCAGGGTGTGCAGGGAGGGAGTCGGGGAAGTGATTGACAGAAAGAAGCACAAGCAATTGTAAGGACCTCATGGTGAAACTCATTACCTTGTACACCAATCTTATTAAATACTAATAAAATGGAACACTCAGACTAGAATGCATTTAGGAGAGGTATAACAATTACATGTGATGTTTTAGGGTTTTTTTCTTCTGGTTATTCTGGAAGGATATTAAGATTTTAGGTAGCAGATTATGAACTAGTGTATAAAAGTCCTTGTCTTCCATATTTGAATGAATATAAGCAAACACGACTCTGACATGCTTGTGGTTGACTTCTCTGTCTCCTTGATTCTGGTCATTAGTAAGGTCTCCTTTGTGGGTAGAGTTGTGTCCCTATTGCCAGCATTAGCAGCCTGGGGGATGCATGGTGCCTTAGGGTGTGAAGAGTCATGAGGTTTGTACTATCACCTGGAGCTCCTTCCTCCCTGCAGGGTAACTGCTGTAGAAGTCACAGGTATACAATAATGATCTCAGATGACTTTTACAATCAATTCTTGGCTGTAGTACCAAATACAGTTTTAAATACAATTGCTGACCAATCCTGACATTAACCCTGAGGGAATCTCTCCTCCTTCCCATTGATACCCTTCCTTCTACCTCTTAAAAAGGAAGTCGCTGCTTCAAGGATAAATAACTTTTGTGGGGAGAAACAATCTTTTTGGAATAAAGAGTTTAATATGTTTGCATAGCTGTCATCTTTACTAAATGTCAAAGAAGAAGCAATAACTAAAATGTTTGACATTACTCTGTCTTCATTGGAAGACACAGTTGATGGATAAAGGTCTTTTCTCTCTACCAGGCTCATGGTTCTATAAAGTGGTTACTAAAAATTAGTTTTCAATGAGAGAGAGAGAGAGAGAGAGAGAGAGAGAGAGAGAGAGAGAGAGAGAGAGAGAGAGAGAGAGAGAGAATGTGTGTTTCTGTCTGTATTATTGGCAAAGGTGCCATAAGATTCCATTAAGTTGGGCATCCTTCCCGTTTGTCATCTATGTACTAACAGTCATTGCTATCACTGAAGGAGCTTGTCAGTGTGATCTTCTCTTTACGGTATCTTGTCATGAAAACTATTTCCTCTTTCCTAAAGCTTTTACAAGTATAAGATATAGTGAATAAAAATGGAAAATGAAAATAACAGCAAGAGGGCTGAGCTAATTTAAAGATTTCTATGTCATCCATTCCATAGAAAAGAAGAAACCAAAAGAGGGCTGGGACAGTAGTTGGAGCACCACAGAGAGACTGATGTGTTTAGTGGAGAGATAAATCCATCATACAAACACAACCAGAGAGAGGGACAGGGACAGAGATGTTGGAGCAGTTAACTAAGACCCCATTAATGCTCTCAGCCTTCCCTTGTTTCTCTGTTGAGCTTTGTGCATCTGAATGTTTATCGTCTTACATCTTTATGTCTTCAGATGTTCTTTCAATGCTCTGACAGCAGGTGATTTCTAAATTAAATAAGATTAGCTGCAGGCTGTACTCCTTTTTGTAATACATGCACAGGTCTAAGAACTGACTGAAATAATTTAACTTGTTCCATGCTAAGTTTGTTCACCCATAATTTCAATTCTTTAGCATAAATGAAAATGCTTTATGTGGTCTAATCTCTCTAAATACATGTCAGATTCTGTAAGAAAATGTTCCGATTCTATCTAGGGTGGAATATTTAGATAGGAAAAGCATGCTTCTCCAAAAATGTTTCTTCTGCCTTTGAAAGGAAGAAAACAAAATATGTCTTCATTTCCAACTGACGGCTCCCAAGTCTCAAGGTATTCAGCCTTCATTTTTCCTCTTTTTTACCACTGTGGAGAATAAAAATGAAAATCTTCATATATTCCAGAACAACATTAGGAAAGACAACTTACAGAAAATGAAAGGAAACCTCTTACAAGTCCTTTATAGAAGGTTCAGAACAAGGAATTAGACTTGATCTCAAAAAATGTATTGGCCAGATTCAATACTGCACCTCACTGTGAAGTGATACTGAGACTTTTATTGCAACTGTAGTTTCTAATTTTGTAACTTTCATTTAGTCCTTCTTTTGGATGTCTTTGCAAAAGTATTCTAGTTTTCCATTTGTTTTCATAAAATTTGCCTTTGTTTGTAGCATTTTTTGATGAATATTTTTAAATCATTTTGAGACAATTGTCACATGGTTACTACATTGGTGTTATCATATGTTTCTGATCTGTTACTTGTATTGTGGATTTTCTGATTCTTAATATGATAGGTGCATTTTTATCGTGTCCAGAGAATTTACAACATCGTGCTACAGGACTCTAGAATCTATTTGATTTTTTTAAAATTATTATTTGAGTGTGTCTTCTTTGAGGGTGGCAGGCAGAGATCTGTGCTCATGCTTGGCTTCCTGATGGAATATAGTGGTGGCACAGAGCACGCGTGGAGCCCCGATTTCTGCTTCTTCTACTGTGTATAGATAAGATGACACCCAGCTCTGCCTGTGACATGTTCCCTTCTCATATGTATCCCTAACCAGTACCTCGTCATTGTCATACAGTGGGTTGTGAGTATATACAGGCATCTCTGGTCCCTTATCCCTAGGACAGGAGTGGATGAAGAGCACAGCCCTGGGTGTCTCATTCTTCCTCACTGGTGCTGGATGAGAAAAGAAAAAGCCACGCTTCTCTACGGACTCTAAACCATACATGAGAAAAGAGTCCTGAAGTCGTCACAACCTTAGCTTTTCTTTACTCCTTGACAATGGGTGAGAATGAGCTCATTTCTTCCATGTTGCCAGAATCAGAACACCTTGTTTCCATGGGAACGGAATGACTGGCAGCTAACTCTTCAGAAACCAGAGCCATTTAATAAAGGACTTGAAGTGCTTGTCCTTGTCCCAGTGGGACATATGTCCTGTCTTCAGTCCGGAATACTGGAGAGACAGGAGTATGCTTTTCCCATTGATGTTTGGTTGAAGTGAGAGTAGGTTGCATGGAGATTAAAAAGGGTTTTCTGTTATTAGGCCACTTTTCTCTGGCATTTTTTGGGGGGGAGAATTAGACTTTTCTATGAACCAAATGCACATGTTCCAGTTGGCTCTTCTCTATTCCAGGCTTCTGTAATTCCCTGTCAGGAGCACAGGGGAGATCATATGGAAAATCACATAATTTATTCTTGTAGTGTTCCTCATGTCCTTAGGTTGCTAGACATTTCACTTCCTTCTTTAATGTCCTCAAAGGTTTCCTATGGCTTGTTCATGTACATAGCTAGTGTTTCTGTTCTAAGAAGGAGGAACAGAATCATTCCGTCTTCCGAAATCCTTGAATACACAGTTTAATAACATCTGCTTAATGTGTCAGTGGTAAGAGGTGGGCATATGCTTTAAACGCTAACCATGTGGAGGTCAAAGATCATCTTCCATGACACAGTTCTGTTCTTCTACCATGTGGACTCTGGGTTTAAAGCTCAGGCCAATAAATTATCCAATAAGTACCTTTACCTACTAAGCCATTTTTTAGCACTCACTATGCTTTTTAAACTATTCCTTTCTACTTACTGCAAATGAAATATAACTTTAATAAGTAAACTCTGGTATCAAAGACACAGTCTGAGTCTGCCATTTGTTAAAATGAGTTAAGGGACAATAGAGGTAATTTTACATGAGTCACAAGTCATCACGGAAGATGTTTCCTTTGAGAGCAAAGAAGAGACCTTGATAAAGCTGACAAGAACATATCTGTGTGTTTTCTCTTTTTGTTCAGTTTCTTGAAATACTTTCTTTGACTCAGACCTTTGTCTCTGCCTTCCTTTGATGCAGAATGGCTGTCCAACCAAACAGAAGTGAAAACAGAAAGTGAAGTTAGTGTGGTGAGTAGAAGAATCTCCTGTGATTTCTGAAGCTCTCGGGCTAACAAGCTCAGAGTAGGGAAACTTCACTGAACTATCAGTACAGCGGATGACAGAGGATAAATAGTATTCAGGGATTATTTAAGGTTTATAATTTTGGGTGTGGATTACCTGGTGTGACGTTGGGCTAAATTAAGGAATGGAAGAACCTGACCCATATGTACATACCAGTAGATACGCCCCCTAGTTGTTCTAGAAGGAAAAAAATAGAATATAATTTTGCAATTACATTTTCAAACCTTTTAGGAGTCTAATGGACCAGAGTTTACCTCAGAGGTAGTGCTTCTCCTTAGTGCCATTAGCAAAAAAGTTGCGGAGGTGTGCATACCTTTCCAGTATCTCTCCATACTGGAAACTAGACCCTTAGTTGTATAAGTCAGATGTGTGGTGAAAATGTTTAGGGATGTGTATATTTAAATCAAATCTCACAAAATTGTCTCAATTTGTGCTCTATCTGGACTCCATGTTTCAATGAATATATGGGGAGATCACGTACATGCACATATAAAATGTATGCTTTTTTCTATTTCATGCAATAGACATTAATTACACTATATACTTGTGCATCGTGCTAGGGAATATTGACAAGAGTTGTTATTTTTGAGATAGTGGGGAGTGGTTTGGGTACCAAATACAGAACTTACATGAGATGATTTCCCACAGATGAGAAGTAATGAGAACAGCATGGCAGAGGGAGCATCAGAGTGTCTAGATTTTAGCTACTCCTTACAGCTGATTTGGAGATATCGTCATGGCTCAATCCTGAGAAATAGTGAATTACCTCTATGTGATGTATAGTGGTGAACATTACTTCAAATAACACTGAATATTTACCTTAGGTTAGAAAAAGAATTACTGAAGATACTATTATGGCCCAATTTGAAAGTGTTGCTTTAATTCAATGTGTCATTGTTCAGAGGAAGATTTATGGAGACTAGAAACAATTGTTTAAAATTCACCATCACTTACATACGTACATCAATGTTTAGTGTCTACCTGTGAGTATTAAGTGCCTTGCAAATCTATTCACGATGTTGGTGATGCTCAGTTGTTGGACATTTCCTGAGATGTTTGTCCCACTGTGCTCTGTGTGCCCGTGTTCTCTCAAGGTAATACTGTGACATTCTCAATATTGTCAGTCTCCAGTTCTCACTGCCAGCATTAGAAGAATGAGGCCACATGAGGCCTCAGGTCTGGTTAAAACTTGCCCTTGTGTCCTTCATAACATAGCATGTGAAGTGTGCAATTTTTTGTGCCCTTCTGTCTGAGTGCTTTAGGGGCATTTACATAACCTTCTGCTTGACTGGGTTGGAATTAGAAAAGCAGGATTCATGTCTCACCGTGTCAGCTTCACCCATTTGGTCTTTTGAGATGGCCAGTGACATACTAATGTTTTGTCCCATGGTTTGGTAAAAGTTAAAAAAAAAAAAAAAAAAAAAAAAGTAGTTTCTGATATATGTATCAAATTTATTAATATTAGGACCCATCATTTAAATTATTTATATTTTAATCAATGTAAATTGTTTATAAACATGTTTTTGTTACAAAAAGAATATATTCTACATTTCTTACAAAAAGAAAAGTTAGGGATTCACCAAAATCCTTTGGAAGGAAGGTGATGTCATGCTGCCAAGAGGCCACCAGAGGGCGGGAATGAATTTCACGTGGACTTGTTTCTGAAGCAAATTTTCTATTGTAGGGAGGGGGTTCTGGACCCTTTGATCTCTGAATTTCATCCAGTGAACTAAAATTCTAAAAAGGTGTATTGATTTTTTTTTGTAAAAAAAAATGTGATTAAAGGCTGAACATAAGCTTGTTTGATTCCAATGCTTTCCCCTGCTTTCCTGCACCTTCAAAGGAAAGACAAAGAAGCAAAGACAATTTCTGAAGGGGAAACACAGCCAGACACAAGCACATGGGAACTCCTTCACCTTCCAGGTGTCAGTCATACTCCCCCAGGATATTGATCAAAAATGAAACAAAATTAAAGATTAATTGCAAAATATTTCTTGGCATCCGTATCTGGGTTTTATTTTAAATTATATAAGTTTGTATATGTATTAACTTATTATAATTAAAACAACTCTATTTGCAATTGGCTTGCCTTTTTGAGTGTAGGCAATTGAAGGCATATAGGATAGCAAATAGGAAAGACTGAAGCTGAGTGTTTTCTGAGTCTCTTAAGCTGGGATCTGTTTAGGTCTGGTGGAGATAGGCAGTCAAGAATTCCTGTTTATACAGAAAGAAGAGGAAATGTGCAACTGGAGGAGAAACCTCTATTCTTATATATATGTGTGTGAATATAATGTATGTATAAAGGTATGATTATATACATATATGTAATGAGCATGACATGGTTAAGTGGAGAAGCACACTTATTCCATGTTTCTCTAAATACTAAAGGGCAGCAGGTATTTCTGATGTTCACTGAAGCAAGGGGAGGCACTCACTTAACACTTAAATAGCCTGGATTTTATTTCTATCATACAATTGGCAGTTTTTGACCTAATGATACCACTGCTTTGTGGAATATTCTCTATATTTGAGAATTTCTTTTTCCTTTGGCTTTTTCTTAAAGAGGGTGTGTGTCCTTTGGAGTACGTATTACCTCTAGTGGATACTTGTATGCTTATCAAACTATTGTTTTATTTTATAGAACCACTGTCTACAGCCTTGGAAAAGTAATCTTACTACTATTTAACTTATGTGTATGTATTTGCTGGTTTCTGAATGAGTTGTGGGCCTTTAGAGCCCAGAGGACGATGACACATCTACTGGAGCTGAAAATACAGCTGATTGTGAGCTGGCTGTGTACTCTGCTGCTGAGATGTCCTGCTAGTCTCCAGGCTCTTAGTTTTAGTTTAATTTCATCAACTAATAAGATCTAGCATTAAGATATATCTATGGAATTTTTTCTAGAGCTATATGTTGCATTTAAACATAATGTTTGAGAGTATATAAAAATATCAACTTAAATGTACATCTAAATGATCGGGAAAAACAGAAAATGACATAATCTGAAGTCAAATTGCTTCAAAAATGTTCAGAAGTCAACTTCTCATTAAAGGAAATGATAAGATTCTATAATTAAGCTAGATCAAAGGTCATTGTTGAACTAAACTATCAGCACATCGCAATGAGCACACGGTGGTTTCATGTTCAAAGAGGATCCTTAGCACCTGTCACATTTAATGTCTTTAAAAAAAGAACCCGATGCTTTGATCAAGTGCATAATTTCCATGCCCTTTTAGAGAAGAATCAGTGAAATCATTATCAGTTTTATTATTAGTTCCTTAAGAAATCAATATCAGTAATGGGAGCAGATGTGCATTTGTTTGGGGTACCCAAGAAAAAAAAGTACTGATTCATGTTCAAGTAAACAAAATCTATCTGCATTTCTTTAGTAAGGCAATCATACATTGATCTGAGACATCCTGTCTGTCCATCATTTTTAGAAACATGACAAAAAAACTGGCCATGAGATCATGAACTGTTGCATTAAGAAAAATTCATTTTAATGACAATTTTTCCAGACCAAAAAATTATGAAATTAGTAATAAAGGGAGTCTTCCCAAGGAACCCAGTATGACACACTACATATAGTCACACTGGTGGTAGCTAGTTTCCATGCAAAGTCACTCAAATTTTTCTGGAAGATATGGCCTTCCTCAACTTTGGGTCAATATTTGAGTTTAACTCAGGTACCTGGCCCTCTGCAGACTCATCCCTAAGTTCTATGCCCACATATTTCATTTTATCTTCTTTTGTCCCATATCATACTTCATATCTCAAAATCATGATATAGGTTTCCACATAGCAAGTTTTCTTGAAAATGTATGAATTATAGAGAGGAAAGTTATAAAAATATACACACATCTGTCCTCATCCTCAGATGAATGTTAAAGCGGAAAGAAATTTCAAACTACTTTATCTATTGAGACAATGTAAACATAACAAAAATTCCAAACTAATTTTTGTAGTTATGTCTTAAAGGATACATGAGCAAATGAGAGAGTTCTTGAACCTGAGCTCCTGAGAGAGGCTGAAGGACATGTGGGAAGCAGTAGGTTAAAGGACCTAGGATATGAGTAGATCTAAGTAGAGTCTTGATCTTATATTTCACTGAACAGTACAACGACCATAGAAGAATCATGTTTGCAGGTCTAATGATACACAGGAATAGCCCCTTTCACAGACATTCCTGACAGCAGAGCTTCTAAAGAGCCATAACTGGCTAACAATATGTTTGCAGACAAGCATGTATAACGTGTCATTTGAAGCACATCTTGATATCATACAATATTTGATGTACTAAGTTCAAAATAGTTGATTATGTGTTTACAGCCTCTTAGTATATGAATACAAGCAAGCGCATTCCGTATACCTCTCACATTGTGTGTCAATATCACACAAAATCTCATTCTAAGAGGACTACTCTTTGCCACATACTTTCAATTCTCTCTGTGATTTCTATAATGATACAAATTACAAATATCACCAGTAATCCTGAAAACCTAAATTTCAGGATTCAGCAACTAAAGCTGCTTCTCTTAACTCTTGAGGTACAGTGTGTCATGATAAGTATAATTATCGCTATCACCTAGAAAAGAAATCCTACTGTCCTTATACTGTTGATGGACCTTAAAGATGTCACTCATGGCCATGATATCAACAATTACTTCTGCCAACCATTTTCTATGTCCAGACAAGTGGCAGCACAGTCTGGCAACAAATCCTTTAGCCCATGACCTTTGGGTATATATCAGATCCAGACAGTACATGTTAGCTGTGTAAGAATACTAACAACGATGAGGGAAATGATTAGTTTGTATTCAACAGAGTGAGAGCTGGAATCTCTGTTCTGATGTATCCAGGAAGTTGAATGGCCTATGTATTTTTAAATATCTAATCCTCTTTTTGCTTTTTTTCTACTCTAAAATTTGTAAAAAGAAATCAATCGACACTTTTTAATAAATGTCCTCAAACTCACAGAATGAACTTTATAGAACATAGAACTAACAAACTAATTGATCCAGAATGAGTTTGCAAATTATATGTGAAGTATAAGGAGTGCAGCACATGTAGACCATATATGTTGATAAGTAAAAAACATCTACCCTAATGGCTTCTATGCATCACTAAAACTTACCAAGCAGACCTTATTTTAATTATCACTTATATTTAGTATGCTACTAAATAGATTGCTTCATTTAACTTACCTGTGGCAAATCATAAAAAAAGACTGGCTTCATATTTACATGTTTATAAGGACTGGTTATCTAGTAAGCAACTAACTAAATGTCCAGGTGTCAATTAAAAGGAAAAAATCCAAGCCCTTCAAGGAAAATGTCTCACCAGGACATGACCTTGATCTTTGAAAATTATAACTTGCCGTTACTCATATGTCAGTGATCATAGGCCCTATAAAATATCAGAGCGTGTGAGGCAAACACATTGAATGGAGGGTCAATCATAAAAATGAACTGGATTCTAATATTTTTTCTTATTTTTTTCTTTAATGTCCTTTTTATATCAGGGAATAGTAGTAAGACATTAGCTATGATAGTATCCGATGACCAAACATAGTCAATGTAATAGATGCTCCCTTTACAGGTCTCTGTAAGATCCTTGAATCAACTAAGCAAAAGTATTTTAAACAGTAAGTGTCAAAATTCAAAATATAGAAATCAAAGCATCAGTGCCTGGTGATCTGGCTCAGTAGGTAAGAGTGATGGATGAGCAAGTATGGAGCCCTGAGTTTGAATCATTTCTACACACCTAAATGGCTGAAAGTGGTTATTTTTATGTCCATACTCCATTCACTGTAGGGAGGTTGAAGTAGACATAGCATGCTGGCCACCATCTCAGGGATCAGTGAAAGATCCTGTCTCAAGACATTAATGTGGAGAGAAATAGAGTAAGACATCTGATATTCTACTCTGGCTTCACTCATATACATGTACCATGTATACACAGAATGCACATACACTGAGATACAACACATTAAAAACAATAATTGTTGAAATATATTTTATGTAAACATTCCTTTTGTTGTTGTTTGGAGGATTTTTTGTTTGTTTCTTTGCATGTTTTCAAGACAAAATTTCTCTGTGTAACACTGGCTGACCTGTCATTTTGTAGACTTAGTTGGCCTTGAATTCAGAGATCTGCCTGCCTTTGCCTCACAGGTGCTGGGGTTAAAGGTGTGTGACACCACTGACCATTCAAAAATTATCTCTTACATTTAAAGAAACTGAATCTTTTAATGAGCCTCAAGGGAGAGTTAATAAAAACCTTGAGGTTAAGACTTAGGAGTAATATCATGGTATGTATTCAACTTGTGCTTTTCACCTGTCTTTAATAATGTAAAAAAATCAATTTTATTTGCTTTGTGTACCCCATGTAATAAGTTTTTACAACCTATGATAGTAAAAAAAAAAATAAATAAACAGCCTTAAAACAGCCAAATGTAATAAATATCTGTTATAGATGTCAAAAGTAACATATGGATATTTCTTCATAAGAGAGCATTTGAAGCTCTGTTTTAAGGTGAGTTGGAATAAATAACTTAATCCCATGTAAAACTCTGCTAAATATTTCTGCAAAGTATACATTTCTTCTCCATATGATTCTTTCTGTGCTGTTCAGTAAGGACAGAGCAAAACCCATTCTCGGGGGAAACATTCACAAATAGCAGCAGGACAATTAGATGCCAGGAAGGGGAAATGAAGAAGTCAGACACAGGAGCCTGCATAGGTCAGAGATCTGCACAAGAGATGGAATACAGACGACCAGACACAGAGGGAAGATATGGGGTAGTGGAGAATACAACTTGGATTCACTCTTGGTCAAGTCAATCAAAGGGTAGTGATAGGCTTTCCTCTTTAATGTGATGCCAACCTATTTTTAATGCTTTGAAAAGGGGAAAATCTAACATGTAAATGAAATAGGGTTTTACTTAGAAAGTTCAGATTACATGCGATGAAGCAACAGATGAGATCTGCTTCTAATAATACTTTATAGACAGTTGGAGTCTCTCATAAGACCTACACAAATGCAAAGATGTTTTCCTTTTTTCTTCATAAAGCATATGGTGAAAGTTTAGCTGAGAAGGCAGAATTCTTAGGTGAGATTGGAACAAGGAAGATTGTGTGTTTCCTTCTGTATTATCACACAACGATTATGAATTTTCTAATGATCCCTGAGACCATTCCAGATTTCTGAAATCGTAGATGCTGAAACAACTGTTTTGAGACAAATTCATTTAAATGCTCAGGTCATACAGAAGAAAACAATTGGTAGCCTTAAATCAGATATTGCTAGGTGTGAAGCTAACCAGGTTTAACAAAGGCAGGAGTTTAGAAAACTTTTTCTCATTATGTGTCTCCTGTCTAGTGGGTCAATCTGATGGCCCAAAAAGGCTCAGATATATAACCCTCTATGACTGACTTTTCCCATCTCTGTCCAGGAATGAGATTTATTTTTCTCTATAGATAATTGATGTCATTAATTTGAGTGGGTTTTAACAAATTAGATGAAAGACAGGCCACTTCTCCATAAAAGAAAAGGGGTCCCTCTTATATATCTGATTTCGATCTGGGAAACCATTTTATTAAACCAGGATTGAGATACTGTCTTGGTAAATGCTTGCCAACCTGATAGTGGAATCATTCATTTGCTATGATCCATATGATCTATCCCCCGCCTCTCTCTCTCTCTCTCTCTCTCTCTCTCTCTCTCTCTCTCTCTCTCTCTCTCTCTCTCTCTCACACACACACACACACACACACACACACACACACACACTAGAAGATTATGGAGGCTATAAAGGGCTACCTTTCCTATTATACATTTTAAACATATGATTTATAAGTTCAAGATCAGCAGGAGTGAATCTTTTATTCACAGAGCATCGATATTTGAAATAAACCAGGTCATCCTGCTTCCTAGCAAAATGTCAAAATATTGTTTAATATGAAAAAAGTAAAAACATAAATATGTTTTTCTACTCCATAATAATCAGAATTAAACAGAGTCTGCCATGTTGACTGTTAGGGTTTTGAGCATATATTGGCATGGTTCGCACATTACCTAGTTATCTGGCGGCAGGTTTCTATGGATGAGGGATGCAGGAAATGTGCAGAAGGCAGTGGCAGATAGCAGGGAGACTCTTAACGGCTTTTTCTTTCATGGGGTTGTGGTTATAATGGCAGAGAAGAGAGAGAAATGAAAGGAGAGAGAGAGAGAGAGAGAGAGAGAGAGAGAGAGAGAGAGAGAGAGAGAGAGAGAGAGAGAGAGAGAGAGAGGCAGATGCACACGAAACCTTTTATAATATTTTTTTTTATTAAAAAATGTCATTTTTATCCATGTATCCCCCTGCTCTCTTCTCCCTCCTTGCAATCCCGCCCGGTCAGCCTTCAGCCTCCCCTTCCCAGTTTCCCTTTTCCTATCCCCTCCCCCAAAAGGGCAAGAAGTCCCAAGGTGGGTAAAGGGCCTGAAGTCAGAGCCTAGCTGAGGGTGTGGCTTTTAGGGACTAACACTGATGTTGACACAAATAACAATGAAAGGGAAATGAGGCGAGTTGTTCTTTCATTCTTTTCAGTGAAAAGAAAGGAGCAAACTTGAAGAGAGCCAGGAACAAAACGCACCCAGCCTCTCCGGGAAGACCTAAGGGCTCTCATTTGCTCCTGTCCGCTACCTAACCGTTCTCAGGTATACGTAGCTGAAAGTCATCTAAACATATGGTTGAGAGAGAGAAATCTAAAATGAGTCCAATAATACAAATTCTTCCAAGGAGTTCTGATGAATTTGTTTTGTGAGTGTTTTAGTGTTTCAGGGTTTTTGACATTCTTTAGCGCTTGCACTGTTGTGGGTAAGTGGAGAGAAAGAATAATAAATGTTATCAGATGTAGAGGACACATGAACACTGACTTTCACCTGTTGCTCGTCATACCTTCTTGATATCTGCCCTAGTGTCATGACCTTTATATCCTCTTTCACTGACTGTTAGTTTCAATCCAGATCACACACAGCTGTTCTTCAGGATACTGGGAAATATGCCTTTGAAAAACAGAGAGCTGGTCTTCTGTAACTTTTTCCACGTAATACTAATACATATTAACTAGAATATTGACTGGTCATTAGGACGATAAACTTATTTGGAAAATGGTATAAGTTAATGGATTTGGAAATATGTTGAGAAGTTTAAAAATTATGAAGAAGGTAATTCATATGGCAGGGTAGCACTTATCTTGGGAGAAAGCAAGTGTTTGGGGATGGAGAGGACTTGGACTCCCTGAGTGTGAAGAACAGGGACCAACCAGAGAAGCAGCAATAAAGGGTCAGCTGGGTGCTAGGGAGGGTCAGAACCTGAGCACCAATCATCTTACAGCCTGCAGGATGATCGTTTAGTATCACGGATGCAATGATGAGATATCTGACACTTATGATAAATGATTGATATAATGAAACTGTAGGCCTTCGTGGAAAGTGTAAAAAGGCAAGCTTTGTCTCACATGTGGAATTTAGGAGGAAAGGGAAGCAGGTTGGGGAAAGTCAAGTAAGGTTATGGAAGAAGAAGGTAACCGGGAAAAGAGAGCAGACAGTCGTATAATCTAGTATACATTGGAAACGTCACTGAGAAAATTATTACTTTGTTCACTTAATAACACGTACTTATAAAAACGTGATCAAATTATCTGTAATTTTAGAAAAATATGAGAGAAAAGCCAATCTGGAGAGAGAGCAAAGAAAGCCCTGCACTGGTGGGTGGGAGCCCAGAGCAATGACTGTGTCAACACAGTACTGTGAATGAGAGAGAAGACTTGTTGGACTTTGGATAATGATATAAGAGGAAGGCAAGGTGGTCCCTTCTAGTAGGTGGATCAAGAGTGCTTTCAGGATGTCTCATGCAATATTGGACATGGAACGACATATAGCAAGATCTGTAGAGGAACCAACAGACTTTGTCCTGAGCAGATGCAGGAACAAATCGACCTTAACAGAGTCCAGAGGTCTAGTGCTGTTGTGGGGATTTGATTCATTTAGCGAGTGGTATTGGGGTGACAAGGGTGACAAGTCCCAGGTTGTGGTCTTATTTGTATACATGACCACATAAGAATTGGACTGGGAAGAAGGTCCCCCCCCCCCCCCCCCCCGTTGGAACAGAATCGTGTGGGCAGAAGCATGGCTTGCGGTTAGTTCCCATCACCCTTGGACAGAAGGGCAGGAGGAAGGCTGGATCAGCAACATTGTCTACTTTGCTCTGTACTCCTGTATTATCCCCAATTAAACTCTTAATAAATTCTTGATCGGGCTTTCATGGGCTCTCACTTCACTACTGGGAGATGTAAAACCAGCTAGTGTGGAAGGTAGAGTTGTAGTAGTGGGTTTTCTCGGGTCCCGGACCCACAGACCTGCCAGGGACCGCTTATCCGCGCACCACCGCCCAGGTTCTTAGAAACGACTCAGACGCTTCTATTAACTTCATGCTGTTTGGCCTATGGCTGGGGCACATTGTTAGCTAGCTCTTACATCTTAAATCAACCCATTTCTATTAATCCGTGGGCCACGTGGCCCCAGCCCGTGGCTCACCCGTGTTCCTTACATGTTGTTCCTTGGGCGGCTGGCTCGATCTGCCTGACTCCACCCTGCTTCTCCCACCTAAGCTCTGATTTCTCTTCCTACCTATTCTACGGTACCTGCCATGGCCCAAAACAGCTCCTTTATTCAAAGATTGAGATTCACAGCATAAAGAAGGGCATTCCCACATCATAGAGTATATTTGATACTTTGTCAGTCACCCTACATTATGTAATATTGTAGCAGCACCCATATGACTCCAAAGTCTACAAGACAAACAAAACAAAACAAAACAAAAACAGAGGCACATGTAAATTCACAAATTCTTGTATGCTGCTTGGTTTAGCAGGAGACTAAAACAGAAAAAAAAGAGAAATCCTAAGTGGATCACTTGTCACTCAAAATGTAAATAATTAGGGCAGATGAGATCCCAAAAATTGCTCCTGAGAATAAAAATCAGTGAAATCACAGGAAATCCTAGATAATAATGTCTCCTAGAAATGTCAAGAAAATATTTCAAGGACAGGTCAGAAATCTTTCTTCTGGACCACAGATGCACCCAGGAGAATAATAAGATTCACTGTGGACTCAACAAAGGTAGCCATGTTGCATAAGACAGGCCCAAAGCTCTCACCATCATTCCCAAGAAACTCTACTATAGAAAAACAAACAAACAAACAAACAAACAAACAAACAAAACCTTCTGTCCTAGTCTTCTTTTCTAAAGCATAATTTGATAAAAGCTTTTCTAGCAATGTTTATGAAAGTACCTGGTAATCTTTCATTCTGACAGCCCAACCTAGGTCTTAAGAGTGCCTTCTGGATTCCAGTGGCAATTAGGCTTAAAAAAAGAATGAGAAGAGACATGTGACAATCCTGGATGTCTTCTCACTTCTTTGACTGTTGAGGTGGAACACCAATGCTTAAACTAGCTGTATCATTCAAATGTGTTACCTATAAAGACTGGATAAGGGAGGAAGACTTACCAGAGTGAATATACATGTTTCATTCCATTGTGCTATCTTAATAATAACCATTCATTTACATCTCAGAGCTTTGCTGCCTTGGTGGGTATTTTGAGACATCCTCTGATGTGATGAGGCTGGTAATGGGCTTAGAAAACACATTTTATTTTTTCTGGGACAAAATGTGACATGAGATCTAATCCATGGGCTGATAATAATGATAAAGGTTCACTATGGCCCTCTTATAAAACTGAAGTAGATAAGAAGACCTCACTCATCTTAAGATTTTATCCAGAATTCAGAGCAAGAAATTAAGGTTTGTACTACATTCAATAATTCATTGATCATTATTTCTTTTGATGAAAAAATAATGTAGATAGACATTTCCTGTACCTGGTGTATCAGCAACTCCCTTCTCTAATTACTTAGTGCTTGGATAATGCATGCTTTCACACATTTCCCTTCAAGAGTGTTCACAATTTTAGATATAAGTTCTCTCTTCACACTCTGGGCAGAAGCAACAAGAATGAATTTAGTGATCAGATATTTTAAAAATGACAGGTTACAGGGCTAACAGTGTGTGGTTTCTAAGTCATGCCGGTTCATGTGCTCAACAATGTCCTTGGAAAAATGCTATCTTATTTACAACCTCCCCAGCCCCATGCATAGAATTGGAAGTCATTTTCTGTGTCTTCTTTGTTCTGTATGGCTTCAGTGTTTATATCTTTTCCTTATTTCCTTAGGACATATTGGACTAAGTGTGTAGAGATGTGTCTGTGAATATCAAAGATAGTAAGACTCTGACTGTTACACAATGTCTTATAATTCAGATTCCACTCCAAGGGGCCAAGTAGAATAGCACAGAAATATTTGTGCATGACTAATTTTCATAGATCCACCTCGGCCTCTTAATACTTCCAGTGAGTGTTCATACCCAATTATCTGAGAATCTGAGGTCCAGAAGTATAAAACTTTTAATTGTTTCTCTGAAGTGAGAAGCCACTTGAACAGCAGACAGAATCAATTCTGAAATAATTGCTCTTCCTTAGGGTATTCCTTTAAAGTGTATCTAGTGTTTAAAAAGTTACAGTGTGGTAAGGGTGGCAAAAATTGTAATATTTGAACTTTACATGAGCATGTGAATTGAAGCCCAGAAACAAAAGAATAATTTTTATTTCCTAGGAAATTCTACACTCCCTGGGAAAACTACGCCAAGGAAAAATCTGAACTGTCTTTAAACAGTGCCTTTTCAAAGCTGATTTGTCTACGTGTGTGCACACACATACATCTGAGCGCACAGATATACATACACTGCTTGCGTATTCCATCCCATTGTTACAATAGAGAGAATAAAGTATCAAAGAAGGATGGAAGGTTAGTTAAATTTGACCTTTATGTTTAGGTTTCAGTGAGATTAATATTTCATTCACTTCATTCACTTGGAGTTTCCCTTGAATTTACAAGTAAAATAATACTACACTTGGCTGCATAACTGAAGTGCCTTGCAAAAAGAGAAAGAAAAAAATTCTGTTTAAAAAAAAAAAAAAAAAAACTCATAAAAAAGCAATGCCCGGAAGGGGGCAGTCACCTCTGACCTTAAAATTTCCTAGATCGAAAAGCACAATCACCCTTTTCTATTCCAAAGCAACTTTCTCCAAACTCCACTTTCCACCCACCTCACAGAACTGAAAAAGGCATCGAGGAGAAAACGGAAGAGAAGGAGAGAAAATAATCCTTATAAACTGTCAGCACATTCTGTCTCCCAAGTTTCTCTAAAACCATTTCCTTGCCGTGTGGGCTGAGTCATTTCTTGTGAGACAGGATGGCGTGGCTTAGCTGCCTTTCTCATCTCTATGAGAAAACACCCCAAAAAGGCAACTTAGAGCTGGAAAGGTTTGTTCTGACTGACAATTGTCCGTTGTGGTGGAAGGTGTGATGCTGGACCGCCCGTGCTAATGGCAGTTGGTCACTGTGGTAGGAGGTATGATGATTGACAGCCCAGGCTAATGACAGCTGAAACATGAGGCTGCTTGCTTACATCTTGGTAGAAAAAAAGAAAAACAAAAAAACAAACAAACAAACAAAAAACCCAGAAATCCTGGAGTGGAAAGTCAGGCTGGACTCTAGTCCTCAAAGTAAACCTGTGAGCATCCCACCTTTTTTATACACAGCTGAGGATCAAATTTTCAAACTCCTGAGCTTGTGGGAGATATTTCACACCCAAACCATAACATAGAGATACAAAGTAGAGAGAGGTTAAGTAGGGAGGAGGTGGAATCACGAGATATATTCTGTTCTCCCTGACATCCATGTGTATTTTTCTTTCCTAAGAATTTCTTTTAATCATTGTTCTAGAAACCATACCAAAACCATTTGCTGAATCTTCCAATCCCGTGTTCCCCAGCACATATCTGCCCTGGTTTACCCCTGGCTAGAGGAAAGAAAAGAACTGAATGATTCATCCAGTCTCGCAAAGACAAAGCCTCTCTTCCCCGCACCCAATGCTGTGAGCCTTGGCTAAGCAGATTCAGAGAAACTATAACAAAATACTTTGTGAATATACCATATTTACCCACTGGATTTACTTTGATACAGATCTAGCCTACTATGTTCTAGTAATAGATACTTATTTTAACTTTATTTATTAAGAGTTCCATATGTCAGGTGATGTTTATTAACTAGTTTCAGGTAGGCTAGCAACAACTGATTATTATTTTACTAATTTAGCCTGAGAATAATAGATATCTATGGTTCTGTCTCTGGTTTTGGCATGCTCAGTAACTCATTCTTGACCTGAGAAGTGAAAGTGTAAGAAGTATAAAAGAGTGCATATAGAATAGATTGAGTTCATTTAGCTAGGTGTGTATTAATATAATAAATTGCTCTATCTGCTGCTGGCAATTACTTCCACTATAGAAATACACATGCCAATAAAACCAGTGTTCTCATGCACATAGTGCTATTGAGTATAATGTGCAAGCATTTGCTAGACCCTGATTATCAAAAATCAAATTTGTCATGGTTCTGCCAACCACAGAAATGTGGAAGGAACCGATTGTATAAAAATGTATTTAGGACCTGACGTATAGCATTGACAGCTATAAGGTTTGCTTCTATCTGTTCAGTGTTTCTCATTATTATTGCTTAGACTGTAGATGAAAATCCTGCATCCAGTTTGTGCCCTTCATTAACTTGAATGATGAAAAAAGAAAGTCAAATGGATGAACCATGCAATCACTGTTTGCCCACTGAGGACAGAGAGCAGCTTCCACATCAGCCATAAATGACCAACTTCTAGATTTATTTATATGTGGAAAAGAAATGCCTCTTTTTTTCTAGTGTCTTTCACTTCTTCTTAATACAAAAGGACTTTTGTCTAATGTGTGTTACTTACTTTTCCCATTTTCTGTGCCATGGTTGTTAAAGGGATGGTGTATAGTTCATCATGAATTCATCCTGTGCAGCTTTTCAGAGTTTCCTAATCTTTAGAAATACATCACAATTACATTCCCACTGATTACTCACCTCCACCAGAGACAACCAGTTCCACATAAGCATCAGCAATAAGTACTGTCATAGAACAAGTCATACAGTGTTGGGGGGATTATGTTGTTCCATTGTAAATAATTGTCCCACCCACTGCTTTAATAAAAAGTGCTGATTGGCCAAAGGCAGGCAGGAAGTGTGGGTGGGGCTAACAGACTAAGAAAACTCTGGGAACAGGAAGAACAGAGCAGAATGCCAGAGAGAAACCAGAAGAAGCAGAGGACATCTACGCTGCTCTGAGAAAAGGTATTGAGCCACATGGCTAAACAGGATAACAACCATGGGTTAGTTTAAGGGTAAAGAGTTAGCAAGTTATATGCCTAGACATTAGGCCGATCAGTCTAAAATTAATGTAAGCGTCTGTGTGTCTCTGCGGGTCTGTGGGTCTGTGGGCCTAAACCTTGTGGCTAGGCCTGAAAGTCCGGGCCAGAAACCTCTTACTACCATACAGTGCACACATATACACACTAAGGTGGTTGTTAGTAGGGAGAGGGAAGAGGAGGAGAAGAGACGGAGAGATCTAGATGCCACATCAAAAATTTTTGTGTCAAATTTTGGGAAATATTAATTGTATACAATTACATTCTGAAGACTTTGTTGGTAAAATGTGCATAGTTAATTAATAATACACTAAGCATTTTCCATGAAAATGAGTTCATCTTAGCTTCAATGATGTTAAAACAAATGCAAATTTCCAAGTATGTGTAAAAGCATCACCGAGGTAGCAGAAGACATAGTAATATATCAGCATCTGTAAGCCCACAAATGAATACACCAAATGTGGTCCATATTTGTAATGTTGGTTTTAATCACAGGACTAAATGAAGAAGTTATTAGAATAACAACAGGAATAATCTATAAAGATATTATGTTAAGAGAAGGAAACCATACAAAGACCATCAGTATAGGACTCTTTTTCTATAACGTGTTTAAGAAAAGGACAACATAAGCTTGATAGGGGTTGGAGGGAGGAAATGAGAGACAGCTGTAAGTCCCAGTTACACTGAGGACTTCTGGGAATGTTTATAACCTGAATTACAGCAGTGGCCACACAGTTCTGAGAAAACTAAAAAGCACAAAACTGTACTTATTTCAAATAATTAGTCATATAATGTGGATTGTTTCTCAATAAAGATGATAGAATCAGGAAAATTAGACACAACATGTTTTCAAATAATGGAAGAATCAACCCTTAAAATAAAGTTTTTCTTCCTGGATCAGCAATGAATTTTTTTCTTCTACAATGATCATATCATATGACTTTAAAGGAATAATACAGCAGACAACGTTTAGTCATCTAAATTAAACAGTCTAATGAAATGCATAGTCACACCAAGACAACATATTCCCCTATGGGACATCAAACCAATTTTTAAATTGCACATTTGTGCTTAGTTTAATGAGTGTTTAAGGGTTAAGAACCAAAACCCAAGTTAATCTAAACTGTGCACAATGTAGCACAAATGGGAATATATTTATGTAAGCTCCACATGAATTATTCAGTGTTCAGACACCAATCTGATTTTGCATTAAAACTGCATTGATGGAGGTTATGTGATGCTGACATAAGTTAAACATTTGCAGAGCCTGGCCCTTTCTGTCTTCTCTGCCCTGAACTGGTATTATGGATATGACCTTCATTATGCACAGTTGTTCCTTCAATTTTCCCCAAAATGGCGTGCCCTACACTATACCTGACACCAATATTTTAAAGAAAATCATGTGATTGTTGTTATGCATATATAAGAAGGCTTTTGACATTATGAATGTTGCAAGCAAATCAAACCTACTGTTCTCAAATATCTTCACTTTTAATTAGAGAGATTTGATTATCTATTATCACAAGATAACCCATTGCATATTGATGAAGCACACATATAGGACAACTTGGTGCTTACCACAAATTCTGAAAACATATGAAAGTGATTAAGTGTGAGGATCCTTTCCATTGGTAATACAACCCTGCCACCTGACTGTATATAGGCCCTAACATTTGCGGTGGGTCGTGTCGGCTCTTTTTTGGAGATGTATTCTAGGGTTCTTATCTCAATTCAGATAAGTGGAGGATAATAACCATGTTGTTGAACTCATAAAATTTGTATTAGTTTAGTGTCATTTGTCTTCTCTTCCTAACTTTTGTCTTACAAAGGCTAGCTTATGATGTACAGAGGGGGCTGAAAAAATCTACTCAAACACTGATTTCAGCCCCAATTTAGAACACTCATTTCCCTCACTAGGACATTTCCTCTTGTGCTCATTCCTGGTTCTGGAAACAGTCTGTACACTTATCCTAGAGACTTAGATATTCAGTGAGAAGCTTTAGTTCATATGTATTCTTTCCTTATATAATATCCAGGAAGTGAGGACCTGCATTATTCTAAGCTAGTGTTCTTGACGTAAATTATTCTTTTTCCAGGACATACTCTGAGATAATACCTTGAATTCTCTCTTTTATCTACTATCAATCATTAATCTGTCCATTTTGGTTTTCAAGATGAAGAAAATCATCTTGCAAATGGAACTCATTCCTAAAATTTGACAATATTAGAGTATAGACTGAGTTAATTGGCTGAACTCTGACCTTGTGATTCAGGTTATAAATCCTTCACTATCAAGGCAGAATATAAGAACACCATGACTTATAATTTCTGCATTAAAAATAGAGCATGACTCTAGCTTCATGGAGGGGGGGATTATGAATGAATCTTAGGGACTTGGACAGGGCAACCTATAAGCCAAAATCAAACTTCCTTTGAAACAGTTCTTCATTTTGCTTCAGTAGCTCCAGAGTCAGGACCCCTGCACGGACACACACCTCGAAGGCTTGTTTTCTACCACATTGTCACGATTAGACACCACCGAGGATGAACAAGTAAAAGGGACGTTCATAGACCAACTACCATGTCTACTCGTTCCTAAAGCCTGGCACTCCATTGCCCCACTACTCCATACATGAGCCCACACACCCAAAAATAAATGGCTTCTATCTAAAGCATTTCTCACGAGACTTGAGAGAAAGATGTGGCTGAGACTTACCAAGACAAGAGAATAACACAGGAAGGAGCCAGCTTCTCAATACCTTATTGGCACTCACGGATGGAGATGGTATCTAACTTTTGTTCAAGGTTAGAAATTGATATCAACTTTCTGACTTTGAGATAAACTACCCAGTGTCACAACTGGAACTGAAGTGTGGCGATGATTATTTGTAACTCCGGCACCACGTCATGTGAAGTCCCTCAGATGCAAAGATGACACTTTCTTTGTGAGACTGAAAAATTCACTGACAAGATCAGCTAACGTTATGGAAAATGGGAGCTGAGAATCTCACTATGACATTTGCAGCGGGAATTCTTGTCACTGAAGGACTGAAGGGCAATCAGTGACAGGAAAGAAATGGTGCACCAGGTGGGAACCACCAGCAACAGCAGCGGTGGTGGGAAGATCCAAGCACAAGTGTTAGAGGCCATGGAGGTGTCCTGCTCACCGTTCCCACAGTCACAAAAATTCAGTGTGATGACATTTTCCTCCACAAATAGGAAGAACTTGTATCCTGACCTATTTGAATGCATCTCGATGTTGATGGCTCTTAATATATTTTTATTCTTAGAATATTCTGAAATGTTATGCATTTGCAAAATCCTTTATGGACTAACTTAATACATATTTATTGGATGCATTTTATATGCAAGACATTCCTAGCATATTATAATGTGAATACATCATATCAGTGTCAAGAAACTATTTACATTAAGATGTACAGAAGAAATGCTGTGAAACATTTTATATTCTGTATTTCATTACACCTACCCTTCAAGCTCTGTCCCACTGGGTACAAGGGAACTTTAAGAAACTTCTCAATTGAGTATAGTTTGATAATTTCCTTTCCACAAATAATTTTCAGCTACTTGTAGCTTGATAGAAGTCTAGTGGTTTGCTTTTCCATGAATGTTCAATTTTTTAGGCATTGTATAGTTTCATTCTTTCCAAAGTGGGTACAGATGGTAAAAGCTTTCATAAAATCATGGAAGACAGAAGAGAAGGGATAGTTCCTGTCTTTTTCTGGCTTTAAATGCACAACAGATTTTCAGTTCTTCCTCATAATATCCCTTGATAGTCACTGTCACTAAGCAAGTTCTATACTTGTTGACATGGTCAGAACTCACTAATCTTCCTGTTTTGCCCCACAATGCTTGCTGCCTCTTTTGAGTGCCAGAAAATGCTTATATCTCATATGATGTCAGATAACTCCCCCTTCTACATCTAAGAAACATGCTGAGGTTATGGGATAGAGGTGGTGTAAATGGAGCTGTACCAGGTGCACAGACCCACTTCACCCTAACTTTTCTCTCCTTGTGCCTGTCCTTTTCTTATTCCATTACCACCCCAGTCAATGTTCCAGGACAAAGCCTGCTTATGATAAATATGGATTAACTGCCTGTTGTCTGCAAGATGCTGACTTCACTGGGGAAACTCATACAAACTGAGAAGCAAAAGCTAAAACCTACCTATCAAGAAATTTAAGACTGAGTACAAGCTCATGTAGTTATTCTGATATCTAATAAAGGATAAATAAAGAAAGCAACTATATATTAGTGAGAGAGAAAATTGATCAAGGGGATGTAACCACTGCAAACATATGTCAAGTATGGATGCTTCCAATTTCACAATAAAAACACTAAAAAGCATACAAGGCTGGATAAGTCCCAACAGTTGTGGGTAACATTAATATGCTACACTCATCACAGGACAGTTTTCATAACAAAAAACAGAGTTACAGTTGATCAGCAGGACTTAGTGGATATTGACAGAATATTTCACCCAACACATAGGTAGTAGAAATTCTTCTCTCTTGTCCTGGGTTTATGGATCTGTCGGTATAATTAATTGTGTGCTAACATAGACATCAAGCCTTTGTAAATTTGAAGAATCAAAGTCATTCCTTTATACCATCAGGACTTCATAGAATAAAGTTAGAAATAATTATCAACTGAAATTACAGGCACTGCACAAGCACACACAAGAGGAACAAACCTTTCGGATTTAACAATTTTTCAGCAATAAAATTGTGAAGTAATTTTAAATTTTCTAGAGTTGAAGAAAAATGATGACATGGCTTACCAGAGTCTCTGAGATACAGCTATAATTATAGTATTTTAAAGAAATGAGTTTAAAGCTATAAATGTATACATTAAAAACTACCTGGTTCACAAATAATGAGCTCTATATGCATCTCAGTGACTTTGATAAACAAAAGCACTCAGACATAAGTGTTGCAGAGGCCAAGAAATAGTGAAGTTGAGACAGAATTAATAAAATCAAGAACTAAAGAACATACAAACTCAGCCAATCAAAGAGTTTCTTTAAAATATAAGTGATATAGGCAATCTCATAGCAAAATAAACATAAGAAAAATTGATAAAAACTAGAGTTTAAGTTATAAATAAAAAATTCACAGACTCAAGAAAATTAAGTAATCACGTGTGACTATTTCAAAAATGTATAAAGAACCTAAAAATCTAGATGAAATAGTTATGTTTCTAAACATATGTAACCCACTGATATTAATTTAAGAGAAATAAAGTACATGAAGAAATCTAAAACAAACAATGACAATCAAGAATTGTGTTTCATCACAAAGAAAAGCCCACGAGAACCTTATGGATTCACAGAAGAATTTGACAAAAATATTTAAGAAAAAGATGTTACCAATCCTTCCCTAACTGTTCCACAAGCTAGAAAGGGAAGGGACAATAACAAACATATTTTATTTATCTAGCAGTACTCTAATGCCAAAACCAAATAAGAACACAACAGAAATGGACTGCAGGTTTTTTAAAGAGAAATAAAGAAAAAATTAGTTTCACTGAGAAATGTAGAGATGAAAATTTCAATAAAATACTTTAAAGCAAAATACAAGAAAATATCAAAGTTATTCATCATAATCAACTTGTTTTCATCTCAAGAATTCAATCCATAAAATAATAAATATAATATTGCACATTAATAGACTTGAAGACAGAAGTCAAATGATACTCTTTACAGATGTAGACAAGGCATTTGAAAATGTTTGATATCATTTCATTATAAAATTACTAAAGAAAAAGGAATTGAAAAAATATTTTAGTCAAAAAGGTTATATAAGAAAAAAATTTAGCTAACATTATATTAAGTTGGGAAAAACTAAAACCAATTTTCTCTAACATCATTAATGGCACAGTGATGCATATACTCTGTACGCTTATTCGGTACTGTGCTCAAAGTCTTACATGTATCAACACGACAAAACTAATGACATATATAAATGGGGAAGGAAATGAAAATAATTTCTACTTCAAGATCATGAGTGCTTTATTGGAATTTATACTGATACGTTCTATGTGTATGTTCTGCATGTGTAAACTCACATCTAGGTTGTAAAATTGGAAAGAAACTATAATAGGAGAAGAATGTATCTTTAGATTGATGGAGGAAAGAGAGAGTGAGGTTGGATGAGGCATTTAGCCAGAGGAGATACTGATTGGGGGAAAAGTAGACCAGTAGAGGTAATGGTTGTGTAGATGTACGGCAGAAAAGAACAAAGAACACAATCTGTCTCCCTCCTTCCCCTCTCCCCTCTCTCCTGTGTGTATGTGAGTTCATAGGTGAATATTTATATATAAATGGAATGAGGAAGTTATTACTTTAACATACCTTAATAAAATAAAAAAGGAAGGTAGAAATAGAAGTGAGCAAGAAAGATAAAGACATAAAAATGCATCTGGAGAGAACTTACATAAACAGAGATGTGAGATCAGGGAAGAGAAAATACACAAGTTATTATATAGATCCATTAAATAAAAGCATTTATGACCCATGGAGTATTGTGGAATTGGCCTTTGAATACTACTGAACTGAATGAATCGCCCTATGAAGATATTTTGCATACACTTTGATTACACTGGAACCCAGAAAAAGAAAATTTTGACTAGGGAAATGACATGGCCACAGCATGGTATAAATGCACTGTTGGGTCAGTGCAGCAAAGATGTGCTTGAAAGATGAGCATCCCAAGGAAGTAACATGTGTTATTTGGAAGTAACATGTGTTATCATTTGGAAAGTTCTTAGGATAATTTCTTTTGTGGTATTGTAATTTTTAGTTAGTAATAGCCATTACTACTACTATTATAATTTTAGTATTATACTGACAAATAGGTAATTTATATTCTCGAAGACAGTGAAAAAAATGATTTTAAAAGAAGCAGAAGAATTGGGACAAAAACAGACGATGAAATAGTGATAGTTTAGTGATAAAATAAAGTCCCAGAAAGCAGTGACTAGCAACTGCTGAGAATTGATAATCAGTCAATTTAATTGGAATGTCGATTGAGCATATCCATACTAAAAATTGGTTTGACCTCAATATTTTGCTGAAGTTATGATCACTTAATATATGTCAAATACTACAATAGCAGCTTACTTATTTTTTCAATAGTGTCACATCTGTATTACAAATGGGAGAATTCAGCTCAGTGATAAATAAAGAAGAATGAATAATTATTTTCAAACTCATCTCCTAACACATCTGGGATTTGTTTATCTTTCTTATGTCACTTTGGGTTATGGAAGTTCAGAGGAAAGCAATAGACCTTGTGGAGAAGAAGTGTCATAAGAATGAGCTCTGAATGAGCATGATTTTGTCACACTAGATCGATTCTAGAGCAATTAGAAGCTGAATTGCAGTGAAGAGGTTATTGAAAGTATTGAGGAACTTGAAAATGATGAATATCATAAGACTCTACATTTCAAAGTTGATATAAACTTGGAATATACTGTTAAGTAATTATTCAAATGAAATGATGATATCCCAGAGCACTGTAAACTTTTTAAAATATATAAGGACAGGAGATAGAGGTGATTGGGGAAAGACTGAAGGGAGGGGAGAAGATGATGTACATGTATTTGTATGTGTAATTTACAACAATGAATTGTTATAAGATCTGGAGCCCCCAAGGAAGAGATTAACTAGAGATTGTTGTATACAGTGCTTTTGACACATATCTAGCAGCATTCGAGGTGAATTAGAACATTATTTTAAATAATAGATTTTAAAGGTCAACTTACCATAACTTACAATCATCCAAGAAAAAACCCCCACCTGTGAAACTGTCTATACCAGGCTGACCTATGGTGAATATGTGGAGGATTGCTTTGATTGCCTTACTTGGTGTGGGAATATCTACCTTAAATGTCAGCAGCATCTTCTGGTACTATTCTAGATTTTTTATAAAAAGGCATGGAAGAAGGAATACTATTTGCTGTTTTCTCTGTCAACCTTCTCTTGACCCCTGAATACATTAACAATGTTGTTGCTGCTTAGTTTTACTTTTAAATCTTATCATTTGCCATTCTAATTTTTTTTATTTAAAAAGCTTATATATATATATATATATATATATATATATATATATATATATATATCTACCACTGTTTCCCTCCCTTCCCTCTTTCTTGTCCTCCTTCCCAGTCACATCTCAGCCCCATCCCCCCAATTCCATCCCCCCAGTCATTCCCCAAGGAGGGCAGGGAATCCCAAGATGGGTCACTTCAGTGTGGCATATCTAGTCGAGATAGGTCCGAGTCCCTCATCCCAGTACTAAGCCTGGGTTAGGTGTTCCTCTGTAGGGAATGGTCTCTGAGATGTTTGTTAACATACCAGGAACATAGTCTGATCCTACTGCAAGAGGCTCCACAAACTGCCCACACCATAGGACAGTCTCTACTTTTGGAGGGTTTAGTTAGTTCCTTTCCGTGCTGTTTATTTAAATAATTTTTTTTTAAACATAGACCTGGAACCAGTGGTTCCCTAGAAATCCTCTAATCTTTCAGTGTCATTGTAGAAAAGTGATCTATTAGCTTCATGATCTATGTAACTATTGGGTTCTCATGTGGGTAGCCATTGTTGATCTCCGTCATGTACTGAGCAACTTCTGTTGTCTCCAGCTGTCAAGTATGAGCTGTTCCTGGACGATTTAAACCCTTTTACGTAAGCAAATTAAGTAAATACTTTCTTTAATATATAGATATCTTATGTGTTGTTCTCTTCCTCTGGTGACCTCTGATTTAACCTGAGTTTCTCTGTCCTGCCCCAACCCACACCCATTTCTAAATCATCACTCGAAGGCTTATATTAATTATAGATGTTAGACAGATGGCTCAGGTTTATGACTAACTAGCTCTTACATTTAAATTAACCCATATCCATTCATTTATATATTGCCACATGGCCCATGGCTTGCTGGTTCTCTGGCACTTTGACTTATACATATAATGTAATTCTGATAATATCAAGATGAGATGAATGATAACAGATATTTGTAGGGAAAGTGCCTCAGACAAAGCCTTCCTAGAAGTATGCATTTTATTTCTGGTTTTTGAACTTGGTTTCTTCTTACCTCTCTTGGAAGCCAGAGGTCAGGTATTAGAGCCCAAGAACACCTCAATCCCACGTAACATGAAAGCAGTATGAAGCTGTGTTTCTGGTGGTATAAACATATCTAGCACAAGAAGGGGTATATTGATAACTTCCTGAGTATCTTATGGGACTCTCTTGTTAGCATGGTGGTCAGGATGGAAGTAATAATTACCACTCTGTTGCTGAAATCCAAAGAGAATCCCGTAATCCTTATCGCTAGTTCTTTGGGGAGCAGAGGAAGTCCTGAGTGTAGCTAACATGAGCATAGTCATGTCAAGGTCTCCACTGCCTCACAGCCATAGCAAAGTCTTCTTGTTTCTAGAATAGGAAACATTTAACTGTCAAATATCTCATGTACCCACAAAGATAGTATCTTCTTTTTATTTTGTTTATCACTGTGAAGTGGATAAAAATAAGTTTAGGAATCATCAGCACAGCAAACTGACTATTGAATGTAGAAACATCAAAAAGACACACTCCTTAGGGCAAGTCTCTAAGCCATTTGGCCATCTCTTCCTATAACTCTTTCTTGAAATATGGCTTTGACATCATGAAGTAAAATCTTTGGAGAGTACAAAATTGCCAAATGGCTAAGGTAGACAATAGAGTGTCAGAAACAGACAGGCAGGGAGGTAGAGACAAAAAGGAAGAGGTTGAGTATACAAGTTAGACTTTATCAATTTGTCACAAATCTAGGTAAACCTGGGAAACATGAAGCTCAATCAAGGCATTGCCTTCATGAGATTGGTTTGTGGGCGTGACAGTGAGGTCACAATTTTATTACTTGCTAATTGATAGAGGAGGGCCTAATGCGGCAGTGCTACCACTGGTCCTGGGTTATATAAGAAACGTAGCTTAGCCTATCAGAGAAAGCAAGGTAGTAAGCAGTTCTTCTGCTGGTCTCTGCTTCTATTTCTGCTTCCAGGTTTCAGCCTAAGTTCCTGCCCAGGTTTCTCTTCGTGACAGATTATGACCTGGGAGATGTAAAATGAGATAATGTCTTTCTCCCCTAATTTTGTTTGGATATGTGTTTATTCACAGCAACAGAGAAACAATCTAGGGCACTAAGAGAAGTCCTATTTGAAAGCATATCTTGAAAATTATTGAAAATATTCAGAAATGGAGAGGAGAAGTGATCCACTGAGGAGCATAATATACACAGAGGAAAAACAAGAAACTGCCATGGTCGAGAAGTGTTAGGAAGAATAATCTAACATAATTGAAATAAAATACATTAGATTTTGAGAATGGAAAAAAATGTGTGTATGGTTAAGATCATGTGCTTTAGTTTAAAGACATATGTCCAATGTTTTCAGTAAGTCTGATGTGTGTAAATAGGCTTACAATGAGACAATGAAAGTTTTTTGTGTGCTTTTACTTGGAGAGACAGGTATGCTCACAGCTCAGCAAGGCAATGAAGAAACATCCTGCTCATTTTTTTTTCCCCTGGAGCAAATATCCACATCATTTCCTCATATAGAAATCACATCTCACAACTGAAGCTGTGGCAGGAGATGTCCTTATTGGGAAAGAGAGCTTTCTTGAAACTATTTTATCTAAGAGCAGGTATCTATACCATGTTATGACAACTTTCTGAATAAATGTCACATGTTGAACTTTCACAGCCAATGTTCTTATTTTTCTAAATCTTCCCAAGGTAGGATATTTCATCTTAGTTAATTCTGCACTCTGGTGAATGGAGTGATAAATGTCAGTTTCTTAACTGTATTAAATGGGATCCAGCAACTTCTGTGTTATATTGCAGATGATAGCTGCAGTCATTAACTTCAGCTTATCGAGAGAAGACTAGGTAATTTGAGTGGCAGCTGGGTGATTTACAAAGAGCAGATAAATTCAAGTGTCTTTTCTCAGGCTTTGTTTTTCCTGACAGCTGTGCATCTCTGGTACTCTGGGCAACTCTTCCCAGGTACCCTCCTCCCGGATGTCCTTTCTTGACCACCATCCTGACCCCCCTTCCCCCAGGGGTCTTCCACTTTATTTTCCACCATCCTCCTCCTCTCCTTTCCAAGGTGCAGGCACACCTCACATGCTCTCATCTCCCCTTCAGTTATTATGTGTACATTTCTGTCATACTTACGCCATTTGACCACATTTCGGTTTGTACATTCTTTTTTATGACGCAGACATTTTGTTGTTGTGTGCACTGCTATTTAATCATATCTATTTAAAATTCAAATCTTTCAAAGAATAGTATACTATTAGAAAGTATGTGTGGTCTTCTAGTAAAACAGTGGTAGGAAACTTGCTAGTGTGCATGAGGCCTTCTGTTTTTTCTGATAGCTCTTGAGAAAAGTAGTTTTATAAAATAAAAGTAATAAAATAATATTTAATGTGACCAAGAATGTGGAGGATATGATTCCTTAATACAAGTGTAGAATTATTGTAATTTCTTATTAAAAATAAATTTCAAGAAACTTTCAAGTACTTATAATTGTTGACTTTTTTACACTTCTGGTCTTCTTTAGGAAACAGAATGACTTTTCTAACCAAGACGTATACAAGATTGTTTTTACCGTCAGTACCAACCAGCAAATAGAGTAGCATTTCCCACAGTCCTACTATGAAGGCCAAGAAGCCAAAAGTTACCTATCGTCAGAGATATAAACAACACCATTACTCATTAACAGAGTTCAAAAGCATATCTTTTAAATTACTGAAAATGAAAATTCCGTGGAGGGGCACGTAACTCTGACTTAGCTTAAGGTATAGCTCTATGGTAGAATGTATGTCTAGTCTATATGATACCTGGGCCCAATAACCACCACTGAGAGACCAAATTCCCTGGCAAAACTTGTATATGGAAATATGTTTGTGTCTTCTCTCTGGGTCACAGGACATGGAGTAGCTGGTCTAAGACCTCCTCAAAGTAAAGGCATCTAAAAACAAATTGATAACAGTGAAAGTATGTATAAACGTTTGATTATCCCAGACTTGTTGGTTTTGAGTTAATGAGTCAGAAATTTTAGTTCTTAAATAGAGTCAGAAAACAAATGCTTCATGCTATATGGTTACTTCCAAGTTTTAGAAGACTCATCACAGTTTATACACTATATCCCTGCTTGCATTCAAGACCTTTAAAACAGCTCTTTGTTGCACACAAACACATACAAGAACAAGATACAAGAGATATCAACTAGAGATCATAGAATACCCCTTGGGAAGCAAAGTACCTTTGTTTATTTCTAATTTTAAAAAGACTCAGAAAAACATCGCAGCAGATTTTGTTGTGTGACAAGGCAGCATGGTGACATATGCTTTAAAATTTAAATCCTTGACTTTTTGACAAGTAATTTTTACAAATAATGTGCTATGCTCAAACCTGAACCTTCAGGAAGACATAGCATCTTGAATGATACCCTCTGATCAGAGAGCCTGCTTGTCTCCTGGGCTCAACAATGTGCTGTAGAAACAAAGGCTCCTCAGTATGCCTGTGATGCATCAAGCTGACAAGAAAAAGTTTTTTGCTCCCTCTCAAATATCCTCAAAACATAGCTCAGTAGACTTTACTTTGTGTCTCCCAGTGCTATAAGTCTCTGGACTGAGAGAGGGGGAGAGGTAGTAGGATTATGTTCCATTACATACCTTGTGTGTATGTTGTAAATAATCATTCCACCTACTAGTTTAATAAAAATGCTGATTGGCAGAAGGCAGACAGGAAGTGTGGGCGGAGCTGCCAGACTAGGAAAACTCTGGGAACACAAGGAACAAAACAGAGACGCCATCAGAGATACCAGGAGAGATGCCAGCAGATGCAGAAGAAAGAAGAGAACCGTGCTGCTTTGAGAAAAAGTACCAAGCCACATGGCTAAACAGATTGATGGAAATAGGTTGAGTTAAGATGGAAGAGCTAGCTAGCAATATGTCTGAGCCATAGGTCAATCAGCATAAAATTAATATAAGCCTTTGTGTGATTATTTGGGACTAAGCAGCAGCAGGGCTGTGAGTGGGTCTGAACCTCTGGGCTTGGTCAGAAAGTCTGCACCAGAAATTTCTTATTACAGAGAGACCCATAGCCAGATGTTTTGCATAGTGAGAGACCTTGAAACACTCAGCCCTAAGGTAGATATATCCATCAGGGCTCAGGGAATCCTGCAGGAGGGGAAGCAGAAAGAGTTGAAGAACCTGAGGAGATGAAGAAGAGACCAAGAAAACAAGACCTAAATCAGCACAATCCACACAAATATGAATTTACAGGTACTGACGTAGCATGCATGGGTCTGCACCAGGTCCTTTGCATACGTACCATGGTTTTTAATTTAGCTTTTTATGGATGTGAATGAATGGGTCACTGTTTCACGTGCCTTTTTTTCTGTTGTGTTGTATAATTTCAATATGTTAGTTTTCATTTTATCATATTATATTTTATTTTATAGTTAACTCCTAGAAGTCTGGTTGTTTTCTAATGAGAGGCTAGAATGCAATGGATCTGGGTAACTGGGGATGTAGGGAGTAACCTGGAGGAGTTGAAGGATGGATAACCATTATCAGGATGTGTTATGTGATTAAAAAAATCTGTTTTCGATAAGAGTGGAAAAGTACCTTCATCCCTTTAAGGCTGATCACAGCACTTTTTACAGGAAGTGGGCCTGGGTGGCATATGTCACTTGCAAAAGACACTAGTAAAGCACACCATATTTTAGAAATGCTTTTTTTCTTTTGCAAGTCTAAAATAGACACATGGGAAATAGCAGATGAATCACAGGGCACTTGGAAGTTAGTCATAAGCATAAATGAACCAAGAGTGTAGGGAAGGTCTTTGCATCTATTGGCAGTTTAACAGGCCTGTCATGACTGGCCCAAAATGGAAATACAAAGAAAATAAAGTCAAGCGGGGTTTACTTGACAGCACTTCTTCACATCTCCTGGGATCGATTTTCAATTTCTGAGAGGCCTGAAATGAAATTGAGTAGATATAGTTTTAGACTAGGAAGAATTCTGGTGTTTTATGTTAGAGAAAGTTGGCTGTTGGAGTAAGGAACGGTCATAAAGAAAATGTGTAAAAGAATTATGTACTAAATCTAATCCAGTGCCTGTACACAGTTCGGCTATCCTAGTCACAAGCATTCCTTAGGATGTCCTGGCAGTCACAGAACATTTTGCACCCTAGTTAGCCTGTTTCTTTCGCTTGTGTACAGAGCACATTACACAGGTGGAATTAGCTGGGTCCTATTTCTGAGCATGAGTTTACGCTGACCTCAGGTCCACAGCCAAAGATGTGGAATGCACAGTCTTTCCTGTCCACCAGGGGGCGGTGTGTCATCCTTCCTTATCCTCATTAGAAACCTGCCTGTAGGGCTCCCTATCTCCCAGCATCGCTGTGCCTCTGTCTCCTAGACCGCTTTCTTTCTCCCCAGCACACAGCACTCTTTGAAATCATCTGATTTCTCCCCGCTTTTCTTCCTGATTCTTCCCAGGGAGAGCGAGCACGAAGAGAGTGAGACTCTCTCTCCTGTCAATCGCCAGGTCATCTCAGTACCCATCAGTGGCAGAGACTTAAATATAAGTTGAATGAAGTCTTCACTTATTAGATAACAATGTCCCTCCAGGGGAAAATAACACATAAGTTGGGCTCTCACGCGGACTCTGTTATTGCGTTGACAGGAAAAGTCTCCCTGTCACGTAGCAGTTCGTTCAAATGTGGCAGGAAGCACACTGCTGTCGCTTTACATTCACACCAAGCTCACCCGGAAAAACCACCAGCTGCTGCAAAGTCTGGTCTGTGACTGCTGAGAGGGACCCGAGGCTCTGAGCATCACACTTGGCCTCACCAGATTAGCTGCTTAGCAGTCTTCGGATTCATGGCCAGCGATTACTCCAGCTCGGTCCCCAGGAACCAGATTTTTACAATTCAGGAACCCAGGAAAGCCGTGTTTTCGTTGTACAACTGCTGAATATTGAGAGGTCTGCAAGTATTTAGACTCATCTCAGAATTATTTTTGCCTTCAAGTAGATAAAAGTTTGGACAACAAAATATTTCCCATTTGTTGTTTCTGCCCTTGCAGGCTAAGCTCAAAATCCTTGTGGACAGGAAGATGCCCTCTCCCCGCAGCTCTTTACCGCTCTGCTTTCCTGTCATTTTAATGAGAATTTGTTGAAGATTTTTTCTTTTTTCTTTTTTTTTAATTGGGTACTGGATGTGATCCAGATTCATTGTCCTAAGTGTGATAAACATTTAAGTTCATCTTACAGTCCTGTAAGTCTTCTACATAACTGAAATGGTAAAACAGCAAAAGTGGTGAGTAGGTTAAAAGAATAGTGTCTTTATTTTTTTAAGATGACCCTGACAAGTAACAATTTCTACTTTAGGTATGAAAAGCCAAAAATCAGATTCTTATTGTGCATGGAATTTCTCCTAAACTATGTGAATTACATATGGACTCTCAAACTAAATAAATATCAGACTAGGCTCGTGTTTTACTGCTTTTAATTGGAATAAAAGCATAAGGCTCCTCAAGAATCTATACTTTTCACTGAAAACAAAAAGCTACTTGAAGTGAGGAGTTGAGTGGGAATATCATCCATGTGTCTGTAGATACTATAACACTATCCCACATCAGATAAGAATACAAGCCCTGATCAATCTTTTAGTAACAGCAGTAAAAACAGAACTGGATCGTGGTTCCCAAGGAACAGTATCTTATAGCCCAAGACACTGAATGTTTTTCATCATTTTACTGGCTGTGATTATGACATTTGTTCACTGTGTTGTGATCTGCTAACCAGTCAATTCTGCTTTGATGCATCACTATTCCCCAACAAGAGGGGCGAAGGAACTTTATGAAAGCAACAGACTGTGGTCCTTCACTTGAGACCTGTATCATCAGTATTTAGGTTTCTAATATGTTTAGATAATGTTCAATCTTAGAGTATAAAAAGCTAAATTTTGGGTTAGAGGTTATCTAAAAATTAATACAATATTAATAACATATATTATTGGCATGGATAATTATTTGAAAAATTCCAAAGTGGATAAGATGCTGTTTTTCCTTTATAGACAGTGGGCATCAGATTTTAAATATAAATAGACTTTTTGAAGTTAGGTAACTATTATTGTTATTTAAACTTCTACTTTAAAATCATTTGCAGGTAAATGGATGCTATAAAATTTTAAATCTTTTTAATTTTTTATCTTCTCCATGTTAAATGTGAAACTAATACAAATTATTGCTAAGACTTTATTTTCTGTTAAAACAAGGTTAAGCATGATTTAAGTACCACCAATAACTCTACACCATACAGTCATTGTGCATAAGTTGGCAGCATCACTCTCCAAAATGCTAAGATTAGAGTTGGACATTACAATGCATTACTTAAGTCTCCCTTATATTTTGAATTATTTCATTTTATTGCTTTCTCCAAACTTCTAACTTGTCTTAAAATAACTAAGGTAGTGGCTGGAGGGACTCTTTCAGTGGTTAAGAACACTGGCTGTTCTTTCAAAGACTCCAAGTTCAGTTAGAACCACCGACATGGTGGCTCGCCACCATCTGGAATTCTGAGGCTCCGACAACCTCTTCTGGCTTCTAAGGAAATAGAAGTGATGCACAGATAAACAGGTGGGCAAAACATATAGTTTCTTTTATTAAAAAAATCTAAGACTGAAAAGCCTTTGAAATGCCTGCCATATATATTATTTTACATTAATATAGGATCAATTGACCTTTGAAAATAGGAGAATGGATCATTGTGGAAAAGAAAGCCACTATGAAATGACTAAAATTCCAACAGGTTTTCTATATTATGTTGGCCATTTCCAAACACACTTTCATTTACTTATCCCCCACAATCTAGAAAGTGAAGGGAAAAACAGCGAGTAAAGATTTTGTTCATTCCAAATGTAGGATTGCAAACCATGAGGACATTTTAGCTAGTAAAAAAAAAATTGAATAAAATGTATAAGTTTTGAGACAGCAAAAGTAAACAAGGTTTATTCAGGTATTGACATTGATTTTATTTTGAGACTGGGATCAATGGCACACTCAAATTATTGATTGGGCTCAGTTTACTTCACATGGGCTCAACATATTTTACAGCTCTCTGTATGGGAGCTCTCTTAAGAAACAGAGGAGAGTAGAGAAAGGTGAATAGATAAGTGAGACAAAATGAAAGACCTCAAAACCCACTGTGAGTAGCCATAAATCACAGGTCTCCAGAAAAGGGAAGCAGATACCTCATCCATAGGGTTGGGTTCATCTGTATGAACATGCTTTCCTTTCTCTTTAGGTGGATTGCCTCCCCTGCAAGTATTTTTCCTAACATTTGGCTCATGTTCTGTAGCAGAACTAATAATCCCTATATTCTGTCTCTTGAAACAAGGAAGACAGACATGTACCACCATACTGTAAACACACACACACACACACAGTTCTCATCTAAAAAAGAATATGAGACAATTTATTCTGGATCCATTGAGTGACTATGGCCCAAGAACATAGATTTAGGTTCTCCAAAATTCTATGTTACCGTGGAAGCAATTTCATTTTCATGAAGTTTTTAAAGTTTTCCTTAAGAAAGAAAGTCATAGATCAAAGAAAGTTTGAAATACTCTGGTAGGTCATAAGAGAAGTGGTCACAGCAAAATGAAGAGAGCTTTCCTATCGGGCTCAGATGTTCTTTGATGACATTGCTGTATTTTTGAGTTGCTAGAAGACAGTGGATCTATTAATAGGGTCAAGGGTTTCTATGTATTAGTCAAGGGTGTTAGTTCCAACCTGGAAGTGAACAAGGGTTGGCTGTTTGAGGGATAAAGCTAGCACAGAGCAAGTTAATTAGCCTCTGCACCCACAGCATTCCCATCTCCCCAGAGAACAACTCCAATCAGCCAATCAATCTGCAGACACAGGCTCTTTCAAAGACTTCTCATTTAAAACCTAGCTCCACAAAGAAACATCTGGGATAGAAGAAATGCTGAGGAAGCAGGGAGTTTCTGGGTCATTTCTCTGCCACTCTGTAACTTAAAGAGTTTAAAAGTATATGGGAAAGCATTGAGCATTATTAAAGAGTATTATTTTGTAGAACTATCTTATGGCCACAGGAGGACACTGTGGTTGCAATTACGAATTTCTGATAACAGGCTTCCATGAAAAGTAGGGTAGGGAAAAAAATGCAATAATAAAAATTTTCCATATTGACCCTCTCTGTACACTTCCAGTATTTATAGCCCTGTACATCAGATCATAGGTTATATCTATCTGAATGCATAACATCCTTTGCATATGCTGCATCTTAGGATTTCCACCTACAGTCCAAGGTGGAACACACTATATGCCCCAAAGCCAGCATAAAATGAAATACGTACTTACATGAAGGAATATAAAAGTATTGTATAACAACTTTTCAATATTAACCTTATTTGGATTAGACTTTTATTAATTGTTGACATCTTACCTGGTTTTCATATTAACTTTATTTGTGTTAGACTTTCATTAATTATTGACATCTTACCTGGTTTTCATGGTCCATATCTTATCACATATGTCATATGTGTCCTTTTATATCATAAATAATTATATTTAATTGAATTAAATTGTATCATTCAACTAATATAAAGTGAATATAACAGGCTGAAAGGGAAATCAAAACTATTAAATAAACTGAGAGAAGTTTTGGTTTATTGCCAAGACGGGGTCATTTTCTTTTTTCCTATGAAGCAACTGCATGAAGATCATTAAACCTCACACATCCTGGGATCAGGGCTTATGGTGCACACTCTCTCCCAGAACATGAGAGGATAAGGAGTTTAGTCAGACCAATTACACAGTTGGCTCAGTCCTACTGTGGGCCACAAAACACTGTTTCAATAAACAAGATTAAACAAAACAAAATAAATAACCAAGAAGCCCAAATAATTCAAGTTACCTTAAGGAAAAGCTTATATAGTGTATACACATGTACACATATGTATATGTAATTACATACAAACATATATACATATAAACATATACACAGAATACATATACATATGTCTACATGTGTATACACTATACACATGTTTATATATAAATATACATATATTTCCCAAAATCAGAATTATTTTTCCTATACTAACAGCTCTTTATTATTTTAAGGTGAATTTTCTTAAAATCTCTTACATTAATCTCATCAAACTTCTCAAGCAGAACTGTTCAGTAATTCCTTAACTTAATATTTATTGTTATCTCATGTAGTAGGAGGTATTTTATGGACTTAGCCTCAAGGTTTTGACCCAAAGACCCACAGACCTGCAGAGACACACAGATTCTTACAATTAGTTTTAGGCTGATCGGCCTAAGGCCCGGGCATATCACTTGCTAACTCTTTACCCTTCACTAACCCATGACTCTTATCCTGTTCAGCCATGTGGCTCGGTACCTTTTCTCAGAGCAGCATAGTTGTCCTCTGTTTCTTCCGGCTTCTCTCTGGCATTCTGCTCTGTGCTTCCTGTTTCTAGAGTCTTTTTGTCTGTTAGCCCCACTCACACTTCCTGTCTGCCTTTGGCCAGTCAGCACTTTTTATTAAACCAGTGGGAGAGACAATTATTTACAATGGAACAACATGATATCCCACAATCTCACTTTTTATATTATAAAATTACATAGTCCCCTTCCCCTTTCCTCTCTTTAAACCCTTCTGTATACCCAACCCCTGCTATCTTTCAAATGCACACACACACACACACACACACACACACACACACACACACACACACACACACACACACTTGCTATTTTGAGAACCTATTTGTACACTCTTCCCTATAGAAGACTATTTCTCCACTGTAAGCATTCCTTAGCTGCCTCTATTTCTCTGCGTATGGTTGAAGTACTGGACTTGTATTGCTGGCTTTTGTTTAGCTCCGGTCTAGACAGTCAGTCACATTGGCGAGACTATGGGTGGAGCTTCTAACATTGCTGGGAGATCCAGTCTCACATCAGCTCCTGAGCCACTGGATCTTCCAGTGTTTTTACTCCTCTTCTTCAGTAATCCCTACTGAGCTATGTTATACATGGACTTACTGAAACTTACCATCACAAGCCTTCATTTTGACCAGCTGTGGCTTTCTGTGGTCTTTACTTTTTGCAAATGTAAGTGTTGTTGATGAGGGATGAGGGCTCCACTTGTCTGTAAGTATAAGGCAAATATTTAGAATATAGTTAGGGTTTGTAGTGGTTTGTGAAGTGGTGGTTGTAGGTTCTCTGCAAGGCCCATGACTGCTCTAGGTCATATGGGAGATTTATGGCTTGTTCCTGGAGAATTCTCTACACTAATTTTTCAGAGTGACTACAACAGGTTGCAATCCCACCAACAGTGAGTGAGGCTGCTATTCAGTCATGTGCCCTCCTGCATTTCTTGTCTGATACTTTCTTGATCTTTGTCATTTTGCCATTCTGAGATAAGATAAAATATCAAACTTGTTTTGATTTGTATTTCCATAATTGTGAATTACAGTACATTTTAAGATATCTCAGCTTATTTTCCTTGTTTCAAGCTTTTGGCTCATTTAAAATTTGATACCATGCTTATTTGTGTCTTGTTTACTGTATTCTATATGTATTCTGTTATTAATTGGCTGACATATATATAGCTGGTAAATGTTTACTCCAGAACTCTGGGTTTCCTCTTTACCAAGATGATGATCCCATTATTTGCGCAGAAGCTTTTAGTTTTAGAAAGTCACACTTGTCAATTGTTGGCCTTAATTCTTGGGCAAATAGAGTCCAATTAATTAAGTCCTTTCCTATATCTAAACGCGGGTGTAGGGTATTGCCTATGCTTTGTGTTTCAGATTTCCCATTTAGATCATTGTTGCATTTTGTGTTCCTTTTGTGCCAGGTACAGATGTAGGTCTAACTTCAGTCTTCTACATGTGGACAGTGATTTTCTGAGTGCCATTTGTTGAAGATGCTTTCTTTTCCCCACTGTATGTTTTTTGTTTTCAATTTTGTCAAATATTAAATGACTAAAGTTAAATGTTCTGATCTATGTGCTTTGTTTTTCAATGGTCAGCATGTTTGTTTTCGCACCAGTACCTGTTAATATGATTTGTACTGTATCTTAAGATCTATAGTGATAATCCATCCAACACTGAATTTTTTGTCCATGATTCTCTTGATCTTCTAATGTCCTTTATGTTTCCATATGAACTTTGGATTTCTTCTTTTTTCTATTTCTACAAAGAATGATATGAGGATATGGACTGAAATTAAATTAAATCTGTAAATACTTTTTGTTAAAATAGTTATTTTCATAACATTAACACCCCAAATTTATGAGTATTGTCTATCTTTCCATACGTTTCTAGTATCTTTTCTATATTATTTCTAGGACCTTCTGTCTTTCACAGGTTTAAAGTTTGTATTGAAGAAATGTTTTACTTTTATGTTTATCTCTATGTATTTTATTTTTTTTAGAATATTGTAAATGGAAGTGCATGCATGATCTATTTCTATGTAAGTAACTTTTGGTTAGTGCATAGAAAGCAAATTCATAAGCAAGTTCATCTGTGTCTTGCCACATTTGTATATTCTAGAGTTTTCTGGGAGAGTTTGGGGTTCACTAATGAGTAACATCCTATCAGCTTCACACAAGAATAGTTTCTCTTTACCCTGTTTGCATTCACTTATATTTCTTCTCTTGCTTCATTGTTCCAGCTTCTATTTCCAGCACAGTATTGAAAAGGAGTGGTTATAACAGACAGCCCTGTATTGTTCCCAGCTTTATTGGAATTGGTAAAAGTTCTCCATGTGGGATGATGTTGTCTGTGTGTTTCTTGTATTTAGTGTTATTATACTGCAGCATGCTCCCTCTCTCCTTGTATTCTCTGGGACTTTTATTATGAAGCTGTATTGGATTTTGTCACAGGTCTCTTCTGCATCTACTAAGATGGTAATGTAACTTTGTCTTTAAGTATATTTACGCGGTTAAGGACTTTATTGATCCACTCCTATTTTCTAGGGATAAAGCCAACATAGTTATTGTATATTATTGTTTCTATGTATGACCATATTCTGTTTGCAAGTATTTTATTAAACATTTTTGGATCTATGTTTATTGGAAATACTAGCCCATATTCTTCATTTTTGTTGTGCCTTAACTTGGTTTGGGTGTCATGTGATATTGGCTTTGTAGAATGAATTTGGGTTGCTCATTCTGTTTCTTTTGTTTTGTTTTCTGGTGGTTTTAAAAGGATCATAAATCTTCTTTGAAAGTCTGGTAGACGTCTTGGCAAATCGAACCAGTCCTGAATTATTTTTAGTGGGAATACTTTATAGTACTCTATGTATTTCATTTTTTTTAGAATATTGTAAATGGGAGTGCATGCATGATCTATTTCTATAACCTTTGAATAACCTTCTTATGACTCTGTCTAGGATTTTGACTTCTGGCTTAATATTGGTGGTTTTACTGACTTTTTAAATTTATCTATTTATTTTAGGTTTTCCAATTCATTGGAGTCCATGTTTTTAATGTATTCCTTTATGTTATCCTGAATTTTAAAGTGTTTTGTTTTTCTGTTCATTTATGATTCTTCTAATTCTGGTTACTTTCTTTTTGTTAATTGGGTCAAGGGTCTGTCAATGTGAATCTTGCTTATCTTCTAAAACCAAATCTTATATATATATAATATAATATATATATTTGATTTTGGGTTTCCCTGTACTGTTATTTTCTATTTCATTAATTTCTGCTCTAATTTATATTGTTGGTATTTATAAGTTCATCGAGTTACATCATTATCTGCACTTCTAATTCCTTTCCTGCCGGCACTTGGAGCTATAAAAATTTCCCTCTTGTTATTGCTTTCACTGTGTCTCTAAGGTTTGTGCGATTGTGTTGTGTTTTCATTTCCATAATTTTCTTTCTTAGTTTGTCTCACCACCCTCATCATTTCATATGAGCTGTTCAATCTCCATGACTCCTTGCATTTAAGAGATTCGATTGTTGTCGATTTTATGTTCTATAGTTTTGTGGCCACAAAGGATACACTGAGTCATTTCAATCTTTTTAAATTTGCAGACTTATGTTGTGTCACAGGATACTGACTATTTTGATTCTTCCATCTACTGCTGAATAGAATGTGATCTTTAGAGTTTCTTTGAAGCAGTCTATAGATATCTGTTAAGTCTGATTGATATATATATATTCGTTCTATTCTGCTGTTTTTTTCTCTCTTTTTTTGGCCAGATGTCTTTTTGGATATTGATGTTACCTAGTATAAATGAGTTGATGCGTCTCTAAATCAAGTAATATTGTTTTTTAACATAACCAAGTACTGGAGAATTTGGTGCATATACATTTTTAGGAGAGTGATTACTTCTTGATAAGTGACTAGCTTTTTCTGATCAATTTTTGATTGAATTGTATTTTGTCAGATAGCAATGTTTGCTGCTTTCTGGTACTATTTGATTAGGCTACTTTGCTTCATTCTTTCACTAAGACAAGGTCTTTCTTTTTTTTCTCTCTCTTTATTTTTTTTTTTTTTTAGAATTTCTTTTTTAGGATTTTTTGAGACAGGATCCTAGAACTAGCTCAGCAGATCTGGCTGACCGTGAACTCAGAGAGATCTGATGGCCTCTGCACCTGGAGTGTTGGGAATTAAAGATGTGTGCCAACACTGCCCATCCACCCATCCCCTCCCCCCAAAGGGCAAGAAGTCCCAAAGTGGGTCGGCTCAGCATGGCTCATCCACTCCAGGCAAGCCCGATTTCCTCATCCCAATATCAAGACTGGATATCAAGATGTTCCTCTGCAGTACCTTTATTTAGAGAATGATATTCACAGCATGCAGGAAGAAATCCCACATCATATCTCTTCTTAGTCCATTCATTCACTGGTCTCCCTTGTTTTTCTAATCAGTTTTCCTTTTATATTTATTTCATATATACACACATCATTTTTTTTATTTGTAAAACATCAAAGAATCCAAAATAAAATTAAATGTGTAATATACATCTTTCAGAGACTGGCTTAATTGACTCTCTCCTGTTCTGGTAACTCACAACTGTGACAGAACGCAAGCAGGATTTCTCCCGGTTCTTAGGACCTGAGATGAACATTCTCACTATTAATAGAGTGTAAAGAAACCTCTGATGAACAAAATGAAAAATGTCTGGGTAGGAAAAGCAAAATCATACTTAAGCTATTGTTTGTTTCTCTTCTGCTGAGTGCAGAGACTTTATATCTTCCATGGACACTGAGAATCTTAGCATAAACAATCTTTAAGGAGGTTAGAATCTTACCAGATAGACACTAACACAGCTTGGGTAACACTGTTGGGAAGATGTGAGACAAAGACCAAAGTGAACATGGTGCTCACCTATATAAAGGCATAAAACTGCACCCATTGGCATGGTTGTAGATTGTTAACTCATTCATCATTTGAAATAAAGCTTTATTTACCCATTTTGGTACTTTAGTTTAAAAACTATTCTCAAATCATATAGTTTTCTAGATCCAAAGTTATGTGTTGAAAGTAGGTGAGATAAGACCTTTATTTTCAAGAAAAAACCCTAAAAAAACAAAACAAAACAAACAAACAAAGATGCCATCATTCTCTTAAACACACATGTATCTGTTTGCAGACTGCTGACTCCAACTGCCTCTTTACTACACAGCATGATGCTTAGTTCTCTAAAGTCTGAACTGTGTATTCTTAGTGAATTCCATATAAATACCGGCAGCTCTTTTGCTACCCTCATGATGTGAATGGATTTGGTATGAGACAGGACTGTCAGGATTTATGAGGGCTGAATTTTTGCAAATGATGGACCCGAGATTCTAATTCTACTTCTCACCCTAAATTTGCATAAGCCCTTGGGACATGTCACTTTCTCATTTCCTGATTCTTTTGGTGATATTGATATGCAGCTGTAGAGAGCCATCTTTATGCCGTGATTTCCAAGTACACAACTTGAAAGAACATTTTTTTCTGGAATTTCGATGAATGTTAAAAGGAATAATGAGGCACTTATGCTTAGGAAAAACATACAGAATATTTTAAAAATATACTCTAGCCCTCTGTACTTAGTAACTACAATATACCTTCACGGTCTCCTTGCAATGTTTTAGTTAGTAACTTCAAGAAGGTTGAAAGTCTATATACCCTGGCCTGTCTAGTCACCCCCCTTCTTATTGTATTTTCAAAGCATAGTTCTCATGTTAGACTGCACCTAAGTGGATCGGTTCCAAAAAGAATGCAGCAGAGGTTGTTTTAAAATATTCACCATGTATCAAATAGAAATTTAATTTTCTAAAAACAAATTAGTCATATCGTGGGAAGAAATTTGAAAACATTTGCTCTTGTCAGTAGATTGGTGTCACAGATAACTTCCTCAGTGACATATGTCCTGTGTAACCTATGCATTCATAATTTGCTTTAGAAAAAACATATCAAATTATCTGGTTGCATGTTTTCTTAGTTACAAGAAAGGTATGGGTTTTAAATAAAAAGTTATTGAATTTATAATTTTGTCCTTGAGAATTTAGTGAATACACAATTTGCATGTGCTTTATGTTGATTGTGGGCTGTGAAAGTGTTTCCTCTTATGTGTTTGAGTCAACTAGAAGAAGCAAACGCACTATGGGGATGTCACTGTTCTTCAGGTGCACAGGGATTAAAGTGGCAAATGAGTCAAGAGATGATAAAGTGATGGCAGAGAAAAATGACTTAGTTTGAAAGAACACTGAACTAAAAACCACGATACTATCTCTAGTAATCATACCTGTCACCAAATTAACTGTCATTTCATGATCCATTTAAATTGTGTGTGTGTGTGTGTGTGTGTGTGTGTGTGTGTATTGAAACAGTGCAGATACTCAAAAATATCATTGCATATCTCCATAACTATTCATTTGAATTTACTTTTCTTGTAATAAAATCTCTGCTGAATGAAACCCTGGCTTCAGAGAGGTAACAGTGCTTCTGAGAGATAAACCAAGACTGGCGATTTAAATACTGAGTAAAAACTGTCATCATAAAAGGATAAGACTTATCACACTACTGTTTACCACAGGTGAACTTTTCAAACCCTCTCCAAACTTCTACCTTTCACACTCTCAACTGTGTTCTGCCATAAAATTCCTGTGGTACAAAGTGAGGACCACTTTGCTATATTTTTTTTTTTTTAGCAGACGGGCTGTTTTTTGCAAGGTATGAAATAGAGTATGCACTCACAAAAATAAAGCCATCTTTTACATCTGCTTTGAGATTGGTTAAACAATTAAAATGTCTTAAATTATATCATGATACACATTTTAAAACACTATAGTAATAAAAACTTTTAGAGCTGATCATCCTAAAGTTTAAGGAGAATGGAAACAGCTGGGTAACACTCTTATTGTATTTTCTGTTCAATTCTGGACCCACTGCTAACTAATACCTCTAACATAATCTAAGGAAAAGAGGTTCAGTTACTGTGGAAATACTAGTGCCCAGCTTTACCAGAACGGAGAAAACTGGATATTTAAATATTAAGGCGGTTAGTGAGAACTGTCAGTTTGAAAGACTTAAGAGTGAAACAAGTCCAGGAGGGTTATAAATTTAAAATTAAAATTAATGGAAAATGCAGAATCTGAACTGGCCAACTATTCTAGCCCTGCAAGGCTTCTAGTGGTGAAACTGGGTTGCGTTTGTTTATGTTGCTGGTGGAAGGGTCCCATGGTAATCCCCAAACAACCCAAGCTGATGCTAGCACAGGGAGTTGTTCTCTGAAAGCTGACAGTGTGGCCCTGTTGCTGAGGACAGCATCCACATAGCCCACTGAACATGGAGAGGTTGAGCTGGTTTAGGGTATGGAAACTTTACCCCTATGTTCTAGTCTTTTTGACCAGAGAATACTCTGCAGGCCATGGAAAAAGAAACCTGAACACACCAACCCAGGTACAAAATTCTAGACCTCCAATTTGTCCTTTCTTAAGGGATGTGCTGGGGCCATGGTGGCAAATAACTTGTGAGAATAGCCGCCCAATGTCTGATTTAATTGAGGTCCAAGCCATGAGAAGGAGCTCAGGCTCTACACTGCCAGGATAGCAAAAAACCAGAGCTGCATGGCACAGAGAATTTTTCAAACATGATTGGCCAACACAGACACAGACACACACAAAGACACACACACACACACACCCACACACACACACACACACACACACACACACACACACAATGAAATGATTCCTAATCATATTCTATAAAATCAGAGATTGGTGCCTTGTCCAGTCATTATCAGAGAGGCTTACTCCTGCTATAGATGGGAGTGAGTGCAGAGACCCACTGCTGGACACTATTGGGGGGGGGGGCGAGAACCCCAGAGAAGAGGGAAATAAGAGTCTTAGGAGACAGGGGAGAAGGAGAAGACCCAGGGGGCACATTACTTACTGAATCAGCTAAACAAGGCTCAAAAGCACCCACAGAAACTGGAGTGGAGAGCATGGGACCTGCATAGACCTGCACTGGGTCCTCTGCAAATATGTTAAATCTGTTAGCTTGGTGTTTTTGAGGGACCCCTAACATTGTAACTCGGTGTGTCTCTGACTCTTTTGCCTCATCTTGGGACCCCTTTTCTCTTATTGGATTGCCTTGTCCAGACTCCATAGGAGAGCTTTTTATATCCTGTTTGGTTTGGTTTGCTCTTTTCTGAAGTTAAACAGCGACTGAGGGAAAATGGATCTGGGGCAGAGAGGGGGTCGGGAGAAGAGATGGTAAGAGTGGAGGAGGGGAAACTGAGGTATGACTGAGATGTATTGTATGTGAGAAGAAAATATTTTCAATGGAAAAAAAATTAACTTAAACCAATTTTCCCTGGCCTTAAGCATGAATTAAAATTATTTTAAAATCAGCCACAACCTGACTTCTTTTTATTTGCATCAGAAGCTGAACTGACTTTCAATCACCTTCTTTGTGATCTGTGGGAAGGATCAAGCCAAGGCTTCAAGTACAACTAGGCAAACACAGCTGAGCCACAGCCCAGTCTTTGCTTTATCCCTTCCCTCTGAGGGGTTTGGGGCGTGGTTTTAATGCTGTTTCTTTTGGTGGGGGTACCAGTTTCTGGAGCAGGCTGTTAAGATAATGATTACGTGTCTGTTTCATATAGTCGGGTTGTTTTTAAGTGACTCAGAGGAGACTAGCTGCCCTGCAGTTCAACTCACGCTATTCCATGTAATGTGGTTAAGCCCATATTGATTTGCCCTGTTGCTATTTGATAGTGATGAACTGGCTTTTTTTTTTTTTTTTACTTTAAAATTTTTAACGTACCCACCACTGTTCCCTCTCCCTCCCCTCTTCCCAGTCCTCCCCTGGCTTCCCCCACCACCGCATCTCCCCATCCATCCCTCAGAGAGAGTAAGGACTCCCAGGGTGAGTCAATGCTGTCTGGCATATCCAGCTGAGGTAGAAAAGCCCCCCACCCCAAGTATGAAGGCTGAGTAGGATGTTCTTCTGTAGGGAATGGGCTCTGAGAAGCCAGCTCACGCATCAGGAGTAAATTATGGTCTGACTGCAAGAGGCACCACAAACTGCCTATGCCATTGGACTGTCATCCACACTGAGGGCTTAGTTCAGTCTCATGTAGTAGGTTACCCTGCTTTCATTTCAGAGTCAGTGAGCTCCCAATAGCTCATTTAAGCTGACTTTGTTGCTGTTGTTTTGAGTAGACAGTAGAATACTTGCAAATTTTACTGGACTAAGATTCCCTTGTAAAGTTATCAAATGTCCAGGTAGTGAATTCACCTTTTGTTTACAAAGAGAAGAGTCTAGTTTAGTAAAGCAAATGAGGTCCTTTTGTTTGGTCCATGAGGCGTATTAAATGTGGTCAAGTTCACGGCTTCAATTCCACTTCAATTAGCTTTCCCCGATTCTATTACCATGAGCTGAATTTCTAAGTATAGACATCCAACCAAAGACTAAATTCATGAATTCATGAGAGCCAGCAGGGAAATAGTGAGAAAACATAGATGGATCCTTAAAACTTTATCACAAGTAAGGCAAAGATAATGAACAGTTTATAAGTCAATAGCTATGAATTGATTGCACAGTGACCAATGGGTCAGTTGCTGACATCCAGGCACTATGCAAAAGTGTTAAGCCCGAATCTAGCAACTGATTCCTGAAGATAAAATTGATGAAAAGGCTGAATTACCTGAGACCATTTTGGACAAGAAGAAATTCTGTTCAATCTGTTCAGTCAGGGTCAGAAGGGAAAGAGGGTGGTTCTAAACCATGGCTTAGGCTTTTCCTCTGCACAATTTTGCTTCTTATTCCTCTTATGACCCTGTACTCTAAGAGTCCTTCTTAGAAAACATACAGGGCCGTGAACTCCAGCTCAGAACCTACCTCTTGGGCAGCCACCACACTTTTGAAATCCTAATTACTGTTAGCACTAACTAGTAATTTGTGGGTATGAGTACAAAAGGAAAACACAGGCTTCTTTCAAAACTTTCAAAATGATTATGTGGAAACTTAAGCATCTATGGGATCCAAGAATAGTTACACAGTGTTCCCCCACACAGCTAGCTCTATTTTAGGGGAAACATAATGTTTGATTCAAGAACAGAATCAATGAAATCATTCAAATGGCTATCATAAGAGATGATTCAAAGGCCAAAAATGGTATAAAGCATATTTTAAGATATTTTGGAGCCAAATTTGACCAAAGGAATTTTTATTGAATGTCTTAATTATAATTTAAATTCATCAATTTCTGATTAAAAGAAGAGAATGATAACCGGAGCTATTAATGTGTAGAACAAACAGAAGACTGTTTAACATGTTAAATATTGAAGTTTAATTTGTAACAGAGGACAATCAGTAAAATCTCTAATCCTATGTAAACCAATACATTCTGCAATAGTCCCCAAAGATGGGAAGGCTGGATTCTCTTCTCCCAAGTTCTAGATACTGTAACTGATAACATCTTAGACTTGTTAGTCAGTAGCTGAGCAGATCCCTGGAAATCAAGTGATCAGGTTACATTAACCATTTCTCTGGGGAACTTGGAAGATAGAAAGTAAAGGTGTGTCCTCAGTGTCAGGTTATTTACTGCTCTTTAAGGGTTTTGTTTCCTGGTCTTCTCAGAAGACAGAGGTTAGAGAAGATGTTTGACAGTGAAAAATAGTAATCACTTCGGAGGTATACTTCCAATAATACTTACTAGAACAGATTTGTTTTTTAACTAGGCATAAGTAGTTTTAATGCGGAGATATTTCCCCACACACACATACATTATTTTTCATCACTTGAATACAGTAATTGAATTGCTCCATTTACAGATAGACTTCTTTGTTTCAAAACCATCTTCATGACACTATTATTAATAACTTCTATTCAAAACAAAGGCCGAGTTTATTGTTAAGAATTTTTTGTAGTTCTTTTTTGGATTTGTACTTACAATGTTTGATTCAGGGTGTAGGAGCCATATATCATTAAATAAATTATTTTGCTAGGTATATCTATTTCAATAACTTTAACATTTCTTCATAGCATACATGTCTTCTGAGATATTGCTTATATTTAATTTTAAAGTATTAATACATAAACCAGTTAACATTTCAAAATAAGAGCAATGTATAAGATGTGCCTCCATTCAATGGAATAGACCTTTTCTATATTCCTTAGTACTTTGACTTGTATGTGGCACAATAGTTTTTTTTTAATTTTTATTTTTCAATTTATATTTATATTATAACCAAATATAGATATCTACTTTTTCTATTCTCCTACTGTGCAAAATATTCATAATTCTACATTAAAATTCTAATTGTTCAAAAGAGGAAGCGAAATGTAATAACACTCGGATTATTTTCCAAGTAAAGAAACGGAGCAGTGATAATAAAAAGATCCGGCGTGTTCACTGGGTGCTGATGAGTCATGAGGTGAGCCTTTGGTCCACTGATACATTGAAGACACCAGCTGTGAGACTGGGTGTCTGCTGTACTTTCTCTATAAGTGCTGACAAGACTGTAGACCTCCTGGTCTGCTCTGGATGGGATAACTTCTGTCTCTTGTTCCAGTATCTTCTCTAGTTTGGATGAAAACTAATCACCTCATTTTGGTATTCAACCCAAATTTACCTTTTAATCATGGTACTGTAGAGCTGTTTACTCCACAAAATCCTTTTCTGGAGGAAGCATGAAGGCTCTTCAGGATAAAGAAAATTTTAGTTTTCAAGCTACCTATCAGAATGGCTAAAATAAAAAACACAGATGACAGTCTATGCTGGGGGGACAGGAGGATGCGAAGCAAGGGTAACACTCCTCAGTTGCTGGTGGGAGTGTAAACTTGTACAGCCATTTTGGAAAGCAGTATGGTTGTTCTTCAGAAAACTGGGACTCAATCTGCCCAGTAATCCAGCAACACCACTATTGGGCATAGATACATTCTTACCCTAAGGGCATTAGCTCAACTATGTTCACAGCAGCATTATTCGTAATAGCTAGAACCTGGAAATAACCTAAATGCCCCTCAACATAAAAATGGGCTAACAAATTGTGGTACATTTACACTATGGAGTACTACTCAGCATAAAAAAAATGACATCCTAAAAATTGCAGCAAATTCATGGATTTGGAGAGTATCATCCTGAGTGGAGTAACACAGGCCCAGAAATACAGGCATGGTATCTACTTACTCGGAAGTATATTTTAGACATAAAGCAAAGAATATCCAGTCTGCAAACCACAACCCCTGGACAGCTAGGTAATAGAAGGAACTTAAGAGAGACCTCCAGGTATCCCCCTGGGAAAGGGAAATAGAGATCTCCTGAGTAAATTGGGATCACAACGGGGAATGAGCAAGGCAAGGTAGAAACAAATTATGAGAGAAGGAGATGGTTGAGTAAAAGGAGCAACATAGAGTAAGAAAAAAAAATATGGGTATCTTGATAGAGGGAGCCACTGTGGAGTTAGAAAGAAACCTCCAAGAACCAACAAGATGTTCCTGGATAGGACTCCAAGCAATAGTAGAGCGAGTGCCCAAACAGGACTTCCCCTATAATCAAATGAATGACCACACTAATTGTCATCATAGAACCTTTATTGAGCAGTGGATGGAGGTAGAAGCAGAGATCTATAGCTAAGTACCAGGTCAAGGTCCTGGTCCAGCTAAAAGAAAGAGGGGAGAGAATATATGAACATAAGGACCAGGATCATGAAGATAAGACCCAAAGAGACAGCTGACTGGAGTTATTGGGAGCTCACTGAATCAGAAACAATCACTGAAGAACCTTCAGGGAAAGGAACTAAACCCTCTAAATGTAGACTACCACCAAATGGTGTGGGCAGTTTGTGGAGCCTCTTGAATATTCCTGGTGCATGAACTGACATCTTGGAGCCCATTCCCTACAGAGGAACACCTAACCCAGCCTTAATACTGGGATGAGAGACTCAGACCTACCTCAACTGACATGCCTGAACTGACCCCCCACCTTGGGACTCCTTGATGTCCTTAAGGAATGCATGAGGGATGGGGTGGGAGGAGGAGGCTGAGGGAGGACTGGGAAGGACTGAGAGGAGGGAAGGTAGAGGAGCAGTGGTAGATACGGAAAAAAACCTTTTATAACTTTAAAAAAAAAGAAAGCGGGCAAGCAAGAAAGAAATAAAGGAAGAAAGAAAGAAACAAAGAAAGAAAAAGAAAGAAACTCTTCAAACTTACAAAATTCCAGGGCAGCTCTAGTGAAGAGGCCTGCAAGATGCACAGAGAGATCCAGGGTCACATCCTTCTTAAACTGTTACCCATGCTTGGACAGGTTATTTTGGGATTCAGCTGCCACAGTCACCCCTGGTCCTATAACTGACTCCTGAAAATGTTTTGGTTTACCAAGCTAGGCTTAGATGGAATGTTTCTTTGATCTTTGGTTCTTTGGTTCCAGATCTTCAGTAAATAGATGACTGTTTATCAATACAGGGAAAGCAACAGAACATACAGCTGAGCTTTGATTATTTCATAAATAAATCCGAATGTTTGGAACACAGTTAATATATAGAAGAACTGTGGGTGGAGGGTTATAAAGTTAATAAAAAATTTAAAGGAAAACATTGCAAAATTTAAAATATTTAGGATAATCCACTAACTTAAAAATAGACCCCACAAACCCATTGGAATAATCACACAAATATTTAAAGAAGTTTGTGTGTGTGTGTGTGTGTGTGTGTGTGTGTGTGTGTGTGTGTGTGTGTTCGTGCACGTGTGTGTTCAGAGAGGTAAGTTAATTACTGGTTACTTTAATCTAGATGTTATCTTGAGAGTCATTGGAGTGAAGAGGTAGCTTGGAGGAAACTTTTATACTTTAGACCAGTGGGAATTCATCCTGAAAGAGCAAGACGCTCTACTCCAGTCCCAGACAGTTTATAACTGAAGAATGAGTGTGGCTCTAGCTACTGAAGAACAACAAAAATGCTCAAGAGCAGAATTTTCCTGTCTGCCCATTCCTCTAACACTAAAGTCTTGGCTGTTTTAATTTCATGAGATTATTTTCTCAGCTCTTTAGATGCATTAGAAAATGTGTGCTCAGGACCATTACCATATCCTCAGCTAAGGGTGGCAAAAACTCACGTTATCAATGAAATTATATGAAGAGAAAGTCATGAAGGCAATTAGCTTTCTGCTATAAGCTTGACCTGGAACAACATTTTTTTTTTTTTATGTTCTTTACTTTTCTCCAATTTTTTATTTTACTAAGTTAGCTTCCAATTGTTGCTTGTTCTAAATACTAAGATATCAGAACACAATACTAACCTCTTTTGGTGTTTCACAGAATTTAATTAAAATGTTCCTTTGCTCTTTTTGAAAGGAATGTAATGTAAAAATTTGCATAAAGTACTCCAGTTGTATAGATGTTAACACTGTTACTCTGATTTCTCAGTGTGAGTTTTATACATTAGATTAGACTACAGTAAGCTACTTTACCAACTGAAGCCTATAGAATGATGTTCTGCATGGGGAGGCAGGACCTGATGTATGTGATGAGTAAGAAGATAGTTTCAGTTAGGATGATACAAAAGGGGGAAAGACACCTCAAAGAAGTCACAGGGGAAAGTAAAGTTCATAGCAGTGGATTTTTGCTTTATTATGTGGAATGCAGGGTAGCCCTCTGTGATTGACAGGTCCCTTGAACATTTGTCAACCTTGACCATTGCAGAAGCTCAAGTTCAATATAATCAGTTGTCTTGCTTTTTTAAATGAGTCCTCGAGTGAGAAAGAGCCAGTCATAGAACTGCCTGATTTGAGACCGTCTCTGTGAGCTGTTGTGGTGGATGTTTCTGAAAAGCATGTTGAAAGTGTTAAGAGATGGTGGGAAGGTCGTGATTCCCAAGAGCATAGTGGTTAGGGATTTATATGAAAGATAAACTCCCAGAGTGAAAACAAAAGTAATAAAATAGCTAAGCTAAAGATTGAGGATTGAACTCGGATTCATTCATCAGGTGGATCCCAGAAATTATCCTGAGGAAAACCTGGTTTCACAGCTCTGGTTGCTGAGTTGCTCTTGGAGCTCACACCAGGATGTTCTGTGTTCCTGCTGAGGATATCCCCTGTCTTCCTCAGCTCTGTGTCTTCTAAGCACTTTGCTGAATTACCTAGTAACCTGAAGTATCTTGTCCAGCATGACTTCCAGCAAATGTCTGCAGCTGTAATCAGGCTTTCAGGGTCCTGTAGGCTACTGAGCTTCAGCAGTCTCTGTTTCTCTCTATCCTGGGAATATTCACAACTTTCCACCAGGCAAGAGACATGATCGGGACCAAACAGTGAGAAATTATGAGTGGCTTTAAGTAGGTCACCGTGAAAAACACTGGGAAAAGTAGCTTTGGAATTTTAAAAACAGATATTTAAAAAAAATGTTAAGAAAAATTAGAAATTGGATTATGGCTGTCAATTTGTTCAAGATAACAAGTTTATGTCTATTTTGTAGTTAAGAACAAAATCTATTTGTCACCCTCCTCAGGAAGGGAAGAAGTAAATTAAATGATTGTGAGATAAGACCAGAGTCCATATACCTACAAGGCATCCTGAATTTCCATGAAGGTAGAAAATGAATGTGAGACAAATGAACTAGGTGAAAATCTGATAACCCAGGAACAAGGGCAGCAACGGAAACATTTCCCACCAAGGCACACAATCTCTACTCACGGCTTTTTGAGAATAAGTAATCTCAAAGAAAAATCGGTCTCAATCACAGAAAAAGTGTGGTCTCATTGGATCTGGCCTGATTATTTACACAGGTGTAGAAGAAAAGTAAATCACCACTCAAACTGCCTTATTTACTTTCCTGGAATTATTTATGAGGCAGCTTAGGCTGGATTTTAAAAGCTGCAATAGGACGCCTAAGAAGAGCAACAGAAAATCAACACCAGTCTTGAGCTAATCATTCCATTCTTGACTTCCTCAAATGCCCTAAGATTCCCAAGGCCACAAGGAAGGCACTGACCTTGCCCAACTCTTCATTTGGGATTTTGTAACCAGGTCCAGGTCAGTTTTCTAGAAGGACTTGCATGTATTCATTCCATAACATCGAACTTAGTTCCATACGATATCTGATTGCAGTGGAATAAAGAGCCTCATGCTCAAATATGACATTCTAAGTAAGACCTTGCTTGTATAACCAATGTTTCTAATTATGTTCTTTTCAAAAGGACATGCAAATAACTGCATTACATAATGTGAGTGTATACATGTAACTATACTGCAATGAGAATAAGAACATTTGGGAGTTTTAGAAGTCTGAGAAAAACGAAGCAAGGAAAACAGTGTTTTATTTCTAAATTTTTTTATTTAAACTTAGAAAGTTGAGTGTATATTAATATGGTTGGGAGTGATGGATAGCATAAGGAGACAGGAATTCCTTATATTTTCACTGCAGAGAAAAATCAAAACACTAGATCAGCACTAAAAATATAAATGAAATCTATAGTTATCTCTGTTCAGTTCCCCAGTGCTAGGTTAATAAACGCCTGGTCTACTTAATCTCAAATCACACCACATCACCAATCTTCTGAACTCATCTGCTTTGTAAATACAGTGTTGGAAACCTCAAGTGACTCTATTGATAGGTTTCAGAGCTTCCTACATGACCCCTTCCCAACACTTACTTTACCTGGTGTTCCATAGTGTGTAGACCTGTGAGAGTGTCCTCTGTGGTGAAAGTTCACATGCTCTTCGTAGTACCTGATTTCAAGAACTTTCCAGAAGGCATCTGTAGAAACTATTCATTTCCCCCAAGTAAACAAAGACTTAAAACAACCATGTTTGATTTCTTGTGTAGCCTGAGGGACTGAACTCTTGTCCCTTCCTTTGTTTGGGATATAAAGGCAATGGACTGGTAATCCATCTCTCTAACCCTGACAGGGCATGAAGATGAAAGGATGGTGAGTTACCAAGAAACCATAATGAATAGCTAAACAAAGTAAAAAAAAAAAAACCTTTTAAATTAAGAATAGAGTTAATAATAATATATATATATAATTTAATTTTATTCATATGTGAAATGTTTATTTTCACAAATTATAAAAACTATAAATAATCTTTTTAACCTGTAAGGGTGATTCAGACAAGCACAGAATCTTTGCTATTCTCACACTGAGTAAAGGTCACTAAGAGAAAAAGCAAGTCCTAGTTTTTACATTAGTGTAATGTTTAATGCTCATACCCTTCTCAAGCCATCTAATAGAAGTCTATCTAGATTTATCCAGATTTGTTCTTTCCTACTAAAATGCCCTTTAATAAACCTACTCTAACTTCCAATGTTCATCAGGATTTTATTTTTATTCTAGAACCAGCAATTTTACCTTAGAAGGAAAAAAAATCATTCTATTTTTTTAAAAAAAGATCATCTTCTGACACTATCAATATTAATTGTCCCTCTTTCAAACATATTGATTGTATATTCTCACCATAATAACTTCAGTTTTACAAAGGAGATTATCAGGTAAATAATTGTGAAATGTCTTTAACACATACCAGCAACACACGGCATACTGGCAACATAAATAACACACAGGGTTTTATAGCCAGATTTATCTCTTGGAACACAGCTTCTCAACATGAGCTGACCTATCAAATTTATGAACAAAATATAGTTTATCTATACCATATTAAAAACCTGAATATCTTGGAAATTATCTGTAAGTTTATTTATTATAAAATATTTTCCACTAAAATAAAAATAAGTGATTTTATTTGTTAATACAATGTATTTATATTTTATGATCTTTTATTATTCACAGCCTACAATAAATCTCATTCATAGCACTATAAATGTACCTCAGGGGCTAATAGCTTCTGCTGATCTTCTAGAAAATGAGAGTCCATTTCTCAGAACCCATGTTGTGTGTTTCATAACCACCTGCCACTTCAATACCAGAGGATCCAGTGCCCTTTTCTGGATTTTGCATATATTCACAACCATGTAGTATGCATCCACATATACATGAACATAAATAAAAAATAATCTTAACACATTCAGTCATTCAAACTGTGTATCCTGAGGAAGAACATGCTCAAATAGATTAAAAATGTAAGCTCTTAGTAATTAAGAAAATATGTAGACTCTTTTAGAAAACCAGCTGTTTAGAGTCATTTACAAAATATTTATTTAAATTATGTGAACAAAGTTTTTTTTGTGTGTATGAATGGATTTCCATATAGATATTGTAGTCAGAAGTTTCTGGTCTAGCCTAGCCTCAAGGTCTGGACCAGCAGTGCCACATAATCACATGAAGTCTTATATTAATTACAAGCTGTTTGGCCTGTGGCTTAGGCTTATTGCTTGCTAACTCTTACTCTTAGGCTAACCCGTGATTCTATTTATGTTTAGCCACGTGCCTTGGTCCCTTTCCAGCACCTTCATCTTTCTTTCTTTCATCTCCATCACACTTGCTGCCCTGCTCTTCTGCTTCCCAGAATTCTCTTAGTCTGTTTGCCCCACCTATGCTTCCTACTGGCCAATCAGCACTTTATTAAAGAAATACCAGCAACAAATCTTTACAGTGTGCAAGAGCAATGTCGTACACATATTTTTCCTCAAATTACACTGAGATTATCTGAAGTTTAATTTTAATTTCTGGGAACTTTGGAACGCACCATTTATAAAAGTATTTATAATGAAGTAAATTACAAGACAGCTCTGTTATGAGAGTTTAAGAACTAATTCAGTGATATCATTTAAGAAGAGGTTTTATATGTGCTCACAGAGACAAAATTTTGTCTGAATTTCATCAATGGGTTAAAAACAATCATAATAAGAAAACTCCTTGATTAATCTCTAAGAGTTCTTTCCTAGTAGATATGTGTTTTTAACCGATTTGATATCAAACTAGTTGAAATAGAGTAAATGAACTACTGATCTACTCACAAAGTAGACCAAATGATCACACCAGTAGAGCAAAAGGTTCCAAAATCCATAATCAATTAACTATTAAAAAAATAACTAAAGCCCTGAAATTCTCAGGCAACTCAACATCTCAAGAGTAAGTGCCCAGATTCAGTCACTTATAAGAGACGAAGAGCCAAGATGTCACCAGGGTGAAACACACAGTCAGAAGAGGAGACCAATCTTGTTTGTGTCATTGATCCCCAGTTGAGAAAGGAATAACACACTGTAGGAAGAAGATGGGGGTTGATTTAGGACATTGTAGTTAGGAGATACTCATTTTAAAATAAGTGATGCATGTAGATAGGAAAAGGCAGGTGTTACTGAGATATGCAAGACTAGGGGGAACTTTATTGATATGCTTTTCTGTAAGGAGTAAACAGTAAGAGCTGAAGAAAACACAGGGGTCGGAGGATTTCTACACCTGGATTATTGTTGAAGAAAATACAGGGGTCGGAGGATTTCTACACCTGGGTTATTTTCCACAAACACTATAATCAACACTATTAGGCACAGTCATGTTAAAAAGGATGAAAACTAAGAACATAATTCTTCTAGAAAGTTTATATAAATTTGCTCACATTTAAAAGTCACCAGAATTTCTTACGACTGCAAAACAGGTCAGGAATAGGGAGAAAGAACAAGACATACAGTAAGATTTAAGATTTATTCTCTTCAAATATTTAAAATGTAGCATAGATCTCACATCAGTGTTCAAACTATCTGGTCTGAAGATCTAGATGCTTTATGCTAATGTATTTCTATAATGCTAAGCTGGACTAAATTATTTTCTGCATGGCAAACATTTGCTTGACACCATGAAATAAATAAGATTGCTCTTCTTACATATAACCATAAAAGAAAATATAGCAAAATCATAGATGAATTGTGTGATAGAAATGAGTTCTTCAGGTTTTAATAAATCACAGCTTTGGGTAACTAGGAGTTCTATGCCATCTAACTCACTTTTTAAGTGTTTGATCTCCTTGGGTCGGTAATAGAAAAAGTCTGCCTGTTTTGCATATCTAGTCAAAATATCAAGATCCAAGTTTAGAGATGAATGCATTATGCTTATTGCAAGATAAATATCCTTGTAATCCACAGCTATGTTAATTTTAAGGAAGTCAATATTTGAAGAAAACTCTCTAAAATTAGAATAGCTGTTATCCTCTAACAATGTGTTAGCTATAACTGTATCAAGAAAATCTTCCAGTTCTACAGAAAAGAATGACTGTCATAGCATATATTTAATATTTACTAAGCTATTAAAATTTCATATTATTTTGTAATTTTTTATTTTTTTTTTTCTAGACAAAATTTCACTGTATTGCTTTGGCTCTCCTGAAACATACTCCTTAGATGAGGTTGGCTTTACTCACAGAGATACACCTGCCTCTGCCTCCTCGATGCTGGGATTGAAGGCATGCACCATTACAGCCAGGTGATGCATTAAACATAAAAATAAGTTGAGGGAAATAAAATTTATGTGGTGAAATATTGTATATTTAATTAAAATTGTCTGAAATATCAGAGGACAGATCCACCCACAGAGCCAAGCTATAATACATACCTTTAATCCTATCACTTGGAAAGTTGAATTAGAAATTGAAATAGCTGGGAAGGGGAATAACAATAATGTAGGAGAAGGCCGAAGTTCTTTACTTTTCCTGCATTCCCAGTGAGGCCGAGGATTCTTAGACACAGGCTGTAGAAATGGCTGGGTGAGAACTGGCCGTGGTTAACTTTTCTATTGCTCTGATACTTTAGCTTTTCCCCAATATCTGGCTCTGAACTTTTATTCTAATACCAAATAGAATTTATAAAATAGAATTATACTAACTGGTGACTCTGTGTCTCATTTTTTAAGATATATTTTTCTATATTCTTTGACAATTTCATATACATGTAAAACGCATTTTGATCACATTCACACCCAAGTCATTGCCCTATTACATGCCAAGAACCTGACCCCAACATATTTCCTTCCAAGATTTCTATATTCTGTTTTCATACCACTAAGTCCAATTGTTACTGTCAGCAAGTGCTTGGATATAGAGCCATCCATTGCAGTGTGGGGACAGGATTCTTCAAGGAATGTGACATTTGGAGTGTCTGTGATTATATGGCATTGATTATTATGAAATACCTTTATTAAAAATAGAGCCAATGAATGAATCTATCAGCAGTAAGTGCACATTCTCTCTAGAAATATATCCTCACTGTTACAGGCATCATTCTAGGCACAAGGGACTTAGGGAGACAAAGTGGGGAAATTTGAAAAACGAATGAATGATGCTATTGGAAAAGAGCATAATGAAGTTGTTAGAAAAAACACAACATCTTGTACATAATAAGCAAAGTTTAAAACAGGTGTCCTGATTTTCATAATTTCCAGCACTGAGACAGAGACATCTGCCTAAGCCTGCTCTTCTCAGAAATTGTAAAATTACTTTTGTGAGGGATGTTTGCGATATTATGAATTGAAGCAGGAGCTCAGTACACACTGAGCAAGAATTCTGCCACTGAGCTACATTCTGGGCTTTTGTTTGAACTTTGACTTATGTCAGTAAACTTGTTTTTATGAGAAAAATATATGAACAACTTTTAAGCGTGTACAGTTTAATTTGTCTAAACAATTTTATTCATTCTGGGAAGCAAAGGTGTCACTTTTCTCCCAAATATACTTCAGTCAGGTGCCTGGTGTGTATCCAGGAAGCTGAAAAACTGAGGTCTCTAACGTGAACAGCTGCGCATGAGACTCAAGAAAGTAGATGGAGGAGGGAGAAAATAGGAGGAAAGATGGAGGGAAGGGAGAGAACAGGAGAAGATGGAGGAGGAGGTGATCCAGGGAGAGAAAAGTGCAGGGAAGTGGTGAAGTAGTTGCTGTCTCTTTTAGCTTTTATGCTCCATTCAGTTCCTCAGAAGAGGAGAAGCCAGAGGTTAAAATGGAAATTCATACTGTATTTCAGAAACTTGGAGAAGGAAAACAGAGTTCTTAGGGAGGAACAAAGAAGCCGTCAGATAGAAGTGCTGTTGGATCTGTTATTATAAATTCTCCAAGAATACGTCTAGGGTATTTTTCACTTATATAAACGTCAGAGAGAAGGAAAATTACAAATGTAAAAATGGATTATTTTTATGAAAATAGATAAGGGATTGTGAGCCCGTTGAGAGAGGTCAGAGAGTAAACTTTCAAATCTGTCTGCACTAACGGCAATTCTCCGTGGAAATGAAGAGACTGACAGAAAGCTATTGATTAGATTTCTAGGCATGATTATAAATAGGTCCTGTAATCTGTTTAATGTTCCCAGTGGGCGGGGAGAGAATGGCTAGGGGAATGGAAAGCTGATGAAGGGAGAAAGGAACAGAAAATGGAACTCAAAAGCAAATTTAAAGGGAGAAAACACACTTGGTCCCCTGCCCAGATTTCTAAATTTAGAATATAATCATAGGTCTACTTAGTTTCTGTTAAAGTCATCTTAACTAACAGTCTTGATGACATAGTTAAGTCAAATCTTACAGAATAAAGTTACTAGAATCACATGACAGAAATAAGGCTATGAAATGTACGTGTGAAGGTGTCAGGAAGCAAGGAGAAACTTTAGATTCTCATTTGATTAGAAATGGCATGAGTAATCATAATTCAACTTACAAAGAAAGGACACTTGTAGTCTATTGTCTTTAGAAACAATATTAATAAATTATTGGATGAGATACAAGTGCAGGTGTGTCACATTTCCAGGTGAAATGCCATTGCCCAAATGTCTAAATTTAAGCCAATAGCTGGAATATTGTTAGTTTGTTTTGACCACATAACAACACACACACATGCACACATGCACACCCGCACGCACACACGAGCACGCACACACACACTAACAGTTTTGGATGCTGAAAACATTACAATTCTCTGGTTACTTTTGTTACTGTTATGAAACACTAACCACATCTAACTTGGGGAGGAAAGAATTTATTTTAGCTTACAGGTTATACTTTCTGACATCAAGAGAAACCAAGGTAGAAACACAGAGTAGGAGCTTTAAGGAGAAGCCATGTAGGATTGCATCCTACTCTCTTGATCTTTCTTGTATAGCCCAGAGTGGTAGTTTAAATGTAATTGATCTCCATAAACTCACAGAGAGTGGCATCGTTAGGAGATGTGGCTTGGATGCAGTAGTGTGGCCTTTCTGGACAAAGTATGTTACTGTGGGGATCGGGATTGGTTCTGAGGTCTCATATATGCTCAAGCCACTGTCAGTGCCTCAGTGCCACTTTTTGTCCCTGTCTGACTACAAAGTAACCAGCATTATGTCGGCTGGCCTGCTGCTATGCTGCCTTCAATAACGATGGTCTGAACCTCCAAACTGTCAGCTACCACCTCAGTTAATATTTTTTTCCTTCGTAAGAACTGCTGTGATCATGGTGTCTCTTTATAGCAATAGAAACCCTAACTAAGACACCCTGGCCTACTTACTAGGGATAACACCACTTCTTAAACCAATTAGCAACCACAAAATGTTCCAGCCCATAGGCTGATCAGATGAAAGCAATTCTTTAACTGAGGCTCCTTTTGCCCAGGTGTCTTTAAGTTTGTATCAAGCTGTGAGATGAAGCTAACTAGCTATGGCAGTCCTGAATGTGGTAGTGGGAAACACGTGCTTTGGGTCTTATGTTAGAAATATGTAACACGAAATACCTTTCTGCTCCTGTGGTCTTTTCACTGTGTGTAAGCCTTTGTGCAAACTCTGTCCTCCAGGAAGGACAATTCTATCTCACTTGGGCCATCCTCATCCTCATTTTATTTTATTATCTTTGTTAACCCTCTTTCTATAGGATATTGTATGTTGAAGTACTTAAGATCAGGATTTCATTATGAACATGTAGTAACAGAATGCCAAAAAGAGAGATGTGTATAGAGACAGACATGCTTCCTTCTCTTTAGAATGATGCACATTTTTCCTCCCTAATGTTTGATATTCCCTGTGGTAGACATGGCTGTCTGTTTCATCATCACTGAGGCCTTGCACTCTACTCTCCAGTGTCTGCCTGATGTGGGAATGTCTTTCTCTATGCTGTGAATATCAATCTTTAAATAAAGGAGCTGTTTTGGCCCATGACAGGCACCATAGAAGAAGTAGGTGGGGAATCAGAGTAGGTAGGAAAGGAAGGGTGGAGTCAGAGTCAGACGGAGCCAGCCACCCAAGAAGAAACATGTAAGGAACAAGTTGAGTCACAGGCCACATGGCAGACAGATTAATGAGAATGGATTAAAATGTAAGAGCAAGCTAGCAATGTGCCTGAGCCATAGACCAAACAGCATGAAGTTAATATAAGCATCTGAATCATTTCTGGGGTCTAAGCAGCAGTGGGCAGCTAAAGGGTCTGGGACTGCAGGTCTGTGGGTCTGGACCTCTGGCTGCCTGGGACCAAGAAACCTCACTGTAACATCTGCCTGAGCTGATATCTTTTTTAGCCAGCATGTGTCCTATGACGGTTTAAATCACCAGTTACTTGATTGAAAACTTGCAATGTTGGTTTAGTATATCTCTTAGCAGATTTAAATTCGGGCTTAGATTTAAGTCTGAGCTAAATGACTACCTCATTGTTCTCAGAATCATCACTTATAAAACATTGTTCAGATTCATGGCCATCTGCCTCTGTCTATGTTTTTGCAATGTAAAGCTGAACTGACAAGTGACTACTCCCCCTTTCTGCTGCAAATTATGCAGCACAACATAGGATAATTTTATCTTAATGTTAATTAATATAATCTCATCATATAATTTATAGATTTTGTATCAATAAATAAAAAATATGTAGCTTTGGCTATAGTTTGGAGGTGACTAACTAATAGTGCAGTCATTATAAAAATAATAAATGTGAACTAGCTAAATCAAAATAACATAGTTTTACTGTGTTGAGATTTTTCACAATAAAATGTAAAAGATAAAAAATATTTTCTACGTGAAACTATGAAAATGTCTTAAGACATTGAAAATATAACATATTTTTATTCTGAAAATATAACATATTTTTATTCTGTGAAGATTCTCAGTGTCTGTCACTGCAGAGGCATCATAGTGGAGTGTGAGCAAGCAATTTCCATTATGTGAGAATAGTCAAATACTATAACATGCCGTCAGAGACTGGGTCTGCAATAGTCCTCAAATACATTTACCTGCATTCTGACCTGCTATGACCCACTATGACCTCTATTTCTGTAATATCCGAGTCTAGATGATTGAGATACAAGCCACACCTAAAACTAGAGGAAGTAGGAAGCCTAGACCTATGGCTTCCTGGTTTGCTGACCATGACTCCAAACAAGGTATACTGTTTGAAATTAGAAAATGTTTAGTTTTGCCTGTTCTACCCACATACTGCATGAATTTTGAGAAGCCTCAGACATGAATGTCTACTATTGTTTCTCCAAAACTCATGGAAAACAGAACCCAAATTGCTAAACTTGACTTTTCTTCCTTGTCAATCATCAGGAGATATGAAATAAACAGAAAATGTTTACATAAAAGGAAACATCCTTCAACTAAAAAAAAAGTTAGTGAAATATTTTGTTTTAAATTATTTATTGTATTCTTTATTTGCATTAAGATTAAAATAAGTAGGAGAATTTTAGTGCAAGCCAGATGGGTTCAGGTTCAAAACATATTTGTCGTTTCTAATAGGTCAATAATTAGCTTTTGCATTTTGTTTTAAGAATTGTTAAACATCTTTACCAAGAGGTAGAAGAATAAAACTGCAGATTGTGTAGAGTCATGCATTAAACACAGAGTGCCTGAATCTCCATGCTATATTTAAATGTCATTTTATATCACAAGAAAAGATGCGCTGGTGACAAGTGGGTAAAGCAATCATATTTTACTTGACTGTGAATTAATTTCAATTAGAAACTTCTTTTGAGAGAAGAAGAAGAAAGAGGTGTTAATTCTTTGTGAAAGGTAGGGTCAAGTACTTAGACATGACAAGGATCTAATTAGATGCAAAACCAGGTGACAGTTATGTGATAAATGCTCTCTAATCTGCCAATTTCCCTTCTTTTATATCAGACTGAGGCCTAAGGAAGTACCATTTTTGACTTGTATTATAATTAAGTTCATGCTATTCTTCCTGGTCCAGCAAGACTAAAAAAAAAAAAAAAAAATCTCTAAGGACATAATATACCTAATTAACTTTATGTTTTCTAAAATCTATAGTATTCTACCTTACAAAACTAGCTATCCAGATGGGTAAATAGATAATGGGTAATAAACAGATGACACGAGAATATAAAAAGTTTCGAATTGTTCAAGATACACTAAAAATGTCAATGATGTTGTAGGATATTATTGGTATCAGTGAAGAGCTAACTCATTGTCTGTCAGTGTATAAAAAGTATTGTGCATCAAAGTTGCCTTTGACTCACACAAGCAGAGAAGTGGGATGCAGATTTTCTTACATCAGGATCCGTTCATGGGTGGTGTGTAATATAAACTACATTTCACAGTTCAAGGGGACTAGGAAGGAACCTAGGTTCCTGGAGATTTCATGGGGCCACGGAAGACACTGATGTGGTTGGGAACTGAACTACACATTGGAAGATGAGGAGGACATCAGTGTGGCTCACAGATTCTCAAATGTGCTTTTGTGCATACTCTATGTGCACGTGCTTGTATCCTGACATATGTTGGACACAGGCTGATGACAGGTGTCTTAGCTGAGTCTCTCCCTCTTCTCCGGTCTCAGCTGAAACTGGCTCATTTGATTGGAAAGTTTTAGAGGGGAGGAATATGCTCTATCTGTGACATAATTCAACATATTTTTTGTATATAATGTAACATTAATGTGTTTAGTCCCAACAAAGAGTATTAGCTATAAATCATAAGTCATCAGCAGACACTGGAATTCCTTCTGTTCCTGAAATAGTGGCCTGAGTTAGTAGTCCAAGGCTGTGTCCAGTCTTTCTCTTTGACAACTGATTTCTTCTATATTCTAATTACAAAGCCTTTACACAAGATCATCTTGGCCTTGTTCTGCCCTGTTTTCTCACCTCAACCTTATCTTAAAATCTCCATAGTTGGTGCTTCTCTTACAGACTGGAGAGGACCTTAACCCTAATACCATTCTCTGTTGTCAGTTTGTCAAAGAGCTCTGAAAACTATCCCATGGAAATCACCAGACACGTCTGTGAATTTCTGGAGCACAGAAGTGTTGCATTCAGCCTTTTGCCAGAGCAGTGAGCTGAGCACAGCAACAATTTAAATGACAACAGTTCTTGGCGCTTAAAGGAAGGGCTGGCTTTATAGCCCAGTGAATATACAGATTGCAGCTAAAGCACCTTCTCTAAGATGATTAATTACTTGTTATAGGAAATCCCTCCGTAAAAGAGATAGAAAAAGATACATCTCTCTAACTGCATGCTCAAATCATTTAGATCCAGGGAATGAGTAGTCACAGATTTAGAAAAATACCTTGAAATATGTTGGATATAATGTGAACTGACTGATATGGGACTGTTGTTGAACATACACCATGACCTGGCACTGTTAAGAACAGACTGATTAGAAATCTGTGTTGCTGAGTCAGCAACATACTACATGAATTGTCTAGAATGAGATAATGTAGCAAATGACAAAGCCACTGATTTTCATATAGATGAGATATCCAACTATTATAGCAACAATTTGTAAACTTATACTCTTGACAAGATAATGTACAATCCTTATGATTATTATTGGTAAGACACAATTATATGGTTTAACATTTAAAGACTATAAAGTATTCTAGGCAACTTATGTGTTTTCAGAAAAGTTCTCTCTTTTTGTTCGAAAGAGTTCCACACAGCCCTGGGTCTCCAGTATAGTGTTAGAGACACAGCTTGAAGACTGTGTAAGAATCTGGGGAAAACTTTTGCATAACCTTTAGACTGTAGTTGTTATACGTTCTCCATGAAGAGTTTCATCAGTTCCGCATATGTTATTATGCTTTTTAAAGTATGAAACCCTATTTAACTATAAATGTAGAGTAAAATGTAATTCAACAAGGAAACAAAAATTATGAGACTTTAAGCAATAAAGTCTAAAAATTATAAATAAAAACAGAAAATAATCTAACTTAATAGCTTTTAAAAACTTGCTATGCTTGCTATATTCACAGATAAAAAATATATATTCACCTCACATTCTGGAAAGTTATAGAAAAATAATTTTGGTAACTATATGAAAATAATAAAATATAACTACCATAATTTAATTTTTATTTTAGAAATACTTTATTGTGAAAATAACTGTAACATATTTCCTCCATGAACAAAACTATTGTATTAGGTTTCTTGACTTAGAATTTCCAGTCTAGTCTCATGGCCCAGAATTTCAGGCTTAGCCTGGTAGCCCAGACTTTCAGACTCACAGTCCCATAGTCCCACTGAAACACACAGACACCTGTATCAATTGTCGCTGATTGACCTGGGGCCCAGGCATATAAACTTGCTAGCGCTCACTCTTAAACTAACCCATTATTCTTATCTTGTTCAGCCATGCGGTTCCGTACCTTTCTCAGAGCAGCATACTTGTCCTCTACATCTCTGGCTTCTCTGTGACATTTCTGCTCTGTTCTTCTTGTTCCCAGACTTTTCTTAGTCTGGTAGCCCCACACACACTTCCAATCTGCCTTTGGCCAACCAGCATTTTTATTACACCAGTAGGTGGGACAATTATTTGCAATGTAACAACATAATTTCACTACAAAAAAAATAAAACCATAATGTGAAGAAAGAATTCATACCTCAAGATGAATATTCATAGCTGGCATATCTGTAGAACATTCTCAGTTTTCAGAAGGACTTACTCCCAGAATGATTAAATTTCTTTCATATTGTAAACTCACCCTGAAAATGTAGCTTTATGTCAAGTTATTTACAGGAACTTCTCTATACAAATTTTAATTCGACAGAAAAATAAATGAAAACCTTCAATCTTTTATAATTTGTTTGTATGTATTCGTTACATGTCTTGTTTCTGTGACAAATACCTGATAAAAATGACAGAGAGAAGATCAGGATGCTTTTTGTTTGGTTGCCCTTTTTTTTGGCTCCCAGAATTTTTGTTTGTTTGTCTGAATTCTTCCTGTCTGGGCTTTCAGTTTTAAGGTTTATTACATCATGGTGGAGAGAAGGTAAGGACAGCAGCTTGAGCCAGCTCGTCCCGTTGTGTCTTCAGTCATGTCTAGGTCTTGCTCAGCTTTCATTCTCCATCTTATTTAGTCTTGAGTATTTATTAGTCTGTCCATGGAATGACTCTGTTTAACTTCAGAGTGTGTCTTCTCACCATAATTAATAAGTGAAGATAACCACTTACTGACATGCATGGAGATTTGTCACCAGGATAATTCCAAAACCTATGAAATTGGCAATCAAGATTAAGCATGGTAGTGTACAAAGAAACCGTAATTCATTTGTGTGGTCTCTAGTTTTATGTCAACTTGACACACATCAGAGTCATTTGGGAAATGAGAGCCTCAATTGGCCTGTGGGCAAGCGTGTGGTGCATTTTCTTGATTAATGTGGAAGGATTCAGCCCACTGTTGAATGGGGCTACACTTAGGACCTGGGTGAATAAACCATAAAGAGCAAACCAGTGAGGTCAGTCCTTCAGGGCCTCTGCTTCAGTCGCTCTTTCCAGGGCCACCCTAATTGCCCTCAGTGATGGACTGTCATGTGGCACTGAAAACTGAAACAAAACCTTACTTCCTCAAGGTATGTTGGTCATGGTGTTTTATCAGAACAATAGAAACCCTAAGACAGAAAACCTTTGTTTGACTGGGCCAGTGAATTCTGGTCACATGGAGCTGGTGAATTCGCTGTGATAAGAAGATAGCAACATCACTAAAGTGGAAACCTCCAGGAGATGTTACCTTAGGATCAGCACACAGAAGCTGTGGCACAGAGCAGCCAAGACTGTAATAAGCTGGCATCTAATCTCGGTTTAAGAGTCTATCAAGTAGTTCAAGGTTTGAAGGCATGCAGAGGCCATGGAGATCAGCTAAAGAATGGTCCTCTGAGAGACTGGGAGATGCCGTGGGTATAGGCACAGTTTCCATAGCAGTGAAGACCCTAGTATTAGAGGGGTTGAGGAGAGAGGCTGAGGCTTAGCGTTATGTGACAAATCTATTAAGAGATCCCAGGTAAGGCCAGTGGTGAAGTGCAGCCCAATTTAAGTGAAGATCAGAGCGAGTGAATATCGTGAGATGACCACCAAGGACAGCCATAAAATAAGAGTGTCCTGCCCTGGGCCTACGAGACGAGCTATATGTGCTTTGAAAGTCAGAATCAGAGAAGTTCAACTGTCTGTGTTCTTTGGAGCCCAAAAGTCTGTGAGTCACAAATATTGAACACTTAGTTATTTACACTGTTGGGGTGTTTTTAAGGACTACAATGTTAAAGTATTTGAATTTTAAAGACTGAGACTTTTAAAGTTTAAAAAATATTTTACATTTGATGTTTATTCTTATGAGATCTTGGTGATGAGCAAGAAAGGGACAGTTATGGCTTAGCAGATATGTGTGTGTGTGCCATAGTGAGCAGATGTCTTTTGTTCTGGCTAGGGTTATGTCATCTCAGTACAAACAAGAATCACCTTGAAAGATGGACCTTGACTGATGATTGATATATGAGGGCTCAGTTCACAGTAGACTGTGCCATTCCTGGGTGATCCTGGTTGCTATTAAAAAAAATAAAATAAAAATAAAAATAATAATAAAACAATCTGAACAAATGATGAGCTGCTATCCTATCCAGTAAGCAGCTCTCCTCCATGTCCTAGTCATCACTTCCTGCCTTTAGACCCTTGCCCTGCCTGGGTCTCCCTCAGTGGTGAACTGTAATTAAGCTTAAATAAGCCCTTCATTCCACTGCATTGCTATGATTATGGTGCTTTCCATAGCAGTAGAACTGATAAGGCAATCTGGGGAAGAAGCTGGGTGTTGAAGATAAGCTATCTTGATGTTCATACTGCAGTTGGATAGTATTTCACATACTGCAACCACATAGCATATTTCTAAGGATACACTACTCCGATAGGTGGACATTTGAGCATTGCAAATGCTCTCTTTCACAACTTTTTCCGGTGCAAGTACAAGAAAAAAATAAGAGTTGAAATAGCATTTCAACTTTAAGTCTCAGATATAACATCCTAAAAGATGTTTCGCTAATTTTATGTGGAGGAGTCTTTCAGATTGTTAATGTCTATTTATATGGTAATTGCTCCACAATATACGTCTACCTTTTCTCCTTTCAGCTAGATTCCATTTTCACCTAATAATGCCAGTCACAAGCATACCGTGTGGGTATAAATGATCGTCATGAATAGTGCTGAACAAATCAATAACAAGTTCCAAGTGGAGCTCAAGCTGAATTCTTAAAAGTCCCTGAATTAAAATGAGACTGGAGAATACTTGGGGTGGGGGGAGGACATCACTTCTCTTTTGTTCTGGCGATTCTTTGGGAGAACCAGTCCGTACGTGGCAGCACATTTTCTCCAATAACAATATCTCCGCTGTTTCTATCCCCAGTCCCATGGCTTCATCCGAAAAGATACTGAAATAATACTGTTGCTGAAGAAATTCATGGCCATGATCCTCACCTTTAGCATAATGAACTTACATATTTTACCTGTTTATTATAATAATATATTCTATTAACATATATATATAATATATATATATATATGGAATAAAGGAAGATGAACCTGATGAACAAATAATGTGAAAACAAGAAGTGAAAAGTAAGAATAATGTGAGGCTTATAAATTCAGTCTTTCTCCATTTTCACCTGTTGGTACTTTGAACTCGTGCCACGAACATTCATTGAACACTTGTGTCTTAGTTACTTTTCTCGTTTACATGACCAAATACTTGAAAAGAAGCAACTTAAAGAAGAGAGTATTTACGTTGGCTTACAGTTGAAAGGAAGAGCTGGCAGCAGGAGTGTGAAGTAGCTGATCTCACTAGAACTGCACCCAGGAAGCAGAGAACAAACAAGAAGTGAAGCCAACATATACAATCAAGATCATCTTCTGAAAGTGAGATGCTTCCTTGTGGGGAATTTTCACAGTCTTACTCTTACGCCGACTACAGCTGTGCCCTTTTTTTTTTTTTTAAACCAAAAACATAGAAGCAATTATGATGTGGAATGTTGTTGTGCCATTAGAATGTAAAGGGGCTATTTCTAAGCAAATGAGCCATGTGACTTTTAAAATGTGGAGATAATTCAAAGGCATGTGACAAGAAGAAGGTAGGAAGGAGTGCAGTAGAAGGTAGAGTCCTAGAGGGAGTGTTTGACCTGATACCTGGGTGAGAAGAAACAGGCTCTCTAAATCCATGTACTTAAAAGTTTCTATGGGCAGGGTTTGTGCGCCTTCTATTAGGAGGGGGTGAGATGGATGAGCAAAAGGAAGGCTGGAATGTCTGAGGGTACTGGTAGGAACTAACGAGAAAAGCCTGGTGAAGAAAAATAAGATATATATATATATATATTTCTTCCATGTTACAAGGTGACTGCAGGGTTTCATTAAGCATTGAAAAAGCATATTGAAAGTTCTTAGGACCTTAAACATACACTTGACATGCGCTGAAATATAAAATCAGAAGCTTTAAGCTCTGATGATCTCACTGGATGTTATAGCTTCACACCTAGGTGACTACAAAGTCAAAATAAGAACATTACAAAATAAGAATAGAGAAATATTTATTAGCTGTAAGAGGTCAGGAGAGCATGGTGATGCAATGCCCTTCCTGAACAACATGACATGGGGATTTTACATAGCGAAGTTATGTCAACCCATACAGCAGAGTCTCTGAGGAGTGGTGATATCACTTTCCTGAGAATGAGCATGCTCAAGTAAGTTCTTTATCCTGTGCATGCTAGGGATGAGGTCATAGCTCAAGAAAAAAATATGGAGGTCCTATTTTGGGACATGTTAGCTTAATGTCATGGAGCATGGGCCTGACTGAAAAGTTCAAGTGATGCCCTACAACACCTGGGGGTATATTGAGCTTGCACCAGGAAAGTTTAGCTAAAGAAAACAAAAAGGTATTTTAAAGTACTGTAATCTAACAGTAATCTTTTAAAGGACTCTTTTTTAAGTAGCAGCTAACAGTTGTAAAATGGCATGGTTGGGGGACTTTGCAAAATGCCTTGGTCCTAAAGACACAATCTGACAGAATGAACTGGTCTAGCCAATGATCCTTGTATGCAGTTAAGCCTTACGCAGAAAATTGCTCTGCCAAGTATTGTTTTACATTTTCTTATAAAAATCAATTGTAAGAATGTTCTCTAAGCTATTTCTTAGTCAGAGTTTCTCGGAGATGAAAGAAATCCTGGGCCATTTCCATCTTTTGAAGCTGCCTCATGAAAAGATAATATGTATGGAGACAAACATTGGTAAATGTTTTGAAATATAATCTATAAAATTAATGGTTTTAGGTTGACAAGCATAAATCAAGCTAAAATTCAAAGATCCTCACAATGCCCAGAGAAAATGAATTTGTTTATATATGGTGAGGTAAGGATTTAGTTTCAATACTCTAGAAAAAGAACTTAAATCTTCAAAGTGGACCATGATAGGCCAAAAATGCATGACAGTGTTTGCAAGAGGACCCGTGGAGAAAAAGAACATTCTCTGCTCTACAAAACCCAGAATGTATTCCAAAACAAGCTTCTCTAATTGTATCGAATGTATGTGTAGGGCAACGAAGACTTCAGAGAATTATACCCTCTTTCTGCCTCTCTTCATTGCTTTGTTGAGTGTGAAAAAACAATCTGGGAAGTATGTTTATGTATTGTATATTTAATAAAAATAGTCTGGAATATCAAAGGATAAGCCAACCACAGAGCCAAGCCAGGAAGACTGGAGAGTGGTGACACACACCTTTAATCCCATCCCACAGGGATCTGTCTGAATCTCTGTGAGTTCAAGGCCAAATAGCCATGCAGTGATAGCTCACACCTTTAATTTTAGATTTATAAAAGTTGAACCAGGAAGTAAAACAGCTAGACTGGGAAAATATATGGCTAAAGAAGACAGAAATTAAGCCATTTGATCTGAGCAACCAGAACGTTAAATGACCTGAAGATGAGACTTATCCTGTTCATTCTGAGAAGTTGCTGAGTAAGAACTGGCTGTGGTTTGTTTCCTCTCTCTCTGATATCCCACCTTTTCCCCAATGTCTGCCTCCAGGCTTTTATTATAATACTAAATAGAATTTGTACAATATCTGGTGCCCAATGTGGGCTGGAATCTATGTCCCTGAGACTAAAAGTCTCATGCTCTACTGACTGAGCTAGCTTGTCCTTTGATATTTCAGACTATTTTTTATTGAATATAGAATATATCACCACAGTGAAGTGTTGAACTGAGGTTAGGGAGAAAAAGCTGCCTACTCAGTTCTCTGGGTTCTTGATTGGATTAGATAGCCACATGCCTGCTCTGGAGGGTCTAGCCCATGTCCTTTGGTATAGGATGGTCCCTAACATCCACTATGCCTTGTGTGTTGCAATGGGGTTTCTCAGTCCCGGGTGACCAGAGGCCCAGACCCACAGACCTGACACCCGAAACCCTTAGTAGCCCACTGCCGCCGCTCAGGCCCCCAGAAATGCCTCAGACACTTATATTAACTTTATGCTGTTTGGCCTATGTCTCAGGCACATTGTTAGCTAGCTCTTACATCTTAAATCAACCCATTTCTATTAATCTGTCTGCCACATGGCCCGTGGCTCACCTGTGCTCCCTACATGTTGCTCCTTTGGGCTTCAGCTCGGTCTGCCTGACTCCGCCCTGCTTCTCCTACCTATGCTCTGATTTCTCCTCCTGCTTCTTCTATGGTGCCTGTCATGGTCCAAAACAGCTCCTTTATTTAAAGATTGAGATGCACAGCATACAAAAAGGCATTCCCACATCACTGTGGGTCTACAGATTTCTATTCCCAAACGGGCAGATAAAGGAAGGTTGACTCAGTAAACAAAGTAGCCTGAACATTTTAAATATTTAGACATAGTTTGTTGATGATGTCAGAGGTAGATATAGATTAGAAACTCAACATTCCAAGGAAAGTTCTGGAATTTTTCCTAGGGTGTGTTTCCTATAGTTATTTCAGTCTAAGTAGTCTTTAAGTGAAGGATGAAATTTATTTTCTGTTCTATCCAAATGCATCAGCTACAGAGTAGGTTCATGGGATCCTGATCTTTAGAGTTCAGAGTTGCATAGACACATGTCTCATACTTTCATCAAAGAGCAAGAGACAAATACTTAACACATGGTTCAGTGCACAGCACTGATATAACAACCCACATGCATCTTTTCTTATATACCTTGTGCTAAAGCTCTAGGATAAAACTTCCTCACAACTCTTGCTTCATGTCTGAGGCTTGTGCTTTCCAATGACCTAAAGGCTGTAGCTACTGGGCCCGTCTACCACCTTCTGACCAAATGCCTCTTCCTGCCCAAGAAGATTCACTGGTTCACACAGTTTTACCAAAACTGTCCTCATCCTTCAAACTTCTGCAACCTTAGACAATAACAACTAGCAAATCTTGAACAACTTCTGCCTGCAAATAAAATTTCCCATTTATGTCTCTGTTCTATACCCTAATCAGCTCACTGATTTTCTCCGTGATATGATCTTTTGTTTTTTCTTAAAGCATTTATACTAATATTTTAAATGTCCCTGTGAGTTCAATAATATTTATATTAATGTATTTACCTAATGGCTGTATTACTTTTATCAGGTTCATTACAAGAACATTTCTGGTATTTCAAAGTGATTATTAGTTTTCCCTGTAAGCCTGAATTCATATTCTGAAATATTTTATTTATAAATTGCTTAAGATTTTGAAAGGTTGGAAACGTGTCCTAAATAAGAAAATGAAGACATAAAATAATTTTAAAGCATGCTGTATGAAGTTGAATAATATCATTCAACTTTAGTCTTTTGTGCAGAAAAATAAATCATATTTATTCCATCTAAAACTCTTCAAGCTTCATGTGAGGTGCAGCAACAATTGAAATTCATTTATTTGCTAAGTAGCACTTTTGTAGTTACTGTTAATTTTCAGATTGACACAATCTAATTTCAACTGGCAAGGGAGTCTTGGAAAGATATTGTCTAGAATTATTTGGCTTGAGATATGTCCCCAAGTATAGTCAGAAGTTTCTCGGTCCTGCCTAGCTCTGAGGTCCAGACCAGCAGCTGTGTAGTCTCAAATAATCATACAGAGAATTATATTAATTACAAACTGTTTGGCCTGTGGCTGAGGCTTATTACTTGCTAACTCTTATGCTTTAAGTTATCCCAGTATTTCTGTCTATGCTTAGCCATGTGGCTTTGCTACCTTTTCCCATTTCAGTACTCTTGTCTTGTGCTCTCTGCCTCTGCATGAGGCTGGTGATTGCTGCTCTGCTCTTCAGCTTCCCAGAATTCTCCTACTCTGACTGTCCAACCTCTACTTCCTGCCTAGCTACTTGACCAATCAGCATTTTATTAAACCAATAAGAGTCACAAATATTTACGTTGTATAATAGTCCCACAGCACCTAGGGATTTTTTTGTGTGTTGGGACCACCAGCCTGCTATGTATGGTACCATTCCCTGAGCAGATGATTGTGAATTACATAAGAGCTCTGAAAGTGAAGTATTCACTAGTATGCATATATTAATGTATTGTCCTCTACTCTTAACTACTGAATGACACTGCTTCAGCACTACTTCAGATCCCTGCTGTCTTAATTTCCCTTTAGTGAGGAACCAAATTCTTTCAATATGAGTCAAATAAATAGTTTATCTCTTGTCATCAATCCTTTTTTTTCTCATCTTTTGATCATAGCAACAAAAACCAAAAGCTAAGACATGTCTAGAAATGTTGATCACTAGCCTCACTCTTCTGAACATCATTGTAACAGGATTTAAACTCTCCAATAGATGCTGCTTTATCTGAAATGGGAAAGTGTTCTTTATATCTCTTTTGGAGTGGGATAGATTGTTATGATTTTGTGTGGTCTGGTGTGGTACAAATATGTATTACCCGGTTATCTGGTGGTCTGTGAATACAGAGACCTCAAATGGGACGTGGCAGGAGGAAGCAGCAGGCAGCAGGAGACACTTAGAAGCTGTTTCTACATAAAAAGGACTTTATCACTAGAGGGATATGGTTATGATGACAGAGAAGGGAGGGGCTGGAAGGAGAGAGAGAAAGAGAGAGACATAGAGGTAAAGAGATTGAGAGAAAATGGTAGGGAGGGATAAAAATGAGGAGTGCCCCTGAGAGACAGAATCAGGGAGAGTCAACAGCAGTGGGAATGTTTTCTGAAAACGGGGGTTGATATCAGAACTCAGGGGAGGACGTGGCTTCAACGAGAAGCTTCAGAGACTAATGTAGTTAAAAAATAAACTACATTCTGAACTTGTGGGCAGAGCTAAATTTATATCGTATCAGCTTTAATGGAAAATAATGTCTAATCTCTGGAAATTAAACAGATGGGACACTATTCAACTAAAAATGCGTCAAAAAGTGCAGGATGTTACAGTCAGGCCTTCAAATTATTTTAGAATAGGTACATACACATTTTTCTATCAAACTATAATTTCTATTTATAAGTGGATATTCTTTAGAAAATTCTGAACTACTGTGTATTCAAATAACACTCTTTTCTTTTTTCTCTCTCTCTTTCCCTTATCCCTACTTTTCACAGAATACAGCATATACACTACATCTGGATTTGTTTTCTCTTGTCTTTTTATGATTTTAGAATTATCTTGATGAATGTTCTATGAAATTATCTTTAAATTATTTCCCTTTTATTGAGAATAGGCTATTTTTTCATAATTGCACCATGGTTAGAGTTTCCCCTCTTTACTCATCTCAGTTCCTCTCCACAATCCTTTCCATCCAGTAAACCTCCTTTCTGTTTACACACACACACACACACACACACACACACAAGATAAAATATAAGATAAAAACAAAGGCATCATGTAGTATGAGGTTTCTGGCCTGGACTTTCGGGCCTACCTTGCCATTAACCCACAGACCCGCAGAGACACACAAAAGATGCTTACAATAATTTTAGGCTGATTGGCCTCTGGCCCAGGCATATAACTTGCTAACTCTTTACCCTTGACTCTTATCCTGTCAGCCATGCAGCTAGGTACCTTTTCTCAGAGCAGCATAGTTGTCCTCTGCTTCTTCTGGCTTCTCTCTGGCATTCTGCCTGTTCCTATAGTCTTCTTAGTCTGGTAGCTCCACCCACACTTCCTGTCTGCCTTTGGCCAATCGGTGCTTTTTATTAAGTTCAAAGGCAAGGAAAATTATTTACAATGGAACAACATAATCTCCATACAGCAGCACATCAAGGTTGGACAAATCAAGCCCAAAGAACAAAAGAGTTCAAGAGAAGACACGAGAACCAGAGACCCACTCATTGACTCAGGAAGGAGTCTCATGAAAACACTAAACTGAAAGCTATGGTTAATACACAGAGCAACTGTTGTAGACCCAGTGTAGCCCTGCGATGGCTGCTTCAGGCTCCAAGACATCATATAAATCCTGGTTAGTCAATTTAGAGGGTCTTGCTATCATGGTGTCCTCCATCCCCTGTTGCTCTTACATTCTTGCTGCTCCCTCATCTGTGGGTTTCCCTGACCTCTTAGGTGAGAGCTTAGGAGATGAATATGTCCCACTAAAATAATTGTTCTTGTTCTGTGCGTGTTTCAGTTTCCAAAGTTTTGCATTCAGCTGATATTTAACCTCTAAAGCATATTATCTAAATCTTAATTTTATGGTTTACTATTTTTGTTGTTTTTAGACTTTAGTGACATTATTTTGTCAAATGTTCATTATTTCTATTTGTCTTATAGTTTTGAACCTAGCAATCACTTGAAATGTCCCTGATAATTTCAATATTCAGATAATCTTGGTCATTTTATATTACCTGGTGTTTCTGCCATTTTTCTTCAGCTTCTTTGCTGTTCACTTCACCATTTCAATGTGTATCTTGACACCGACTTTCAAAATATACTTTCAAAAAGTAGTTAAAGCCAATTATGCTATCTTCTTTATTCAGGATTAAATCCTTTAGTTTCTGCAAAGTATTTGAAATTCTAGCTTATAATTTTCTGAGACAATTGGTATTTTTTTTTGGTCAACTAGAGAATATGAAATTATCTTATACCCTACAGATGACCTGGTGTGCTTTGTCTCCAGTTGCATTCTCAATTTCACACATGCCAGAGCCCAGCCTCATAGAAAACCAATTTTGATAATATAATGACAAAAATTTGCAGCTAATTTAGGTCTAGTAAGTGAACTTAAAAATATGACTGCTTATGGGACTAAGATATTTTATATTTTGAATACTTAGAAGACGAAAGAAATAATCATATAAAATGATCCAAAGTATCTAATATTTGTTTTCATCATTTGCAGATTTCAGGTTAATTTATTTAACTGATACTGAAAAATCAGTTCTTGTAATTCTTCGGTGAGCCAACTGTAGGTGTTTGCAGAATGATGGAAATTGTGAGTGGCAGGTACAGCTTTTCTCAGGAAATAGTAAATGACATTCTTAGTCCGGTTCTAATACTGTACCTCATGTCTGCCTTGCATTCTGTTCAATGCAAGGCTTTCATTTCTATTTTTGTCACTTAGTGCTTTTTCTATTTAATGTGTCCCTAAACATAGAGGTAAATATCTGTATAGAATTAGTAAACACAAAATTACTGGGTTGTTCTTCATGTAGAGAGTACTGGGTTCAATCATTCTATGCTTTGCAAGTAACAGGAAAGTCACTTGTGAGTTTGATATTAAATAATAAGTGGTATACTAAATAAGATCTCTCTAAATAAAGTTACCACAGAATAGTTCACAAAAGTATGTCCAGAAACTCAAATAGGAGCCTCACCTTGAATCTCAGTGTTGTATAACTTCTAGACCTAATGAGATTTTTTGTGTGGGTTCACACATACTCAATACAAATTGCACAGGATGTCAGAATACTTTTAAAACAATGTTGAGATATTAAAAATAGATATACTAACTTGTCACATATACCACTGGTAAGTGTCATGTGATTAAACATTACACAAATGTCATAATATCAAACTTCATCTACTTAATAAAGTGTTAATAAGGATGACAATGCTTCATATGGTACATGGCATGATATTCAAAAAATTTTATATAGAAATGTGAAGATTATAAATAGCAAAGTTCCCTTGAAGAAGGATGTGGGAAGACTTACACCACCATCTAAAAGCCAATTTTCAAAGCATATGGTCCAGATGCAAGGGTTGTCAGAGAACACTGAAAAATAGAGAGCCTACAAATAGTCCCATCTACATATGGACACTTCGTAATGAGAGTAGTGGAGTAAAGACATTTTATAAATGTATTGGAAGCAGGAGAACCTCCTCACAAAACTAAAAGAAAGGACCCTGGTTCTCTGCTGTGCAACAGATCATGCAGATATAGATATAAAACACACACACACACACACACACACACACAGCAAATATAAAAAACAAATACATTTAATGAAACATCTATGGCAGAAGGCAGAATATGTTTAAGGCCTATTTCTTGTTTTCTTACCAATACGTATGTAATGTATGCCTATATGTATACTTATGTAAACAGTTTGAATGAAGCCGTGTTATTTGGAAAGCTTTTGCTCTCTTCAAAAGCCAAGGTCACACTTCCAGACATGGAGAGTTTCCCCTCATTGTATGGCTTAAAGGAGTCTGAGAGTCCTAAAAAATAGGTTATTGCAATTGTCCTTGTTGTAATGTGTCCTTATTACAACATTTTAGATACACAGCTAAGAAAAATCAAGGTAGGATTTCTCTGGAAACATCCTCTGGGAATCCACACTGATAAAGTTGCAGAGAACAACTGATGGTAACATTTTTATTCCTAATTGATATTTCTTCACCATAATCTTTATATCTGAGGCTCAAGAAAATCATCATAGAAGTGGGGGCAGAAAGATTATAAGGACATGAATAGCAGGTCATCTTCTGAGAGATAGTATCTTCTGTGTATAGCATGTTGGTCCCATGAAACTTCATCTACATGGTTGCCTAACTGCTCACACGCCAGTAGTTGGCTTGCCAAAAGAGATATGAAATATCTCACGTTTACACCCCTGGGTTAGAGCCACAAGAAAATAGTGTCATTGGAGGAAACTTATTCTTCTCCAGAGATGATCACCCTGACAGGTTAGTTAATCCCTAGTGGTCACGCTTAAACTTATATACATATAAACAATACTAAAATGAACTCACAATGGGTTGTAGTTTTGTCACATATAGGTATATATATGTATGGTTTACCAGCAGCTCTCAGCACCTAACATTTTAGGTGATAGATAGATAGATAGATAGGAAGATAGATAGATAGGTAGATAGATAGATAGATAGATAGATAGATAGATAGATAGATAGATAGATAGACGATAGGTAGATAAACTGATAGATAGATGATAGATAGTAAATAGGATCTGACCCATTCTAATAAGATATGATAAGTGACAGAGTTCTTCTCAAGCTAGAGAGGTCATGCTGACTGATTCTGGTGAGCAACACAGGCACATAGCTCTGAGTGATTAGCTTTCACAGAGAATGACATTGAAATTCAGGACAAAAACGATAAACTATTAGTAGGCTGAACCTTGAGGTTAGGAGTCCATGCAGAAAGTCAAATGCTGCAAGGAGATTATGTTTTTATCAGTCTGCCTTTGGTTCAACAGATACTGTGGATTTACCCTTGTGTAATATATCGCTAGGGGCAGCTAGTCTATTTCGGATTTAAAAAATTGTAGCTGAAAATACTGTCATTTTCCTACATCAGTCTGAGTAATAAAAAAAATCATAACATTGTTTCTATTCATAAAAATTAACAGCTAAGTATAAATCCTCTTTCTGACCATCCACAGATATACGTGTGCCCAATAGATTGAATATATGCACAAAATAAACACATAAGCAGTGGAAAGCATACCCACAGCTGTTTTTAAAGAAGAAATGTGATTATACATTAAAAATTACAGGCAGAAGCAACCAATTTTCAGTCTGTGGTCCCATAAGCGTTGCTTAATGAGATCCCTCTATCAGAGAATTATTCATCTTGTGGGTTGAAACCTGAACTAACACCTGAACAGCCATCTGCTCCATATTTTGTGGCCTCTGTTAAAATCCATTGCTACCAGCAGCTCTTAGCACCTAACATTTTAGATGATAGATAGATGATAGATAAATAAATGATAGATGATAGATAGTAGATAGATCCGTATACTTCTATATCTAAACACTTGTATACATGTGTATAGATACATGTATACACAGACATACATATATGACTCATAATTTTTCCTTACCCTGTGCTACAATGTCTGTGAGTCCTAGATATAGGAGGTTGTATTATTTATTTATCAAATAGTACTAGGTATCCAACAGTCATTTGTTCTATGTATATTGACCAGTTGAGGATTATCATCATGTTCTATGCGTAGCAAAAATAGCTTCTTTGATAATAGTTGAGAGCTACATTTATCTTTGGTATAAGAGCAAATATTTTTATTATATACATTTTTATTGAAAATTTCTAATCATACAATATATTCTGAGAATGTTTTCCCCTCTTCTATATCCCCCCCCCCAGACTCTCTGAACTTCCTCATCTACTCAGATCTACACCCTTTTCTCTCTTTAGAAAACAACACATGTAACAAGCAAAAAGAGACTAACACATGCACAACCTAAGGTGAGTACTTTTAGTGTTAGGCATTATGCTGATCTCGAAAAAAATGATAGTAATATGTTCTCCTCTGAGGTACATTGTAGGCGGAGTTTACCCACAAGGACACCAATATCAGATAGATATTTATTAAAATATAAACCAACACTCACGGTACAGGTAGCAGATTACAGTGGCACCTGAATAGGAACCGGAGTCTGCAGACGGACGGACGATGGGATCCTCCCTCCAGCAGCCAGGAACCAGGAAGAGAGACTCCCAGCGTCCCAGCAGCCCCTTATCAATGGGTTTGGCCACACCCCCTCCAGGAGCCCGGGGCCATGGATAGGCTTCCTTGGACCCCATCAGCTGATACCTGAATCCTACAACATCTCCCCCCTTTTTCTAACTAAGAAGGTTCTAAACTAAGACTATGTACAGTAGGAATTATTATGAGGTAGTATCTAGGAAAGGTTAAAGTACAATTGTTAATCAAAGCCTAACTTATATAAGGTACATCTAATAGTTCTAGAATATTGGTAGATAGTAGGGTGTATAGATTATTTTAAAGGGTTAATCTGGGAAAGTGAGAATCTAACACCTGAGTGTTCTTATCTAAGGGATACTAGGGTGAAAACCTTAAACATCTATTCTTCAATCTCTTCAAGACCTGAGAAGGAAGGTGAATTTGTCTGAAAGACAGAAGTACATGGAAGCAGCTACTTCCAAAATTTGGGAGAGGACAGCAACACAGCTACCTGGACAATCACCTCTGGATTTGTGTACCGTTAGCATCTATCAGATTGGCTATAGGCCTATGGCATCTGACAGATCTTTTCACAAGCAGAACAATTTTGAAGGGACTGTCTTATCCTGTCTAGGCAGGTTTCGTCAGTCTCCATCTATCAACTTGTTCATCCAGCTTGACATCATGTGTGTACTGTCAGCAATCAAGGTAAGGACAGTTCCTTACTCAGCCGGCCATTTTTTGCCAAAAGGACCAACTCCAAAGGAGTATCTTTGATGCTCAACACCATCTCGAGAAGGGAGCAGTGACACCAGGAGTCGTCGTGTCTCTCGTGGCCGAATTTTAAATATTAAATGCCATATTCTCTGGGTCTATGAAACGGTTGAAGATTCTTGTCCATCTATGATATTCTAACCTGTATCTGACATGACTGGGATATGATACCTTAAATAGTGTTGACTGCAGATCTTATCGTCTTAAGGAATAAACCCTGTACTAAAAATTAGAATACCTATATAAGGGGTGTACAATCTCTGAACAATGACCCTTAGTAGGACTATCGAACATTAGCCAGGGGTATTTTACCAGATAAAGTGTCCACAGCATTTTAGACATGTAAATACATATATATCATCTAAACAGAGGTATATAAAACATCTTGTGCATATATCATAACTAGTGCAATCATACATTATCTCTAGTATAGTTAAATGAAGGTAGTAATTGCATAGTATACATGACAATGATGTGCAAATATTTTAAACAAAGGTAGAAGCATACATAAAATATAGCAATTTCAAATTCAGCTTTACATAATAGTTACCGATTCAGATTTATATCGGAGTACAAGTTGCTTTGGTTACATAAAACAATCTCAGATTAAACTTTGTACCAATGTACAAATTATCACAATTATACATATAAAATGATTTTGCATTAGTATCAATATACAGATATCTATGACAGTGCAAATTGTCTTTAGCTTAGCCCATACATTCAGCTAAAATGAAGTATAGGTAGGTAGAACAGTCTACCTTTATCTACCCTATCTATTCCCCCTCTCTTCTACAAAAAAAAGATCTCTGATGCTATATTATAGTTTTGTCTTTTACCCAGTTTTACCCACAACCTTTGGAGCATAAAACTTATTGGGAAAGGGGGCGTGGTCGTTTATAAGGTTGCTTCCTGCTGACTTAAGGGCGATGGCATCTCTTTGGGATCCTGTAAAAGCTAAAACAATGGTTAGTTCTTAATGGACTGACCACATACATCTATAACCATTTTTAGGATAGTGGTCAACTCCATCTGGAAACTTAATTAGCAGTGTGATCTGAAGGATAATCATAAGGAGCTATCTTGCAGCTGTTTTTGAATAATCTATTTCTTGAAAACAATTATTGATTGGTGCGCACCAGGTTCTTGATTTTTCTATTTTTGTCTCTGCTGTCTGTCTATCTGTCTCTTATTCTCTCTCTCTCATACTCTTTCTTTTATTTTTGTTTTTCTAGCAGGAGTTGTTCTGGTGGAGGCCCCATCTCGGTTCCAGATTCTTTGTAGATAGCTGATAGGAGGAAATGTTATTTACAGTGGAAAACTTAAGCATTGTGGATATTAAGCAGACAGAATGAGATGTTTGAGAGGTACAGAAACAGGGAGGAACAAGGTTTAAGGTGAAGTCACAGTAATATTGGTCCCTAAATATTTTGCCTTCTGTCTCACACCAGGTGGCTTTTATGATGTGAGACATAATTTTTCATATTCCTTTACCAATATGCTTGGGTTTAGAGAGGGAGAAAGCCACAAGTTCCCAATCCAAATCCAGCCTTATTAATAGTCAAATCAGGACCATTTTTTTTTTGAGATGTAGATGCAAGATGTAAAGCAGTAAAAATTGAGAAATTACCCAGTAGTGCATGTGTGTATCAGTTGGTCTCGTAGTCCGTCTTGTACATTCCTTAATCCTCAGTCTGTCTTCTATTGCAGGTGAGTAATTATTCAATGTTTAGTCAATGCCGTAAAAATAGTTGTATCCATTTTCCTGTAAAGACAAAACCGAGAGACCCTGCCCCAGGTTTGTTAAGTGTGTTTTCCTTACCACGCATCCGTTTGTCATGTCAAGGATGAGCAGTTACTTTTCTTGTTCAGGAAGAGACTCCTTTTCGAAGAGGGCTTTTATTAGTTTTGTCGGTACCCATATCTTTTCTGTCCCTGTTGAAACAAGAGCAAAACCCCTACCCCATCGAAGCACATACCCTGGCTTCCATTCGGAAGTCAACACATCTTTGAAGTAAATGGGTTGATTTAACTCAGAAGATTTCTCTACTACCCAATGTCTCTCAGCAGCTGAAGTTCCCTTTTCATCAGCGTTAAGAAAATTTAAAGTCAATAAGGCACTATGCAACCTCTCTCTGGGTTTTTTCATTTCTTTCTTTTGTTTATAAAGCATCTCTTTTAATGTGTGGTGAGATCTCTCCACGACTGCTTGTCCTGTAGGATTGTGTGGTATCCCTGTAATATGCTTTATATCATAGTATGCAAAAATTATCTTCATTTTTCGGGAGACGTAAGCTGGGGCATTGTCAGTCTTAATCTGAGTGGGAATTCCCAATATGGCCATGGCTAAGGGGTGGAGTTACTGACCACGCGCAGCAGTTCCTACAGCTAGGCAGCGGAGCCGAGGCGATACCGACCGCGCACAGCAGTTAGGCAGAGATACCTACCGCGCGCAGCAGTTCGTACAGCTAGGCAGTGGGCCCTGGCCGCGCGCAGCTCGCGCGGCTGATTAAGGGGCGGAGTTAGCGCTAGTGCGGCCGAGGGACGCGGGTCGTGCGCCACTGGATAAGGGGCGGAGTTACCGCTACCGCGGGCGAACCAAGCAGCCAAAGATGGAGCCTAAGCCGTTTGGAAGTCACCTCTCACTATCAAACCCGCACGCACAGGGCTGGATACGACTTGCCCACAGTCAAACCTGACCTGAGTGCGTTCTAAGCCCGACCCGTGGGCCCGGGGCATTGGGCGCCAGATGTAGGCGGAGTTTACCCACAAGGACACCAATATCAGATAGATATTTATTAAAATATAAACCAACACTCACGGTACAGGTAGCAGATTACAGTGGCACCTGAATAGGAACCGGAGTCTGCAGACGGACGGACGATGGGATCTTTCCTCCAGCAGCCAGGAACCAGGAAGAGAGACTCCCAGCGTCCCAGCAGCCCCTTATCAATGGGTTCGGCCACACCCCCTCCAGGAGCCCGGGGCCATGGATAAGCTTCCTTGGACCCCATCAGCTGACACCTGAATCCCACAACAGTACATGATCTCATAAGCCACTGAGCTGACTGGATTTATAGTACCAGGTATGATTTTCCTCTTATTGAGTGTGCTGTGAGTCCAGTTATACTGCTACTTGTCACACTGAAGATATGTGTCACTAGTGCACGACTATGGATATCTTGCCGTGATAGCCAGTGTCATGGTTAGCAGGCTTTACCTATGAGGAGAGTTACTGATTGCTTTTCTCTTTTGGTAGCGTGGATTGCATTTTCAGATACTATGAGAGCTGGGCCTCAGGAAGGAAGCTTCCAGGTCAGGTACAGCTCCATGCCTCTGCCTCTTGTGACTGATTTGGGCACATCTCCAGCAATATGGTCTTATCTATTAAAGCTCTGGGAAGCGACCAAGAGCAGTGACAAGAACACATTATTTTGAAAGTCTGTTCAATTCCTCTGGCCAACAACTTGATGGGAAGCTTCCTATGCTTGGGGCATTTGGAGTTATTTTTTTTTTTAATTGTCTCTGGTTCTTAAGGGAAGTATATCTACAAGTGACAAAATACACATCTATTCTATGTGTGTGTGTGTGTGTATGTGTGTGTGTATGTGTGAGTGTGTGTACGTGTGTGTATGTGTGAGTGTGTGTATGTGTGTGTATGTGCGAGTGTGTGTATGTGTGTGTGTATATGTGTGTGTGTGTATATATGTGTGTATGTGTGTGTATGTTTGTGTGTGTATATGTGTGTGTATGTGTGTGTATGTATGTGTATATATATGTGTATATGTGTCTGTGTGTGTGTGTGTGTATGTGTATGTATGTGTGTGTATGTATGTGTATATATATGTGTATATGTGTCTGTGTGTGTGTGTGTGTATGTGTATGTATGTGTGTGTGTATTTTAAGTAAATTTAAGATGGCTTCATGGTTTATTTGAAGACTATTAGCTTTATTTTCTCCCCTTCTTTCACTAGGGTTTTGCTCTGATTTTCCCCCACCTTCCCAGGTCAACTGCCCTCCCTGCTTTTCCTATGTAACATTCACAGCATCTGTGTCTTACTAAGTCCCCTCCACAGAGCACCTTCATCCAAACCTCAATGTACTGCCTACTTAGTTTCCCTATTTCTGGGGATTCTCCGGGCTACACATTCTCAGTATAAGATTTATCGTTGGATACAGACACAAGAGAATACCTCAGTTGTCCTTCTGGTTTCCCTAACTCAGTTGACTTTGTTTTAGAATTACATTGTATCTCTGCTCCATCTTTTCATTTTTAGTTCATCAGCTGAGTATGTTTCTGTTGCTTTCTTTTCCAAGTCTTATGAACAGAGCATCACTGAACATGGCTGTGCAATGCTGAAATAGCAAAAAGATTCAGTATGTGTTCCGTGACAGCTAAGGATGTTGAACTCTTTTAAAGATTCGCCATTTTATTCTTGTTTGAAACTTCTTCATTAACATCTTGAGCCAATTTTTAGATGAAACCATTTGTTTACTTTGATTATTTTTTAGTTATATACCATACATACTTACATGACTATTCTCTATATAATTTGGAAATTAATTGTCATCAGATTTATTGCTGGCAAAGATTCTGACTCTGGATTTCCTGGTCAATTGTTCGACTATTGTTTTTTTGTTTTGTTTTGGATAGGTTGCTGTTTTTGTTTTATAAAGTATCATTTGTCAATTGTGGGGCTTAATTCCTTTACTTCCTGAGAAAATAAAGTCTTATTCAGAAAGCCCATTCCAACACACATTTTATTAGAGGGCCATGTCTAAGTTTTCTCTCAGTTTCAGTGGCTGAGATTCCATAGCGAAGTCTTTGATTGATTTGATATTTTTTTGTGTCCAGAATAAAAAATATTTGTCTAATTTTATTCACATATATGTAGACATCCCAATGTCTCCTCATAAATTGTTGAAGATTGTGTCTTTCCTCCAGCATGTATTTTTGACATTTTCATCAAATATCAGATGACCACAGTGGCATTTATTCATGTCTGGTTTTCTCTCCTGTTCTCTTGATTTAAATGTCTGATTCTATGCCTGTTCTGTGCTGTTTTTATTACTGTAGTTTTATAGTATATCTTAATATGGTACGTTAATCCTGCAGCATTGATCTTTTAGGCCTGATTAAGGTTGCTTTGTTTGGGGTACTGGGAACTTTTATGATTCCAAATGAATTTGAATGTTTTTCAATATGAAAAATATTGTATTTATATTGAATTGTAAATAGATCTTAATATAATGATAATTTTCACAACATTATTGATACACATTTCTATCTTATGGTGTCTCTATCAATCTCTTTCTTCAGGTAAATATCTTATTTATTTTTGGAGTTATTGTGAAGAAGAGTTTATCATTCTCTCCAGCTCTGCTGGATTTTCATCAGCACATGAAAGGGCTAATTTTGTAAGCGTATTTTATATCCTGACAACTTGCTGAAAGTTTTGGTCATTTCCAGAAAAATTCTGGTGTGTCCTTTAGTATCTTTGTGTATAGTATCAGATCATATGTAAATATAAATAATTCAAGTTCTTTTTATTGTATTGCTTAAATAATTTGAGTTCTTCTTATTGTTTTTATCTTACTCCATGTCTTACTGCACTGGCTAGTCTTTCAAACACTATATTGAAAAGGAGTGGGGATAGTGGATAGTCCTGTGTTCTTCTTGACTGAAGGGGAAAATTTTCGAGTATTTCCCATTCAAGATGATGTTGGCTGTGTTTATTTTGTGAGATTTATTTCACAAAGTACATTGAGATTTATTTTCTCCAGTACTACTTACTCTAGGACCTCTGTGATGAAGGGATATTATATCAAAGACTTATTTACATATATAGAAATCACTTAGTGATTTTTCTCTTTAAGTCTATGTGATTTATTACATTTATTGACTTACATATGCTGAGCCATCCATGCTCCTCTGGGATAAAGTCAACTTGACCATAGTATGTTATCTTTGGAGATGCCTATATTCAGTTTGGATATATTTTATTGAAAAATTTTACATGCGTGTTCATCAGGAATTTGAGATTCCACCTTTCCTTATTTCTTGCTTGCTTTCTAATTATTATCACCACCATCACTGCCACCACCACCAATATCATTATTGTTATTAATTATTATCATTTTGGTGTATCTATATCTGGTTCTGGTATTAGAGTAATAATGATTTCAAAGAAAAGTGTTGAAGTCACCTTTTCTATTTAAAAATAATAATTTAAGGATCATTGGTTGTATAATTTTTTTGAAAGTATGGTGGACTTCTGCTGTTGATACACCTGGTCATGTGCAGTCAGAAGTTTCTCTGTCCTGCCTGACCAGTCCTGAAGACATTTAGTTCCAAATAATCACACAAGGGCTTATATTAATTATAAACTCTTTGGCCTCAGCTCAGGCTTATTACATGCTAACTCTTACTTGATTCTGACCCATGTTTAGTCACGTGGCTTGGTACTTTTTCTAATTACAGCATTCTCATCTTTCTTCCTTTGCATCCACTGGCATCTTCAACGCTTCCTCTTCTCAGAATTCTCCTTGCCTGGTTGCCCCACCTGTACTTCCTGTCTGCCTAGCCTCTGCACCATCAGCCCTTTATTAAACCAGTGTTTACACGGAGAAATATTTACAGTGTACAAGAGCACAATCACACTGCACTTTGTGCATATCTTATTTGCTGTTTTATTACTGAATATATATTCTTGTACGTCGTGCATCAATTTAAATTGGTGTGCTTTTTTTATTGGCCTAATTTTGTGGCTTAGTTGAATCTGACCATTCATCTATTTCTTTCTTTTAAATTTTATTTTCTTTTATTTTCATTAAAAACATGTCATCTTCATCAATGTATCCCCTTGCTCCCCTCCCCTCCCACCTCCCAGCCATCCCTCAGCCTCGCCCCTTCCCATCCACTATCCCCTCCCCCAAAATGGTGAGAAGTCCCAAGGTGGGCCAGCCCAGCACTGCACATCCACTCTGGGCACATCCAATTCATATCACAAAGTCAATGCTGGGCTGGGTGTTCCTCCATAGGGAATGGGCTCCAAGGTGCCAGACCGTGAACAGGAACACATTCTGATCCCACCCCTCATGGCTCCACACATAGTTCATACCAGTCAAAAGCCATTCACTCCCTGAGGGCACAGCTCCCCATCCCGAAGGATCTCCAGTGGCAATTCCTGATTCATTGATCTCCCCAGAGCTCCATCCAGGAATCACTGTGGAATTTTCCTGATAATCGTTATCCCCCTGCTCATACAGACTCTCCTCCCCTGCTCTCAGATGGACCAGGAGCTCTGCCCAGTGCTCTGCCATGGATCTCTGCGCTCACCTCCATTCCCTATTTGCTGTAATTCCACAGTGTACTAGCATTATACAATACTATTTTACTGAATCGTAAGTTTATCTGGAAAGCTATCATGGTATTAAATTTTAGGAAATGAATGTAACAATTATACCATATGAAATAGTTATTATCATCCTAAAATTCTCTCTGTGTGCATGTGTGTATTTGTTAAAAATTTAGAATAAAAGAAGTTGATTCATCACATTACTCTGAATGTCTAAAAAGATAATAATAATAATAAAAAATACTTACCAAAGATGGTAATAAAACAGAAGTCCTTGTAATGAAGGAATACATGGAAATGTAGTCTTTCAGAATTCTTTAAACCTGAGAATTGGTGTATTCATAGAAAATAGAAGGATAAAAGTATATTATCAATCATTCTTTTTGAATTATTTCAATTTTCAAATATTACATGTCTAGCAAAATAACACTCCAGCTGCTATTGCTTAACAGTCAGCCATACTTGAAGGCATGTCTCTTACACCATCTTTCTCAGCTATGCTCTGAAATTCTTCCCCTCTGGATCCACATAAACCAGCTTTTTCTTTTGAGTCCTCCAAAAAACAATCACAGTAATGATAGATCCACATTCTAAGTCTATATCTGCTGAAAAAAAAAAAAAAAAACCCACACAAGCCATGATTGAAACAGTTTTCAACCGCATGTGGACATACAATCAGGGAAAGAAATCCACATGTCCAGTTAATATCATAAAATCACAAAAAACATAAATAAATTATCAAAAGTACTTTTTATCTCCCAAAGCCCATGAGTTCAGTAGGAATGTCTATCAGGAGAATCACCTAGATGAATCCAAGGACAAGTAATTTGAAATAATAGTCATAAATGTCATCCACGAATTCAATTAGTTTTAAAACGTAAAGAACACAGAGATCAATGAATGTTAAAAGAGTGGCAGTACCTACCTCAGTGATGTGTAATGACAGTCAAACATATTGTACAAAATATTATGGAGATTAAGCAGCATATTTTTGAATGATAAAGGGGTCCAAGAAATAAGTGTAGAAGTTCATGAAATTAAATGAAAATGAAAACAAAAGGCCAGGAACTGTTGTACTAGGTTTCTGGCCCTGACTTTCTGGCCTTACCTTGTGGGCCAGACTACTGGCCTGGACTTTCAGGCCTAGCCTGTTGGCCCAAACCTGCAGACCCACAGTCCCATAGTCCCACTGAAATATACAGATACCTGTATTAATTGTAATCTGATTGACCTGGGGCCCAGGCATATAACTTGCTAGCTCTTGTTCTTAATCTAACCCATGACTCTTATCCTGTTCAGCCATGGGGCTCGGTACCTTTCTCAGAGCAGCATAGTTGTCTTCTGCATCTTCTGGCTTCTACTCTGTTCTTCCTGTTCCCAGAGTCTTCTTAGTCTGGTAGCCCCACCCACAATTCCTGCCTGCCTTTGGCCAATCAATGCTTTTATTAAACCAGTAGCTGGAACAATTATTTACAATGGAACATTCCCCTACATATCCTCTTTTCTCTTTTTAAAACAAGAACCCCAAATCTAATTTCCTTTGGATAATTTTTTTCACTATTATCTCTAACAACATGTAACTAACACTGTAAATAAAAACAAACATCCATAATCTGTTTTTTGGGAATGCGGGTGTTGTTCTCTAGGCTGCTTCCTGCTGAATAAGGGCTCTGGCAATCCCATGGGGACCCAGAGAAAAATTTAGGATTATGGACAAGTCTTTAGTGAAGTAGTTTCTAAGATTGGGTAATCTCAGCCTTAAGTAGTTTCGGATACAGAGCACAGGGGAAATGTCAACAGAAATGCTCTGAAATGCTGAATTATCTGGGCCATCTGTTTCCATTGGAGACTTTCAGGGGGTCTTCCTCTATCAAACTTTATTTTTTTTATCCAGGAATAAATCCATAGCCTCTCATTTTCTGTGGAAATAAAAAGAAAACCTCTTCTCCAAAGTAACATATCTTTTGATTTCAATTTTAAAGTCAACTCATTTACAAAATATATAGGTTGAATTAATACAACAGCATTTATAATCAACTGTCTTTTAGCAGCTTTTACTACTTCATTTGTAGTCAAAAAAAAAAAAAACCTTAAAAAACAAGACAATATCATACAGTATCCAGACACTCTTGGTATTTTCCATCTTTATGTGGCTTACTACTTTTTTTTTTACTCTATTTCTTTTTAAAGGACTTTCTCTATCCTTTACCCTTTTCCTTTTCTCTCTCAAGCCTACCTATGTATTCTTTTAACACACTCTAAACCATTTAGAGTTTTTTGAATCTGCCTTTACTATAATCTCTTATTTCTTATCTTATTCTGTTTCTGACCACACCTTTGCTTGGCTAGGGTGGCTAACCTCACCCAGATTCCTCTATTTCTTTCTGTTTCTGACACACCTTTAATATTCAAGGTGTGGCTAAGGATTAAAGGTTGGTAGGCTGGCTGGCTGACTTCACCCAGCTCCTAGTCTATCTTCATAGAATTTATCATTTTAGCATTGGTACTGGTAGAACCCATAGTTACCACTCTGGGGAATTTTAGGGTCCATATATCCACCAAGTAAAGCACTGCCATCTGCTGCTCATTAACTCCATTTAAGTAGTTGGCAACAGGGCCTCTTAAAAGACTCACAAATGTGTTTCTAAGGATGAATCAGGAAGCTTCCTTTTAAAAAGCCATGCCACAACTTGCCTCCAGCAAACTGAGCTCTCCCAAGAAAATGCTGCTACTATTATGAAGCAGTTTTTGTCCTTATTAGCACAAATCTTAAATCAACCATATATAGCTCCCTGTTTACACTGAGGCTCAGGGACTGGCCTTGTTCAGATTAAGTTGCATGTAGCAAACACATCATTTTGTAATTTAATCCCATACATCACTCAGTCTCTTTACTATTGCTCACTTGAAAGACACAAATTGGAAGCTGCTTTTCGCTTCATTTCTGTACTCTAGACTAATTTTAAGCTTTCTCCAATTTTTTGTGGGTGCTTATCACTCATGTTGGACTGCCATTTGTTGTATGAAGTTTCTGGCCTGGACTTTCTGGCCTTACTTCATGACCAAGGCTCCTGGCCTGCATTTTCTGGCCTAGCCCGGTGGCCCTAACTTTCAGACCCACAGTCCCATACTCTCCCTGAAACAATGAACCCACTAGGACACATTAAAAGCCTTCCAAAGAAAGGAATTTATAGTTCTAAGTGCATCCATTAAAATGATAAAAAAAAATGGACAAGTAAATGATTTAATGAAGCAACTCAAGAATCTAGAAAAATAAAAAACAACCCAAAATTAAATCCTGTAGATGGAAAAATAAGTACAACAGACACAAAAGTGCAGCATGTTATAGGAAATATTTTAAAAGCCTACAGTTCTTTAAATTAGAATATGATTCAGTAAAATAGTATTGTATAATGCTACTACATTGTAGAATTATGTTTTATTGTCAATTTGCTTCTTTTTCCTTGCCTCTCCCAACAAAGAGGTTGGCAAATTATTTCAATTATTTTTATATTTAGATTGTGAGCCTTTAATACTAGATAGATAATGGAGGAGGTCATTGGCAAAAGGATCATGCATGTTTTGCACTATTTCACACAGTTTGACAGAAGGTGATTTTCAGCTTTAAAGTGCCGAGGATGAATGGATGTGGTAATCCAGGGAAAGACATGTTTCTTGTTAGCTTTGCATCACTTCTCTTTATTCTAAATCTCCACTTTAAAACCTAGCAGTTCAACTTTGTCAACTAGCAAATAAAATTAATCTTCTAGAAAGTATTTCTGTGTGTTTCTAGACAGTATTTTCTATTACTTCAATAAAGCAACATGATGAAAAGCAATGTACAGAAGAAATATTTATTTATAGTTCCAGGGAAATAAATGCATGTAATGGTAGAGAAACATGGCAGGAAACTGGCAGCAGGATTGCTGGAATAAGGGTTGAGAAGTACATCTCAATTGTGAGAATAAAACAGGGAGAGTGAACTGAATGTGGAGTCAGACTATTAAACTGTCCAACCTGCCCCAGTGACAAACTGTCTCTAGCAAGGCCCTGTCTCTTAAGCCTCCCTAAACATATCCACCGACTGAGTGCCGAAGTTCAAATTTCTGAGCCGATGAGAGACATTCTCATTCAAATCACTGCACTACACATTATGTCACCGCATATCTTGTTTCTTTCCCTTCTTTCACGTCTCTGAAACCTTCAATACCATGTCTGCCACTCCCCGAAGACCCATTTCAATCATTTGAAAAATATTATCTCCCTACTCCCTCCAACCTCAGCCTTGCAACTCCCATCTACCATTGGCTCCACTAAATGATCTTCTGAATAGCTCTGCTTGCTTCACTGTTCTCTCAATTGTGGCTCTTTTGCCCATAGCCATTTTACTATTGTATTTCTGGAAGGGAATTTGCTTTCTCATTGTGGGGTCTGGATCATATTCTTTTCTTCCTAAAAATCTACATCTTTGAGTCATATCTCACTCAGTAAAGCATTATCAAGTATTACCCCTCACTGTTAGTGTTGCATACCCAGCATCTAGAAACTCCTCCTCATTTTGTGTTGTTTTTAGCTCCTGACTCATTGCCACTATTTCCAAAATAATCCTGTCTTACATTTGTAGTGGTGACTGTTCATATAGATCATCTTTCCAGCATGCTGTATGCAAGTTACTTGAGACATTCATTTTGTCTCACTCTCTTCTCACCCTAGCTCTGCCATAATCAAAGCCAGTTCCTCATTACAACAGTCTTATGCATCCTATTCTCCAGCCAACTCTCACTTGCTTTGCCTCAAGCTTACTTCATTAGAAGGCCAGATCAACCACCTTTCAAATCAACCGGATGTTCTCCAATCTCAATAATAAGCTTCCTTGACTGTTGCCTTCAGATGTAATAGTTAATTTTGGTTATCAGTGTGACTCACCTGGGAAGAGAGAACAACTGAAGAACTGTGTGTCAGTATGACATGTGGGGTTTCTTAATTTCTGATTGGTGTTGGAGACCCCATTCCATTTACATCTGTAGCCCAATGAGCCTATGAAAAAGATAACTGAATATAAGCATGGGAGCAAACCAGTAACTAGGGTTCCTTATGGCATCTAAATCTGTTACCTGAGTTCTTCCCTGACTTCCTTTCACAAAGGACTGTTACCTGGAAGTGTAAATCAAAATAAATCCCCCTTTTCTTCAACGTATTGTGTTCATGGGGGTTATCAGTGCAACATAAAGAAAACCAGAACAAGAAAACTAATATATAATATGTGTATGAGTCACTTCCCCATATGCATGCGACTCTTGTGTTCCCTTACTTTACTGTACTTTTTGAGAACTTTACAACATGAGATCATCTGCCTCCTCATGACTTACATCTCTATAGCAAACACAACTAAAAAAAAATGAGCTCAATCCTGAAGATAGAACTGACCCTCTAAATTCATTACAGGCATTTTCACATCGCAAGCTGCTGCCGTGAGTGACTCATGACAACTATGCTGTATTTCCCTTGATTTTGTATACTCTCATTTTCTGACTTTTTTTCTCTCTCCAAATCCCAACCACAACCTTCCCCTTTTTTGTTCGCCATTTCTTATTCACTGAGAAAATCAGGCTTCAGAATAGAACTCTGCAGACTCCCACAGTCACATCCATTCACTTTTCAGCATCTGCACCCACAGACTCTGTGTTCCTGCTGTTCACATATGAGCACACTATGAGCTGTGATTTCAGCGAAGGTCATCCGTCCATCTGTGCATAGACTCTGCCCCCTCCCACGCACACAGAATCTGCTTCAGCAAGCTCCTGCCTTGACGGTCAGTCAGTTATGATCCTTACTCTTCTGCTTCTGCCCCGTTTGCTTGTTCTCACAACAGCAAGAATATCTAGAGAAGGAGTCTAATTTTTTTTTAAATTGCCAAAAGATCACACGAGTAAAAATATTAGAGTTTTTAGAAGCAGTTTTGATTTTCAAAAGTGAAACACCACATTTATGATCAATAAGCTCAATTAAAATAGAATACCACATTTCATGAGGTCATTATCAAGAAGGCATGATGACAAACCACAGATTGGGAGGTCCTGCTTTCAAAAGACATATCTGATAAAATCCTGTTGCCATCCAAATATAAGAAACTTTTAAAATTGAACATAGAAACAGAGGAGCCCACTCAAGGAAGAAATATAATCTGTTTGATTTATTTTTTCTATTATTGTCAAGAAAAACCATGATTAAGGCAACTTATAAAAGAAAGCATTAGTAATAGACATGCACGCTGTCTCAAGGCATGAGCCTGTGACATGGTGGGAAGGGTGGTAATAGGAAGGGACTTACAATGACGAAGAAGTAGCTGAGAGCTTACTTATGTTCCACAAGCATAAGGCAGAGAGAGAGAGGGGGAGAGAGAGGGGGAGGGAGGGAGAGGAGACAAAGTGAGACAGAGAGAGATATACAGACATATAGAAGTCAGAGAGGCAAGCAGACAGGCAGACAGACACATAAGCAGACAGGCAAAATGACAGACATAGAGATAGAAGACAGAGATGCCACCTCAGAATGGCTTGGGCTTTTTAAAGCCTCAAAGTCCACCCACAGTAATATACCTCCTCCAACAAGGCCACAGCTCCTAATGCTTTCCAAACTGTTCTACCAGCAGATAACCAAAAATAAGAAATACATATATAAGCCTATGGGAGACATTTCCAATAAAACAATCACAGGCTTCGGCAGACACTTCATTCAGGAAGATGTTTAGAGTTCAAACAGGGATATAACAAATAGCAAGGAATCCTTATCTTGCAGGTCTTAGGATGGTCTAAAGCCAAAGCAAGGCAGCATCAAATGCCAATAAAGACATAAAGTTAAAAAAGTACACTCACTGTTGTTGGTACATATGGAATAAGCACTTTGAGGACACTGAGTTTTAGGCCAAATTAAATCCATGGTTGTAGTAAAGATGGTTTTTAGTATTTACCAAAGTGAACTGAAATTAGGTTCCCATAAAATCCTGAACATATATGCTTATGTACGTGTCATTTCAATAGCTGACACATGGAATCTGTCAATTCAGTAAATAAATTGATAAACTGAGGTAAAGCATATTATGAAATGTTACTTTTATTCAATGATAAAAAGAATTAATGCCATAAAGCATACAAAAATGTATTATTAAATGAAAGAGGAGCATATGGAAAGATTAGGAACTGTAGATGTCAAAATTTTGTGATCCACAGAAGAAAAAAGCACGGAGACAGTTTAAAGTCAGCAGCTGCCTGGGGGTGGGGAGAAGGGGAGAGGAACGGGCAGAATACAGATAACACCGAAGCCCAGAAGGGAGCATTCACATTCTTTTCCTTAACATTTTCCCACTTTTTTCTAAATTTAGCTGATATTTCAAAAATAATATATGGTATTTTTCAGATATAAGTTAAACATACGTATCAACAGATATTTATTATTTATTTATTCTGAATACATATGATTTATTTCTAGATTTTTGAGACCTATAGTGAATTACCACTGCTGTCAGTCAGTCACCAAGGCTCTCATCTCACTGCCAACGAACACAAATAGCAATCATTGTTCAACCTCCGTCATACTCTATTTCTCACTTTGTAGTAGAAAATAAGCCTTATATATTTTTATTGCTAATTTGCAGTAGATACATCATTTTCACTCCAAAAGCTTATTTTTATTGATACCTGTTTCTTGCCAGATATCAGTTAACTAACAAGGATTTACTTCAAGTTGCCCTTGCTGCTGTGTGTCCAGTTAGACATCTTTCCAGATGAAATCTGATAAGAAAGGATGCACCATTACCCTGAGTATGTGCATACCTGCTTCCTAAATTTTCACCTTCCGAAAAGCATTGAAGATGTGGCAACTCTATTGAAACTACAAGATTGAAAGAATCAGAGGGTATGAATTTGAAAGGAAAACCTGTCTACTGATGTAGTCTTTCAGATTTTATGAGAAAAGAAAAAAATAACTTTTTTCACGCTAAGTCCATGAAACATGGTGAGGTTCTTTGTTGTTCGTTTTGTTCTGTTTTTAAAAAGATAGTATTAACTGCACTAGGGTAATGCACTCTAAGAAAGTCGTCAGTGGCAAGTTAAGCATTTCAGAGAGTTTCTTACATGTAAGCTTTATGAGTTTTCTATAGTGAGATTATGTTCTGTTACATTGTAAATATTTGTCCCGCCTCATCCTAATAAAAAGCTGATTGACCAGAGGCAGACAGGAAGTGTGGGTGGGGCTACCAGACTAGGAAAACACTGGGAACAGGAAGAGCAGGGCAGAGCTACCAAGAGAGACATCAACAGAGATGCTAGCAGAGGCAGATAAAAGAAGACAGCCATGCTGTTCTGAGAAAAGGGACCAAGCCACATGGCTAAACAAGATAAGAATCATAGGTGAGCTTAAGAAATAAGAGTTTGCAAATTATATGACTGAGCCATAGGACACTAGGCATAAAAGTAATATAAACCTTTGTGTGATTATTTGGAGCTCTGGGCCAACCAGCAGCAGGGTTGTGAGTGGGTCTGAACCTCAGGGCTAGGCTGGAAAGGCCTGGCCATAAACGTCATACTACATTTTTTTTTCACGTAATATTATGAACACAAAACCAACAAGAACTTAAAATTACCCATCTTATCACATTAAAATTAGCTGTATCATTTAAATTTTTCTAAAAATAAATGTTTTCTATCCCTTGGTATTCCAAAATTCAGGAAATTTATTTCATCTATGTTTTCCATATATAATGAAAAATAACACTATATTTTGTTTTATAATATAAACATATTATTTGCTGAACTCAGAAGCTATAATTATATTCTAATAGCAATACAGGTTTCAAAATGAGATTATTATTATTATAACTTGTATAATTCATGCTTAAATACATTCATAGAATTTACCATGAACAAGTCAGGCACTTATTCAGAAAGCAGGAGGGTAAACTGATTTTTGAAAATTCTTCAAGATTCGTGTTATAACACTTTTTAAAAAATCCTAATTTATTTCTTAGTTTAAAAATAGACTACTTATCTGGCTTCATTTGCTGCACAATAATTTTGAAATGTCAAAGCAAGGTCCTTGTTATGATGAGGTTTCCTGACCTCATCTGGCCAGAGGTCGGGACCCACAGTCCTGCAGACCCAGACTGTCTAGCTGCCCACCACTGCTTAGGCCCCCCAAAATGACTCAGACACTTATATTAACTTCATTCTGTTTGGCCTATGGTTCAGGCACATTGCTAGCTAGATCCTTCATCTTAAGTCAATCAATTCTCATTAATCTGTGTGCCATGTGGTCTGTGGCTCACCTGTGTTCCTTACATGATTCTTCTTGGGCGTCTGACTTGATCTGATCTGACTCCGACCTCCTATTCTCTGATTTCCCCTCCTACTCTTGCTATGGTGCCTGCCATGGCCAAAACAGTCCTTTATTTAAAGACTGATATTCACAGCATACAGAAAGGCATTTCCACATCAGGTCCTGAAAATACAGTTATGTTCTTGAATAAGTCTTCAAATAAATACTTTTTCCGTGATCCTTCCTGGTGGTGTTTCTTCGGTCTTATCAGTAGGGTGCTTAGTTGATATGTGTGTAAAGGCTGATATAATGCAGAGTGTGAAGACACTGCCCTGAGTGAGTACTGTGGCACTGTAATCTAGACTTTGGGCTCAACAATTATAGCCATTTAAGAAGTGCAGGAATAGCATTAGTAGTAGTTTGTGCTCCAGAAAGCTGCGGCTCCAAACATGAATAAATAAAATATGAGAGACTAATTGAAAACAGTACAGAAGGCAGGTCCTGGGATTTTAACATTTTGTAATAATGCTACTCCTACCATAAACTGATCAAGAGATATTAACAATATTTTAACCCATTAAATTAAAATATTAACACTGTTGTTATGCATCATACAGCTTTCCTGTATTTACTTTTTGCTCTATGCATTTTAGTAGAAGGTTCCACATGACTGATGTGCTGTGACTGAGTAAAGTGCTGGGGTTTGGGGAATAACTTCTGTTGCTCTTTCCCCCCATTTTTGCTTTCTTTACTTTCTACTCTCTCTGCTCCATGCAGTTCCTATGAGCAGGCATTTCATTGACAGCTCATGCTGGCAACGATATCGACTATGGATACTACCTATTGTTAGTCGAAGTGCAAATGTATATAGCCACTATAGAAATCAGTGTGCCAGTTCATAAGTAAAATTGGAATTGATCTTCTTCAAGATTCAACTATACCACGCTTTGGCACATACCCAAATGACACTCATTCTATCATAGATACTACTCAAGCATGCTGATTGCTGCTTTATTCAGAATAGCCAGACACTGAGAACAACTTAGATGTTCATCAAAAGAAGACTGGATAAACAATGTGCATCTATACAATGAATTGTCACTCATCTATTAAAAATGAAATCATGAGATATGATGATAAATAAATAGACCCAGAAGGAAATCACCCCGAGTAAAGTATCCCAGACCCAGGAATTCAAACATAATATGTATTCACTAATGTGTGTATATTACCTATTGAGTCAACTATACCCAAGCTATAATATGTAAAACTACGAAGGTTAAGGAATCGAGTAAGGAGGTAGAGGGGGCAGAGAGATCTCCCTCAGAAATGGAAATAGAAGAATATCTGTGGATGGATGGGATAAGCTGGAAATGGAGGATAAATGGGGAGGAGATGAAGTGGAAATACAGAGAGAGACAGTTAAAATTAAGGGCAATTTGAAGGGTAATATCGAAACCTAATACAGTAGAAGTTTCCTAAGATGTGCACATATATGAAGGCAATCCCTATGAAATCACTAAATAATGGGAGAGAGACAGAGCCCCACCTGTCCATGTCCTGTTGCCGAATGAAGTTTTCAGTACCAAGACTGGGTTACATATAATTGAGTTGTTGGCCAAAGGATCCCAACCCAGGCTGTTGCCCAGACTAGAATGCTAAACACAAACTGACAGCAAGGCTCCACTGCTGAGAACAACACCTACATAACCCACTGAAAATAAGAAAGTCAAGTTCTGCCTACATAGAACCTTCACCCCTATGTTCTAGTGTCTGTTTTGTACCATAAGACATATATATATATAAAGCAACCCAGCTACAAAACCTTTGATCTCCAGTGTTGTTCTGCCTGCAAGATTCCAAGATATGCTAGTGCAGTGATGGCATAAAGCTTGTAGTAGCAACCAACCAAAATATGATTTGATTTAAGGCCTACTCCATGAGATGGAACTCATAACCGACACTACCTGGGTGACCAATAACCTGAGACTACATAGCCCAGGCACTTAGACAAAACCAAATACGACTGTACTTGAAATGTAGCAACTAAATGACTCCAGTGACATTCTGCTAGGTGAATAGATCAGTGCCTTTATCACCGATCCTTATAGAAATTTCTTCTTCGAGCAGATAAGAACAAACCCACAAACAGGCATTATGAATACAGTGAGAGACATTGGAACACACAGCCTTAAAGGGGGGAATGTCCATCTGCATCAAATCCCTCCCCTCGGGGCTCAGGGAACCCTGAAGAAGAGGAGGCAGAAAGAGTGTAAGAGCAGAGAGACTGGAAGACATTAAGGAAGCAAGGCCCCTGAATTAACATAGGTGCACACATGAGCTCACAGAGATGTGAACCTATGACAGCCCATTAAAACTGGAATCATGCTCATCTTGTGGCTCTGAAGGGGGATGGATTAAGGAGAAAGATTACATACCCTACAACCTCAAGTTCCAATGGCCTCCAACTTCCAGGCCCCAACTCAGTGTAGTACCAACTAGAATCAAGTCAACACCATACAGTAAAATCTAGGAATGGTATTCATAGTTTTGTTACAAAATGTTCTTTGGACTAATATTTTAAGGATTTAAATTGTTTAAATTTGCATAATATGCGAAGAGCCTAGCTGGTAAGTGGTGTGGTGAAAACCAACTTTAATTCAAGGATGCAATGGTAAATTTTTATCAACTAGTTTTTCAAAAGAAGTCCACACATGAGTGTTCATAATTCCAGTTGAGATAGACTTGAGAGATCAGTGCATTATGGTCATCTCCTTTTGGTGAGTGACTTTTAAGTTGAATCAAACAGCTTTTGAAGATGTGAAGGCTATTTGTCCATTATATATTTTTTTATATATTTTTAAGGATGTAACTGCTACGTAATCAGTACACATTATGAATAGCTGCATGATAACAAAAGAAAAAAACCCTGACATATCCAAGGCTGTCTTCTGGATGGCTCAATATCTGAGAATGACCTTGAATTTCTGATTCTCCTGCCAGCACATCTCCTGAACTGAGATTACAGATGTCCATCACCATGCTTGCTTGATGTATTGGTAGCATTTGAATCCCAGGTGAATTACATGTGATAGCTATGAACTCTGTCGAGAGACCATGTCCCTGACCCTTAACTTATTTTAAAATCAACAAGACAATATGTCAAGACTTATTTTGTAGCTCTTGACAATCTTTCATTTTCCAATTTCTTATGGCCTGTTTCAAAACACCAACCTGATATGGAGGAGTGGTGTGTCATAACAATACACGAGGTAGCACATATTAAACTCACATTTCAACCATAGATATCACATTAATTCTGTTTAGCATTATAATAAAACCCAGAGCCAGAATTTGAGGGAAAAGCTGAAATGTTGGAGAAACAGGAAAAGGAAAAAAAACAAAACAAAACAAAACAGTCAGTTCTCACTCAGCCAAAGCCTCAGGCTGAGCAGGCTGTCTATATCCTATCTTTACGTGTTCTCAGTCTGGCTGGGCAAGAAGAAACAGGAAAAAGCTCCTGCCCTATCCAGCTTATCTTTCTTTTCCCCACCCACTTATTTCAGTTTCTTGGATCAACTTTCCTAGAGCTAGGATTAAAAGTGTGTGCTACTCCTGCCTTGCTGTGTTTGGCCTGGAACCCAGTGGATCTCTGCCTCCTAAGTGATGGGATTTGAGGTGTTACCACTCCCTGGCCTTCATGGATTGGCTGTGTGGGTAGCTCTGTCCTCTGATATTCCAAAGTATTTTTTAATTAAATATACAATGTATCACCACAATACACATAATATGTTTAGCCTCAAAATATTAGTTAGCAGTGAAATAATTTAAAAACATGTGAGTTTTGAGAATTTTGATTACTTTCCATGCAAATATTTTAGCTGTTATTTATGAAATGTATAATAATGGACCATTTTAAAGACTAGCTTTGAGAGTTTGGGAAGATTTTAAGTAATTCTTGCTAGTTAGCTCCATCATACCTTTGAACAATTCCTGCTTTGGACACTGTAAAATTATCAACACGAATAACACAAAAGAGATGACTGCTCAGAGTCTATTCCCACAGTGTGAACAGAAGTTCCCCCATGGCTGACTGATCAGAACTTCTGTTACTGAGCAGAGTCATGGATCATGATTCCAAATGAGCCCACTCTATTATTAGCTCCCTTAATAGTCATTTATCACTAGCCTCTGTGTCTGGCCTTTCAATAAGGCAAAGCATGTTGATTATATTAACTTAGATCAATAGGTTCTAGCAGACTTAAGGTCAGAACTGTAGTCTGGAACGCTTTGCCTTAACCTGTCTAGCTGGTGCCTCCATCCCCATATCTGGTAAATTCACTGACTTGTGTCTCTTTTCAGTTATTATAAAAGCTTATATTTCAAACGTTAAAGCACCCAACATGATACACACGCCATGAAGCAGTAGGAAGAGTAGTGGGGAGTTAAGAGAATAGGCGTGAGGAGACACGTGTTGGTGGAGGAGAATGGGCTGGAGAAGAACAAACACAAAACACTGGTGAAACTCATGAACTCCATCTCTTCATGAACCTCTCTAACAAAAGACTATAACTAACAAAAGAATTCGCATAATTAGTCCCAGAATGCATTATGCTATTTGGTCCAACCTGAATCCATGTTCTATAATCACGGTCTGATATATTTGGTGTGGTGTAAATTCTTTCTTTCCATTTGGAGTGAGAACTGTGTCTGCATCAAGAATCATCCATGCTTGTCAGCTGTTAAATATCACTGGCAACAACCTTAAAAAAACAGAAAGCATTTGATTGCCCAATATCATTAAAACATGGGAGATCTCGAGATCAAAGTTTCAGAATTATAAAGCTGAATGAAAGAACATTTAGCAATGATAGCCTTCCTGCCAGTAAAAGGATAATTGGTTACACACAGGAAGTCACACTTACAAAATAACCCAGGTTGTTAGGTAACTAAGTGTTAAATGGGGAAAAGTTTATTCACAATGACAGATTGTTTTCTGATCAAGAAATAAAGTTTAAAAAATTTGCAAAAAAAAGAAAAAAAAGAAAAGAGTACAGTCACAGTAACATCATAATTGTAGCAATAATTTTCTTTAGCCTTTTATATCGAAGGGAGAGATGTTTGTTAAGCTGATATTAACTTGTGCAGCACATAGCCATGGAGGTGGTATAAAACTGCAACTGATTTATAAGACCTCAGTTCAAGTGACTGCTTTTGATCTGCTAAACATCTTGAAAGGTTTGAAATGTAAAACAGCTCTAAGCTAAGACTTGAGGCACAGGGAACCTATACGCAGAGGAGGCTTTGGAGCTCTGAAAGTAATCCAGGAGGAAGACAAAAGCAGAAGACAGGGCCTGAGATGCCTCCTTGGGCCATGTAGATGTCCATTGTTTGGGAAGTCTCCTAGGGCTTTGTTTGGGTCCATAGTCCTCCTCCTGTACATGGCCGTTTTGGTGGTCTTGAAGAATCAGGGAAGCACCTCCATTTTAAGCAAATCCCTAACACTGCCAACCCCGACTCTGACCCTCCACCCCCCCCCCCCCCCCGCCACCGCCTGACTGCTCAAATGGACCTGAGTTTTGAATTCTCAAAACTACTGATAACAAAGTACAAAGTCAGAATGTCCAAACACAGAAGATAGCCTAGGATCATCTGATAGCAGCTGATTAACCACAGAATGTCCCAGCACAGGAGATAGTCTATAAAGAAAAGGATTAACAAACAGTTGGCTAAAATAACAGAGGAATTCTGGAACATCCCTAAAACTGAGCTAATCAGAATTGTATCTGTACTGAGACCCCTCATTGATATGTAACATTGTGGTTTTTGCCCTTAAAAGCTCAGCTTGTAGAGGGGCAGGTACCTCCTCCAACCACCACTATAATGGTACACTTGACAGGGTCCATGCCACGGCTTGTATTTCTTTTCAGTAAACCTTGCTTTGAATTTCGGAAAGTTTGCCTCTCTGGTGATCTGTTTGTGGGTCTTGTGACCAAGGTCGAACAGTCTGTGCTGTCAACAGAAACTCTGGAGGACCTTAATCCATGTTCCTACTGACTGTAAAGAGCAAGGCATCTACTTTTGCTGTGGTATTGATAACTAAAGACAAGCAGAAGGGAGGTAGGGATGTGGAAGGTTTCTGTGACAACACCTACCACTTCTGGACTGCACTCCACCCCCAAAAGTTCCAGGCTAGGCAAGAACCCACTGAAGAGAAGTTTTAAAAAATGTATTGGAGAAACTGAAGAGTCACTTTCCACAATAGGTGGCCTCTGGAAAGGAAGGGAAGTGCTCAGTTCTATGTACTGGGCAGGCCACTGATAATTTGACCATGTTCCAATGAGTATACAGATAACACAAAGTAGACTTCGTTTTTGGTTTTTATTTATTTATTTATTTATTTTTACTTCTTTTGGTGGAGAGTTCACAAGATGAAGGGCAGACATGAAAAGATGGGAAGGAGAATGTCACCAGGTACATGATGTGAAACTTCCAGAGAATCAATAAAAATGCTATGTGGAAAACAACCGAAGACAATATGGACAGAGGGGATGCAGGACACAGGGAGAATAAGGCCTGGTAAACCTCTGAGGAAGCTCATATGAACTCACAGAGGCAGAAGCCAGTGTTGCAGGAAAGAATGAGACTCGGGGATAGATCTCTGAAGAAGTTGGAGATATTAGAAGGAATAAACACCACAGTCAGATCTTACCCAGCTGTCTTCCAGCTTCTTCAGCCTCAAGTCCCTTGGAATGGCTCCCTCTGTGTTTCTATCCTATCTTAAGTACAGGCCCCACCACATCTGCTTGGGAGCCTGGAATTCCTTCTATAATCTAAAGTGACCTCAATTGCGATTAAAGGCATAGGTCACCACTCCCAGGATACTCCCTGTGCTGGGATTAAAGGTTTGAATCACCACTCTGATTTTCCTAGACTGACTCTGGTTAGAGCTCTGAGACTTCTGGGACTTTTACTAACCCCCCACATAGACTGTGGGTAGATTCCCTCTGATATCTCCAAAACTTCTGAAACGTTTATTGAATTCCCACAAGGCAGTCCCAGGGCCTACCCTACACCTGTCTGTACCAGGTCCTCTGTGTATTTATTTTTGTTTTCAATTCATCACCTTTTGGGGACTCCTGAATGTGTGAGCAGGTGGTTCTCTGATTCTTGTGCTTTCTCTTGGGGTTCTTTTTATTTTTTTATTGGCTTGTCTTTCTAACTTCTACATGACGATTTTTTCCCATTTTGTTGTTTTGATGTTGTCTCTTAGGAGTCTGTTCCTTCCTAACAGGAGAAGAAGGAGTGGATGGAGTGAGGTAGGAACTAGGCAAAGTAGAGGGAGGAAAACGGTGATCAGATTACATTGTAAAAGAAAATAAACTGTTTAATGAAAGAGAAACATAAATGTTATTAAAAATAAAACAATAGAGAAGTGATTGAAGAAGACAGCATAGAGTTGAGCTACGGTCTCCATACATACTCTCGCAGGTGTACAAACACACTTTACACGCATACACACTCACACTTCACACACACTCACGCACTTTACACACATACACACACACTCAAACACATACACACTCACACTTCACACACACTCACACTTCACATACACTCACACATTTTACACACATATACAAACACTTTGCATACATACTTTACACACACTTTTAATACAAACATTTTACATACATAGTGTACACCCATATGTAAACACTTTACACACACACACATACACACACACACACACACAGACAGACACACTCCCTTAATGGGACCATCAAATACATTGATATATCTCTTTCCAAAAACTGATATATAGACATGTACTTGGCTGGTTTATTTTTAAAATACAAATGTAAAAGTAAAACAAGATGGTGAAACCAGATAATCTCTTACTATTTCCATCAAAGCTAGCTATGGGGAGCTGTCTAAACACATCAGTCAAGCAGGTCACATGTATTGTTGTTACTCCTAAAATAAATAATAATCTACATGTTTGTGATTAAGATGGAAAATTCAGACTATGTAATACCCCAGGGAAAGAAAGCATTCTAGCTAAATTGAATACATGTACTTTCTCCTTACATGATTTCATTCCTAACTAGATGCTCTGTCACTGTTTTTAACCGCTTCTCAATTACATTTTTCTTCCTTTATTTCCTTCGCCATCTGGGCCAGCCCTAGTCATGTAGCCCATAGACCGTCTCTCTGCTCATTTATCAGTTCGCCGTCCGGGCCAGCCCTAGTCATGTAGCCCATAGACCGTCTCTCTGCTCATTTATCAGACACACATCCAATTTGTTTCATATATCACTTGTTTCAGAAAGCTGTTGTCTGTTGTAGGTGAAGTCCCAAATGTGTGCCCTGGTCACTCCTCCCGAAAGGGCAGTGGCAGGTGCATAAAGCAATGAGTGCTTCTGTACAAGCTTTGCATGAGCTACTATTGCTTGTAATCAGTTTCGGAGGGTGAACTATGGAAGTTATGTTTCTATGGCTTATCATTGTACACCACCTGCCAAAGTTTACAAAAATCACACCTTTTTATTTCTCCTAAGCTGATACGAGATAACTTATGTTAGCCTCAGGAGAATTTTGAGTATAATGTTTGTGGCCTCTTAAGCCTACATGCTAATGCACAAGGTATTTCTATATGGATAGAGGGGAAATTAAGACTGAAGCACGTATTTTGTTAAACACCCTATATCTAACCATCAGGAAAGGACCCCCCTTGGTAGGGTTTTTAATCCGTCATGACTGCTGAGCAGCCATGACCACTGTGTAAGTGGTATGATAATTTCCTGAAGCTTTCTGAGCTTGTCAATTGCAAGATTATTCCTGGTGCAAGTTAATAAATAATGTATAGACTGTTAGTAGACTCAGTTTTAGGTTCCTTTTAGAGAGTGAAATTATGCCAAATCATTGGAGAAACGCTATAGTTTTTTGTTTGTTTGTTTGTTTTTGCTTTGTTTTGTCTTTTTAATGCTTTGGGGGTCCAGAACTAAGCTCCCAAATAAATACTTGAAGACTTATTCTTACTTATGAATGCCTGGCCTTAGCTTGGTTTTTTCTAGCCAGCTTTTCTAACTAAAGTTTATCCTGTTTCTGTTTAAGTTTTGCCTTTGGGGTTTGTACCTTTCTCTATTCTATATAACTTGCTTTTCTTCTTACTTCAAGGATGGCTGCGTGGTGGTGAGGCTATGTGGCTGTGTGGCTGTATAGCTGGGTGCCTGAGTGGTTGTGTGGCTGTGTATCTGGGTGCCTGTGTGGCTATGTGTCTGTAAGGCTGTGTGGCTGTTGTATGGCTGGCTGGGCCACTGTGTGGTTGTGTAATTGTTTGGCTGTGTAACTGTGTTGCTGAATGGTTGGGTAGCTATGTGGTTGTGTAGCTGGGTGCCTGGGTGGCTGTGTATCTGTAAGGCTGTGTGGCTGTGCGGTTGGGTCACTGGGTTGCCGTTGTGTGACTGGGTTGCTGTGTGCCTGTGTGGCTGAGTGGCTGTGTGGCTGTGTGGCTGTGTGGCTGTGTGCCTGTGTGGCTGTGTGGCTGTGTGGCTGTGTGGCTGAGTGGCTGTGTGGCTGTGTGGCTGGCCCCAGTGTCCTCTCCTTATTACTTTCTCACTCCTTCCTCTTTACTCTTTTCTCTCAAGCCTATTCTGCTATTCTCTCTGCCTGGCCTCCCCACCTGTCTCCTGTCTAGCTCTTGGTTATTCAGCTCTTATTAGACCAATCAAATGTTTATGGCAAAGTAACACAGATTTAGAGAGAAACAAATGGAGCACATCTTTTCATCGTTAAACAAATATTCCACAGCATAAACACATGTAACTCATCTTAAGATAATATTCCACAACAAAGTGTAATGAAAAACCTCAAGAACCAGCCTCAAGGATTTTCCCTCAGGGTCCGAGGAAGGCTCTGCTCACCAGCGAGCAAATAAACTTATCTGAGGGTTTGGGAATGAATCTTCAAACCCTGATTCTTTCGTCTCTTTGTTCCTTTAAGCTCCTTCTGTTCTCTCCTTGTTTCACCCTTTATTCTCTCTCTTAGGCTGTAAGATTTTTATTTTTTCTACACATACAAACCAAAGGCAATTCTCAGGTAATCACAATGTTTCAGAGCTTGGCTGTTCCTTTCCCTGAAGGGCCCAAAAAGATTCCTTTCCTGACTGTGTGTCCTGACAAGTGTGAGATAATTGTAGGGATCTGGCTTCTACTGTCTGTCTCAGAGAACAGAGTGGAAATTAGACTGTGGGAACCGAGGTTATTGACTGTGTGACTGTCCCACAGCGTGGGAGGGAAGTTACCCAGCGCACTGGAGAAACTGTGCCCAGTAAATAATCAAAGCTTTGCTATGCTAGGGGACTAGATCTCACATTGGAATCAATGGGGGAAAACTCATGGCTTCACATAAGAGATCTACAGTAGGAATCAGCCAACTCGCTCAAAAGGCAACAATGCCAAAAAGTCTTACGATCCTTGGTTTTAAATCCTTGGCTCTGGTGGGTTGGCAGTTTTTAAATGGCTGAATTTCTTTCAGCCTGCAGAAAACCTGCTGTATTAATTTGGAAGAAGGAAAGCCAGAGAAGAAGCAAGAAAGAGACAAGAAAATGAAGGCCTCTTAAAGTTATAAATGGAAAGATCCGATCCAAGCTGAGGAGCTACTGGCTGATGACTCCTGGGGAGGTAATGCCATTTTTCTTTGAGATTGTTTCTGTTGGTAGGCTGTCCATGTTTTAGTGGATGGCCCCATACTCTTGTGAATATGAGGGGCATAAACTGGATGCACTATAATTGATAGATAAACAGATAGATAGAGATAGGAAGTTAAGAGGAGGTTATACTGGGGTGTCCAGGATGAGTTGTAGAGAAAAAACTGAAGGTGATGAGTATGAACCCAAGGCATCATATGTGTGAAATTATTAGACAATGCATTTTTAAATGGTGCACAAAATTATTTTTTAACATCAACTACTTTTTAAACAAATATATTTCCTTCCATTTCTGGTTTGAAAATTAATTTATCACATTATTACCTTAAGAAAATTAATTCATAAATATCTAGGTTAGAAAAAATTGAATTTAAAATTGAGTTTAAAATCCTTAACTTAATTATAATTTATATATGCACATCTTACACAAACAAAATATCACATATATGCCTATATGCATATGTCTATCATATCTGTCTTTTATCTGAGAATGACTGACACCTAACAGAAAACTATATTCACATTTTTTTTTCATTCCTTTATAAAAGAATCTATGCAATGAACTGGCTTTTTGGAGCCCTTTCCCTATAGAGGGATATCTTGCTCTGCCAGATACAGGGAGAAGTGGCTTAGTTCTGCTGCAACTTTATATACCAGACTTTGTTGACTCCTGAAGGGAGGCCTTTTCTGAGGAGTGGATGGGGTGGTGTTGGGCAAAACGTGGGGATGATTCAGAGGAGGGCAGGCAAAGAGGTCTGTGGTTAATTTGTAAAATTTAAAAATTAAATTAAAAATTTAAAACATATGCAAATCAAGACATATATAAAGTATCATCAGAACCAAGACAGAGAAATATAGCAAATCACTCAGAATTTGTGGGATCTTTAATCTCTCTATCCATCTCTTCTCTCAGAAAGAATCAGAAAAAAAATATAAAAAGAAAAGAAAGAAGTGACATATAAATGTACACAGCCACAGCCCTTTCTGTCTTGGAGTTCCTGATCTTTGATTTGATTTTAGATCTATTTTGACAGGGTAGACCTGAAATCTGCCTCAACTGGTTCATTCAATGTTCTGAAAACTGTTTATCTGAATATTCTGTTGGAAACTGGTATAAATTGGAGTTCCTTTGAAGTTCTGTGAATGATTTCATAGTAAAATTACACACACACACATGCACACACACACCACACCACACAAACGGTTCACACAGGAGTCAAAGCAGTGTAACTTGATCTCTGTGTAATAGTTTACAAAGCATTGTCCCAAGGAAAACATTATCTGAACAAGGATTTTTTCTTTTTTTATTATAGTTCACTATATTTCTATGGGAGGCTTTGGGACTTCTCTGTTTTAGGCTGGGAAATCAAACTGCACGCATTAGAGGCATCAGGACAAAAGAGCAATCTCATGTCCTGCCCACATACCATTTCTGAAGAGGGTCCTTTTCCCACACTTATAAGTGTTTGATTTGGGGGATATGTACATCCTAATTCAGGAGAGTCCCAAGTACCATGCATCCATCCTCTAAAGATCCAAAGTAGGCAGGTGGCAATTGGATCTGCATGCTCAGCCTATTCACCTATGGTTCCATAGCCTTCCAGTGTGATGTTTATGATAGCAATGAGCTGAGACTTCAAAACCCAGCCATCTCCTCTGCCTGTGATTTGCCCAGTGTGCATTTTCTTGGGCTTAATGTGGACAAAGATGATACTATTATCTTCATGAGAAAAGAGGGTCAAATGATGGATATTTGATCAATGCACATATAAAAAATTAACGAATGCCATTGGAGGAGTATCATTTGGACTGGCACAAAATGAAGATGCTTTGTGTCTTTCTTCTGACCCCTTTTCAGTTCACTTTGTTTGATTACAGCAGTCCCAAGAGCCTACACTTCAAAACGGTCTTTTATCTCCACTACTATATGAAGTGACCTTTAGAAGTCTAAAGAAAATAATGTCATGTGTCTGTATGACACTGAACTTTGCATTATCACCTGCCCTCAATAAAATAGGTATGCTAGTGTTGGTTGCCATTTGAACAATGCTGGAGGATGGTAATGGAGGCGCTTATTGAAACTTTCTCTTCAAACAACCTCACAACTCTAAATGAACCAAATTGCTTTATCTAATTGTCTTTCATGCCACTCTTCATGGTTTTTGCCAATGAATTATTTCACTGTAATAAGTATTTGAGGATTTATCATTATTAAAGAAAATTCTAAATCATCTATAAACTTACAAACATTTAAAGGCATGATATGGGTCAGTGCTCCCAATTTAACAGCTGGCTTTTCTCTAAAGTACCTGGTGGGTAAGAAGCATGATGATTCTCCAGATGATTGGATGTTCATTTCACCTCAAACCACAAGCTTCAGGGAACTTGTCCTTTGCTCCTACAGAAAAAGAACTTGCTAATTGGCAAAGGAAATTGGTTAGTGCCCCACTGTTCACCATGGCTCAGCTTAGAAAACAGCAAATGTATTGCTGCATAGACACCTAGAACCACTACATGAGAGACACTCACATTTTGTAGCCTGGAAGATTGATGGTGGGAGTTGCAATGCCACATTGCTTCAGACCATGGTTTGTATTATTTTCTTATACAAATATTTTAAAACTTCCTGTACATATATGATAGCCAAGTTCAGATCATGACCCAAGAAGTAACTTCTAATCCTGGAAAAGTCCTTATATTCTCTGTGAGTTTTCCCCACCAGAATATGCCCAACCCCGGAGCTGTCACAATGCACGGGCAGTGTTGCTGTAGGAAAAAACTTGGATCAAGAAATACAGTCCTCATGACCTCCCCAGATAACATCTATTGAGTTTGGAAAGCCCTCAAGAGCACTCTGTGCTTCAAAGACTAACGAAGAAGATTCACAGAACAGGACTTCATTGGTCTACATTTAGTTGTTGAGTATAAAGAGGATAAAGCTTAAAACCAAGAGCTAGAAACTGTGTAGGAGCAGAAAAGATGATATTCAGAGCTGCTGTAATCCTCCTCCAGACAGTTACACAGCTTTGGTGATATCTCCTGCAGTATATGATAATATGAAAGTTATTGCCAACCAAGGGCCCTCACTAAGACGTTATTGTCCAGATGATTTGTGACATAGTTTTCCCAACCCTCTGTGTGGCCAGATTTAGCCTTTGAGACTGTAAAACCCAATTTTTACCATGTGTCCCATGACCTATTCTACAAATCACATTATTAGATTAGGTCATGTGTGTGTGTGTGTGTGTGTGTGTGTGTGTGTGTGTGTGTGTGTGTGCATGTGTAGTGTGTGTGTGTCCATGTAGTATATGTGTGCATGTAGTGTATGTGTGTATGTGTATGTGTGTAGTGTGTGTGCATGTAGTGTGTGTGTGTATGTGTGTGTGCGTGTAATGTGTGTGTGTGCATGTAGTATATGTGTTGTGTGTGTGTGTGTGTGTGTTTGTGTTTGTACTGAGTCCAGCCAATGTTGTCTGTATGCACATAGGTGTAAGACTCACAATTTTGGCAGAGACAGTCTGCCTGGGAACTGGTCCCAGAAAAACTGATTATCCATCCCTCAGTGGCTATAGAATGCCTAGAGTTCTCTTAAAAGTGGTAGAGCTTTGTTAGCACACCCCTCATCTATGCTAGAATATTTACAAGTCTGGTCTAGTGCAGGGTTTTACATCGTTGAGAGTTTGTGGGTTCAAGATCTCTATCATATCCAGAAAATGTGGTTTTATAGCAGGTCGCTCTGATCTTTTGCTCTTACTGACTTTCTGTCCTCTCTTTCTCAGAGTCCCAAGACCTTGTTTGGCGGGAAGATATTACAGATATCTCATTTGGGATACAAATTCCAGAGTAATTTTCCCCCTTGTGGTGACCAGGTGTGCTTCTCTGTAACAGTTTCTGTCTTTGGTAAAATTGAGAGCTACAGTGATCTATGCACTGTGATACCTTCTTCTGAAAATAGCTCTTCAAAGAGAATTAACTTTTGCTGAACTCTGAATGATAATCGAGACCATTCAAGACTGTGCACTTGACTTGTTGTCTTAGTGTGTATCAAATCTGTCTTAATGAGAGCAATGTAGGCAAACTTAATATGCTTTAGATTTTTCATATATTCAGCTTTTCTGAATCAAGCTAAGTGCATAGTTTTAATCTTGGAATAGTTACTCTTCCATGTCCTTGACCTAGAATAAGGCACATGTTTATGTGTAGTTATGTGTGTTGTGGTAATCATTTACTGAAAGTAACCAATAAGTTGAAAGCAATCTGATACAAAAAAAAAAAAACAAAAAAAAAAAAAAAAACAAACAAAAAACCGTAAAGTTGAAAGCTACATGATGTAGTACGAGGTTTCTGGCCCAGACTTTCAGGCCTAACGTTAAGGTTTAGGCCCACAGAACAGCAGACCCACAGACCCGCAGTCCCGCAGTCCCACAATCCCACAGAGACACACAGATGTTTTCAATAGTTTTGGCTGATCAGCCTCAGGCCCAGGCATATAACTTGCTAACTCTGTACCCTTCATCTAAACCATGACTCTTCCTGTACAGCCATGGAGCTTGGTACCTTTTCTCAGAGCAGCATAGTTGTCCTCTGTTTCTTCTGGCTTCTCTCTCACATTCTCCTCTATTCTGCCTGTTCCTAGAGTCTTCCTTAGTCTGGTAGCCCCGCCCACACTTCCTGTCTGCCTTTGGCCAATCAGCACTTTTTATTAAACTCGTAGGCGGGGCAGTTATTTACAATGGAATAACATAATCCCCTACAATAAATAGGCAAATATCTGTACAATACAGACAAACAGAAGGCACAGAGGGAGAAGTGAAGAATTTAGAGCTTGCACTTACTTTGTCAAATTTATCCAAGAATAAGTTGGGTTTATTTCTTTGCTTTTTTGTTTTGTTTTGTTCTTCTTAGTGTGACATCTATACATCTATGGTGATGGTGATAAACATTCAGAAGCACTTGAATACTCTTACAATTTAACAAAATAGCAGTAACAAGTTTTCACCTAATATCTTCGATTTTTCTATTCATAGATCTTGACTAGTTTTACAGTACCAGGCATGATTGTTGAGTAGGCCTTGAATCCAATAAGAGAGCATTGTTTATCATTAAGACATTTGTGTTGTTATTTCATCTTTAGACAATTCTTGACATGATGATGATGATGGTGAAAGAGGACATCACTCTATAGTTCAAGGTGTCCTTGAACTTGGGGTCCTTTCTACTTCTTCCTTCTAAGTACTAGATTTCAGGCACGCACCAACATGCCTAAATTTTGTGAGACTCAAAGTCGTCAGCACCCTGCTGTAATCAGGATAGTGCTAAGTACCAATTTCTGCTTCTCAGCATACCTTTCCTGTTGTGGTCACAATACTCTCAGGTAGCTAATAAAATTTCAGGATCCAACTCAAGTGTCCTAGATTAGGTATTGTTTTCATTCAGTTAGTTATAAGAAAATCAGATGTGACTTTTTTCATTTATTGTATTTTATGAGAATTTCATACATGAATATTGTATAAAATAAGATTAAAAGTCAAAACAAATAGCATGTACTAAATTTTCCCTGCTTTTATTTGTGTAAATGACAGAAAGTGGTAAGTCCTACATTGAAAATATCTTAGGACAAGAGGTATATTATCTTTCAAAACAGCGGAATGTTTGAGGATAGAATAATGGCATGTTTTCTTTCTTCTGTTTGGATACCTATATAAAAAGGATGGAAACAATTTCAGCATTTATGGTAGGGGTTTAAAAGCATACATCTGTGTATAATTTGGTTTTTATCTCAAATCTTTAACTATTGCTCTCCGTGGGCTTAAGATTCTTTCCTGACCCCTGCTTGCCTCGGGAGTGTCATTAGGATTCCGAACCTCCAGCTCCTGAACTTCACAAAACACTCAGAACCCACCTGTCAGTAATTTGCTGTAACTTGGCTTAATTTTCACTTTTCTCTTTTTCTTTGAGATAGTCTGGTGATTCACCTTCAGTTATCTTGTCTCCCGGAGCCTGTACTTCCACTGCTGAGGTCTTTTCATTACTCTGTAACTCTCCTGGGTGTTTACTGCTGTGAAACAGAAATGGAGACAGAAAGGGACTATTTTATTATGCTCTGTAATTATTGCCTTTACTTAAGCACTCTAAACTTGCAGTAAATGGGTCTTCAAAGCAGGCATAAATGATTGGGTTTTTTTGTTTGTTTGTTTGGTTTTTTTTGTTTTTTTTTTTTTTTTGTTTTTTTTTTGGTGCACAGCGTAACTGTTGGAGATGAAACCTGGGTCTCTGCACATGCTAAGAAAATGTTCCACCCCTGAGCTAGACTCTCATTCTTTTCTTCCTCTATAGTACAAGTTGAAAGGTATATGTATGTGGCAGAATGTTCACCGCTTGATAAAAGAAAGTTGATAATGATCAGGAAAGGTTTAGAATTACAAATCAGGCAAATACTAGTCAGGGAATTTATTCTTTCTTCCCATGTGTTTTCCGTCCATTTCTTATCTGCTTCTTTACAAATTGAATGTTTTTAGTAGCCATAAATAACAAAAGGAACAGATGTGTTCTATTCACTACATGCTGGAGTGTGTTAGAGTGTTCAATGATCAAAAACCTTTAGGAACTCATAACACGAGGCTCATTTCTTCTGTAGGTTAGATATACATGGAAAGTCAATGGCTCTTCTCTGTCATGCTTCATCTTGGTCCTAGGCTGGCAGGACAGTGGCTCAATATTGTGTTAGAACGGTTCAGTTGTGAGGGGATTCTCACCAGCTATGGGCCAGTTACAGTACATACTTCCATACAGTGGCTCACAATGTCCAGTCAAGCACAAGAAGGGGCCCCCATAGACAAAGCTCTCTTGTGCTCAGCAAAATATATTTCCTGACTAGAGATGCTGACTTTATTAAGATACTTGGCTGAATGCTGAATCCATAGTGTACATTCATTGAATCTTAACAAACATGACTTACTGACTGTGAAAAAGTCATATAAGTTGGACGAGATCCTATGTGCTTATTATTATTTTATTTCACATTTTTACTTAAAATTTTACTAGAAGAAAAAAATAAATATCAGTATTATCAATTCATTCAGAATAGTACAAATATTGAAAGTTATTTTGTAAAGATGGACTTTCCAGATGGTGCACAACAGCTCCCACCACATGATAAATGTCCACAGAGCACTGTAAAATCCCCAGGACGTTGAAAGAGTTTCTGCTCCTTATGATAAGACCTAAGTACCTGTTTATTCTGAAAAAGCTTTGTTTGCTGGGTATGTAGTTACCCTTGTTACCTATCCAGCTGCAGGTAGCCACATTCCTGACCCCCTACCCCCATGATTCACTTCCTGCCCTATAAAAGCTTCGCTCCTTTGTAATTTGGGGGTCATTGTTTCTTTGGATACAGTGGGTTCCATGCATGGAATAAAGTTTTTTTTTTTTTGCTTTCTAAGACTAAGACCTAAGACTCTGCCTTGGTTTGTCTCTCTTGCTCCAACCCTAACAATTTCTCTTAGTTTAAACTCATTTCCAATGTGCTCATCCGCCATCCTCCTCTCTAAACTCTCTCATTTGCACCAAGGCCCAGTCTCTAAGTTTCCCGTTCTTTTGAGTGCAACCCTCAGAGTTTAATTAGAGTCGCTTTGTACCAGAGTGAATCATGACAACTAATTTTAAGTGGATATAAGATTTATGATAAATTTATTTTTTACCATAATCACAATAACATCATTTTATATAAATGGGTGCAATTTATGCCATTCACTTTTAGAAAAATTAACAACACCTATTTAAAAAGTACTTTCCTTTTAAAAATATATATCTACATTATATGAATATTTTGCTTGCATGAATGCCACATGCATGCCCGGGACCCACGGAGTTCAGAGGAGGTCATTACATCTGTTGGTTCTGGAGTTGTGAGTGGCTCTGAGCTGTCATGTGGGGAGGAACGAAACCTAAGTTTTCTGTAAGAACAAGGGAACTTTACCACAGAGCCATCCTCCCATCCCTTCTTTGACTTTTCAGCTTGTAAAACAGAAAATATCTTTAAGCTAAAAAACCAGACAAACATGATTGTGTATATATCTCAATCTACCTATCTATCTTCTATCTATCCATCTATCTATCCATCCATCTATCTATCCATCTATCTATCTATCTATCTATCTATCTATCTATCTATCTATCTATCTATCTATCTATCTATCTATCTATCTATCTATCTATCTTCTATCTATCTATCTATCTATCATCTATCATCTATCTATCTATCTATCTATCTATCTATCTATCTATCTATCTATCTATCTATCTATCTATCTATCTCCATCCATCCATCCATCCATCCATCTATCTATCTATCTATCTATCTATCTATCTATCTATCTATCTATCTCCATCCATCCATCCATCTATCTATCTATCTATCTATCTATCTATCTATCTATCTATCATCTATCTATCTCCTATCTATCTATCTATCTATCTATCTATCTATCTATCTATCATCTATCATCTATCTTCATTATGGCAGTTATGATAAATACTATCACTGTGGAGTAAGTCCATCGTGTGGTAATATTTTGTGTATGCTCTAACAAATAAAGCTGCCTGAAGATCAGAGGGCAGGGCCAGTCACTAGTTAACCATCAAGGGCAGGCAATGGTGGCACACACCTTTCTTTAATCTCAACACTTTGAAAAAGAAAGCAGTAAGATCAGGAGTTCAAGGCCATGCTGGACTATATTAGCTCGAAACTGTTTCAAAGAGGAACAGAGCCAGGCAGTGATGGTGGCTCGCACCTTTAATTCCAGCAGCAGGGATGTGAATGTGGAAATATAAAGGAGTGGAGATAGGATCTCAGCCATTCAGTCTGAGAATTCATAAAAACAGAATCTCCCTCCTTTTTAGCCTGAGGAGTCCATAGACATAAGAAGTCTCTCTAGTGACTGGCTCCTTTGTCTATCTGATCTTTCAACATTTACCTCAATATCTGGCTCTGGGCTTTTATTATTAAGACCAATTAGGATTCCTGCTACACCACTGTATAAAATAACATGAATTGTACTACTTATAAATAGCAAACCCAGACTTCAGGATTTAATTCACATACTTAATCACAGAAAGAAATGATAACAATACTTTCACATAGCATAGACTCTGAATTCTATTTCAACTTTTTGTTGCAAGAGTTAATAGTTGACTTTTGGCAGGCATTCAAAATACTGGTGACAAAATAGTTCACTTTTCTTAAAAAATAAGTTTATCCCTTTTTTTTCTGAGAGTCCTCTATGTAAAGTAGGCATAATGGATTTCAAATTTTACTATTTATTTGAAAGTGGCTGCTTTTATCACACTAAAAGAAAAATTGAAGAGAGTAGGGAAGCAAGCAAACATTAATAACCATTATTATACTTCTCTTTGCATTGTTAGTCATGTTACACTTGAAGGATTGTAAAGAATAAATTATAGAAGAGATTATGTGATTAGTTCTTAATTCTTTCCTAGAGGTATTGAGAATCATGGGGTGTGAGAATATTTCTTCATTGAGGAGATATGACTTCTATTATAATATAATCAATCTACACTGTAGTGTTGTTATTATTAAGGAAGCATGGGAGCAAAAGTAAGGAATGAATTTCTTTTTTTTTTTTTTTCCCAAACCAAAGGAATATTAGGTATTCCACTGAATAGGAAGTTGTTTATAGTGGTATGATATTACATCAGGTTATTTCTTCTAATCAATGAACATTAACTTTTTTACATTTACTGTATCTTCTTTATTTTCTTTCATAATTTTTTTTACCAATTTCAGTATTAATCATTAACTTTTTTATATAAAAATGTCTTTTTATTCATTTACCCCCCTGTTCCCCCTCCCTTCCCTCCTCCCAGTCCCTCCCAGTCAGCCTTCAGCCTCTCTCCTACCCATCTCCCCATCCCCTATGCCAAAAGGGCAAGAAGTCCCAAGGTGGGACAGCCCAGCATGGCATATTCACTCCAGTCAAGTCCGATTTCCTCATCCCAAAGTCAAGACTGGGTTAGGTGTTCCTCGGGGAATGGGCTCCAAGGTGCCAGCCCAGGCACAGGAACACCCCTCTGATCCCACAGGTCTGATCCCACCCCTCAAGGTTCAACCTACCGTCCATACCAATCAATAGTTTCTTATTCTTGAAGGGTCTAGCTCCTTTTTCCCATGGATCTCCAGTGGCTATTCTTGATTCATTGAACTTTCCAGAGCTCTAGCTAGCCAACAGAATAGATAAGGAGAGGGAGAACAGCCTTCTCTTGTTGTTGATTTTAGTAGGATTGCTTGAGTGTTTCTCTATTTAGTTTGATATTGTCTGTCAGTTTGTTGTATATCTGTCAAGGACCTTCTTGCTTTCATTGTTTCCTTTGAATAGTCGGCTGTTATTCTGATGGGTCTGCCTTTATAAGTAACTTGGCATTTTTCCTTTGAAGCTTTTAGTATTTTTTTCTTTGTTCTATAGTTTTGGTGGCTTGATTATTATTAGTCAAGCAGATTTTTTGGGGTGTGTGTGTAGTCTATTTAGTGTTCTGCAAGCTTTTTGTATCTTTATAGGCATTTTCTTCTTAAGCTTGGAAAGTTTTCTTCTATGATTTTATTGAATACATTCTGTGCCTTTAAGCTGGTATTCTTCTCCTTCTTTGATTCCAATTATTCTCAGGTTTGGTCTTTTCATGGTGTCCCAGTTCCTTGATGTCTTGTGTTATGACTTTTTTGGTTTTAGTGTTTTATTTAACTGATATATATATTCCCACTACTGAATCGTCAACTCCAGAGATTCTCTTCTCCATCTCTTGCATTCCATTGGTTATACGTGCTGTGGGGATATTTTCAAATATAATAAAAATAAAAAGTCTGAGATATCAGAGGGATCTACCCACTATCAGTATAGGAGGATCAGACAATGGTAATTTACACCTTTAATCCCAGCACAGGGAATATCTGGGAATGGTGAACTACACCTTTAATCCAATCTGAGTTTGGGATCATTTTAGTTTACAGAAGGAGTTCCAGGCTCCCAGGCAGGCAGTGGTGGTGCCACGCCTTAACTGAGTGAAGAAAGTATTTGAGGCAGTCATAGAAAGATAGAAGGCCGAAGAAGCCATGGCTCACACTGTTAGTCCCAGCACTTGGGAAGCAGAGACAAGAGAATCTCTGTGAGTTCAAAGCCAGCCTGGTCTTCAAAGCAAGTTCCAGGACAGTCAGGACTGTTACACAGAAGACTCTGTCTGGAAAAAAAAAAAAAAAAAGACTGGAGGAGGTGGATCTGATATCTCCGGCTGTTTTTACTATATTTGAAAATGTCCCCACAGCTTGAATCTGTGCTTCCGGTTCGTTTCTTCAGGTTTTCTATTTCCAACTTTGCCTTGCTTTGTTTGTGCCTTATTGGTTGCCTCTATTTCAATTTTTAATTCCTGGAGTGTTCTTTCACCTGTTTGTTTTATTTTTTTTTCTTTTGTTTTCTTTCAGGGATTTGTTCATCGTTTCCAAGTTTTTGTTTGTATTTTCTTCTATTTATTTCTATTAAGGCAGTTTTTAATATCCTCTTTTAAAGCTTCTATTATCTTCATAAAGTTGTTTTTAAGGTTGTTTCATCCTGTTGTTGTTCTTTATATTGTTATATATATCCTTTTACCGGCATCTGCCCATTGCTTCCTTGGTTCACTCTTAGTCGGCTCTTAGACAGTTGTGAGCCCTGGGGCTGTGTCTCTCCAATTGCAGGAGCTGCTCTTATTTGGCTCTTAGTTGGCTGTAGGCCAAGGAACTGTGTGTCTCCAGTTGTCACAGGGGTCGTTCTTTGTAGGGTCTTAGTTGGCTCTTAGTTATCTATGGACTAGGAAGCTTCAGAGTCTCCAGTTGTTGGTGTGTCATGGTGCAGATGGCAGTTTGGGCCCTGGGATGTCCCTCCAGCTGTGTTTTGCTGGGGATTGGGCTGGGGGGGGGGACTCTCCCAGTTTTCTTTGGGTTAGGGTGGAGCTGGGTTTGGTTTGGCTGCTGGGGGCTGTGTCTCTGCTTGACCTGAGGGCTTGGGTGCCACCCACCTATTAGTAGCTGTGGACCAGAAGGGAGAGAAAAATGAATTTCACAGATGCCATCGAATCTTGCTTCAAACTTCTTCTCATATGGACTTTGTGCTCACAATTATGATGTCGATCAAAATCGACAGTGTGGGGTTTTTTTTGTTGTTATTGTCATGACGATTAGCTTTCAGCATTTTAGATTTGCATATGATTGAAGACTTATCCTTACTTTGTTCTATCTCAAGTCCTGAGACAGGGATTAGATCACATATCTTCCATGTAGAACATTAGTTATTTCTAATGAAATTATTCAAATGGAAATATTTGTCTGAGCTTCATACAACCACCAGACAATTTGTATTAATTAATTGAAGGAAATAAGAAACAAAATGCATGGGCATAGGTACAGTATAAATGGAAAATATGTCTGTATCCATAACCATTATTCACTTCCTGCAGCTGTGATAAAGTTCTTGAGATAAACATATTTAAAGAACTAAAGGTTTATGTTGTGCAGTGGTTTAATAGGAGTGTGAGTCCGACACTAAATTAATGCTTATGAAGATGTAGAACATCATGGTGGGGAGGACCAATCAGAAAAAAATGCTTGTCTATGGCAGCTGGGAAATGAGGAGAGAGATAAGAGGCAGGCCTAATATTTCCTTGCAGAGTACACAATCAGAACTCAATTTCTTCTACTGAGTGTTACTTACAAGGGCTTTCACTGCTTCAATGATGCCACAGTCAGGTTACCAAGTGGGCTTTAGAAAAATAAAATTACATCTCTATAATGATTCTATTATCATTTATAACAGTGATTTCATGCTGGGAAAATGAGCTGAAGCTGTGACATCAGAGATGTGCTAAATCCTAAAAAGAGAACTTGTCTTCCCTTTGGCATGAGATTCACCAGCTTTTGCTAAGAAAAGTAGTGTTTAAAAGGTTTGCAAGAGTCAAAGTTTGAAAGTGATCACCTAAAAAGTAATTTAAAACATCCTTCACCTATCAGAGGATTGGAATTAGGAGTGAACGATTGCCAGGCCTGGAGCACATGGAAACCTTTCTCAATACTACCGCATGAAGTCCCTGGAAGTGTGTCTCTTTCAACACTGAGAATCTTTATTTTGGAGTATCCATCTCATTTTCATCAGGCACAGATCTGAATTAAACAAACACAAAAACACAGACACAAACACACACACCACCACCACCGCCACCACCACTAACAACAGTAGTAACTCTCTGTAGCTAAGAATGGAGACAATCTGGTGTCCAGTTTGCCCCTCTTTTGCGGAATGGCTGCATACATAATATCCCAGTTAAATTCTGAGATCCTCAGTTCTTTGTTTCATTGTGTCCTAGGAACTGCAAAACTCTAGCAGCCCTAGGGAAGAAAAATTAGACTCTCTGTTTCTGGTTCAGCAAAACTGTACAACATTCATATTTTTTTTTACCATTTAATCTCCTACTTTATCTTCAAGGTTAATGAAATTAAGGTGGAAAAAACAAGCCAGAGTAGCTGAAAATCTGTCTGTCTGTCTGTCTGTCTACCTATCTACCTACCTACCTATCATCTATTGATCTATCATCTACTTACATGTTGACTACCTATCTAGCTTATCACCTGCCTAGCTACCTCATTGACATCTATATGTCCTGGATATTGTAATCTATTTTCTAGTCTATTGCATTCCATATTTTTCCTTTGGCAAAAATCTTTTTTTTTCTATTTTCCTTATGCCTATGTAAAAAAAAAATGTGTCGCCCTCTCTCATTTATTTCTTGCGGTTTAAAACTCATGTTGGCTGTGAGAAGATATCCAGTCTATACTTGTCTCCTCTGACATCATTGGCCTTGAGAAAATTCTCAGGTTTCCATATGTGAACAATTCAACTGGTGGTTCTTAGAGACACCGAGCACACCTCAGTATCTACTTTGCAAATGATATTATTTGCTTTATGTTAGAAATAATATATATCTTGTTCATTATTTTCGCAAACATTTCCACGACTTTACTGTTAGAATGAATATGAGTGATTCTCCACATTTCATGAGATTCATCTTTATTTTCTTGACATGAATTTTCTACGTTAAACGTGTATATTCATGTTTATATGTATTTAAGAAAAGGCTGTTTTTGAATTATGTGCTCAAGCAAAAGCTTGTTGATTTTTATAAATTTAGAAAAAAACCAACCCATGTATTTAGATATGTGTATAATAGGCTAAATTCAAACATTTCATGCATTTAAAATGTCAGCTTATCTGATAGAAATGTTAATGTACTCTAAAGGTGAGAGAAGCCTGAAAAAAATAGGGGCAAAAAAAGTGAATAAAAAGATGAATAATAAAAATAAATAGACGGAACCAACTAAATAAACCTCACAAAAAATTAAAAAGTGAGAACAAAATGTTTTGATGTGAAGGATCCACACAGGTGAAAATAGCAACAGAGAAAGCTGCTTTGTAAACTGAGGTTCATTCCCCTTCCTGAAGGAAACAGAAATCTTGGAAATCCTATATCTCTAATGAAATAGAGCATCATTGCATTTATCAACTCATACAGCAAATGCAAGCTCTACACAGAGTGGTACTCCATAATTTCACATTCCTGCAGAGCTCAATGGCCTCCGCACTGTTATATTATTAATGTTTCAAAATTCCTTGCTCCTCTATAAAATATATGCTTCATGTATGTGTTCATGCAGAGACTGCTACATCACTCCAGACTGTGCAGACGCCACACTTCAATGGCAATGGATATTTGAAGGGAACATGTAAGAGAGGATTTTCCTCTTCGGAAGCCTTTGTGAAATTCCAGTCTACTCCATTAAGCAATCATTTCTTCGTTTCTACTTTAAGCATGATTTAGACATCTTGAAAACCTAAAAGTTAAAAAATTCAAATACAATATCAAAACGATCTCAAAATGTTCAATTTCATGGGGAAGAGGTTATAGAAATCAAAGACTCTACAAGCACAGACACACAGTTTTTCTTGTTGAACAAATTCTTCCTAATTTCTGATGGTTTTTAAAATTATTTGTACCATACAACCCACTAGGTATTTCTCAAAGTTAGAGGGTTAAAGGTTCCTAAAATTAACACAAAATGAATATTGGAATAAATTTATCATTCTGCTAATACAGAATTCTTAATGTGCTAAAACATCTTAATACACTTAAATATACAGCAATACAAACCTGATAGCATCTGTTTGGAAAAATCATCTTAATGGAGGGTTTAGTATAAACCCCATTTTAAAAAAAAAGAAAAATGAAGATAATATTAACATTAAGAATGCAATCATGTGTTATTTTAGGAGATTAAAGTCAGAGATTTATAAAATCTTTTAATATAATCCTTCCTTGTAAAGTAAGACAATTCATGACACACTGTTTCTCATTGTGAAACTTTTTTATTTTAGCATTTTTAAAGTATATAAAATATTTCTGGTTGCTGAAGGATTTATATTTTTAAAAAGGTCATCTGGATATCATGTCACTAATGTAAATTTTTTTTCACTTTCCAATGGCCCACTTTCCCTTAAAGTCCCTACCAGATCATCAGTCTCAGACTCAACTCTCCACTACGTGACTTATGAGCACCGTCAGTCAACCCTTCACGGATATTTTGTTTGCTTTTGGCATTCTGATTTGTGAGCTACTCCTGGCATCCTTATATGGCTAAATTTTATTCAGAAAAAAATGATCATGTTGTGCTTCAGACATATTAGAAATTTAACAAATGTTTATGTTTATTGGAGATGATGAAAATCCTGAAGGAAAATCAATATTCTTTCATGTAGATTATCATAAGAAATCAGCACAAGGATGTATCAGACAAAGATCCAGCCTGTCTGCCAAGAGATGTGTTTGGGCACACATTATGCTGATTCTAAAGTACATTTTTAACTCTCTATCATTTTGGCAGTGAGTAAGCAAAGCCCCAGTTTTATGTGAAAGACAATATTTTAATATTACCACCAAGAAAATATTTGTTTTATATTTGCATAAAGCTTTGTGTTTCTACCAGTTCTTGCAGATCTAGACATCAATCTTACTCTTTTTTCACTGTAGCTCACAGGGACCATAATAACATTTGACTCAGAAGTCAGAGGGGTTTACTCACTATTTCATATACATACACACAAAGGAATTATTATAAAACCTTCAGCGATATATAATCAGACTGAGACACTTTCCACTTCAATTATAAAGTGATTTCTGGTAAAAGAGCTGAGTACAGGTGGTGAACTGTTTCTGTCTTTCAATTAAAATAATTTTTGAATGTGGCTTCTCTGTCATTCTCAGCCATCCTTAATGTGCCTTAACCTATTGTTACTCAACAAGGCAAAAACTCCAAAGAAAAGGTTTCCTGTCGGATTTTAACAACATTGTTTCTTTTTTCTTTCACGTAATGAAAATAGAATATACCATATAAAACTTGAGAAAAATAGCTTCTGCAGGTAAGATGAACCTGAACAGTTGCTACCCACACTACCAACCACATTGGACAACTACCAATTTCTTTTCCAATATGAGTTTGTTTTATATAAGTACACTTTCCTCAAAGATGTCTTAAATAGTAAGTAAGCCTTTCAAATATCTTTCAGGTGTTGAGTTAGATCGCCATAGAAATGAAAGCCTAGATGTTTGCAGTAGGCAGACTGGCATCCATATGAGTTTTCAGCAAGTTCCAGCTAAGCATTTTTAACAAGAGTCCAGATGATTCACATACTCACTGCAGTTTGGAGGCTGAAACAGATATGAGCCTATTCTTCAGTTTGCCTGCCCTTGTTTCAGTTCCTCTGCATAGTATCTTATGAAGTCGTAATGGTTGTGAACACTGTAAAGATTTGTTATTCATATTGGTTTAATACAATGCTGATTGGTCAGTGTCTAGGCAGGAAGTATAGGCTGGGCAATCAGACTAGGAAAATTCTGGGGAGAGGAAAGGCAGAACAGGAGACGCCAGCCAGACACAGAGGAAGCAAGATGAGAATGCTACACTGAGCAACGGTACCAAGCCATGCAGCTGAACATAAATAAGAATCATGGATTAATTCAAGTTTAAGAGCTGACTAGTAATATGCTTGAAGTACTAGCCCAGCAGTTACTATAATATTAGGCCTCCAAGTCAATTATTTGGGAATTGGCTACTGGATATTTGGTATTTAAATATATATAATATTTTTATTTTCATTAAAAAATATCATCTCCATCAATGTACCCCCCTACTCCCCCTCTCCTTCCCTCTCCCTCCCAATCCCTCCCAGGCAGCCCTCAGCCTTGTCTCTCCCCATCCTTCCAACCCCTCCCCCAAAAGGGAGAGAAATCCCAAGGTAGGCCAGCCCAGTGTGGCACATTCATTCCAGGCACATCTGATTCACTCATCCCAAAGTCAATGCTGGGCTGGGTGTTCCTCTGTAGTGAATGGGCTCCAAGGTGCCAGCCCTTGAACAGGAACACAGTCTGATCCCACCCCTCACGGCTCCTATATGACAGAAACTACTGACTACACTGGATATCCATGGAGCATAGGTGCTGCTGATGTAATAAGCCCTGATACTTTTAAAAGACACTCATGTTTCTGTATCTAACTGACAGACTATTGAAACAATGGAGCCCCAACAAATGGGACTTTCTCAGCTAATTTATGCTGGAAAAGGTTTTTTCCAGAGAGGAACTTCTCTGTTGAAAAAAGATTTTCCCCAGGGGTCTATCCTTCTGGCCTGCAATTGGGGCAACAAGGGACTGGTGTGGAGGGACAAAGGTTGTCTCACACAGTTCTAACAACTTGTCAGACTGCTTTACTGGAAAAAACTTTGGTCCAGACAATGTCAGGTCACTGGTTAGAGGGGCGCCACATTTTAGGTAATGCTAAGATGTTGATATCCTTAGCCCTCTATGCTTCAGGACGTGGAAAATGGACTTGAGAAGGAGGGTTCACTAGATATCTTTGTACTCTTCCCAATATGACATTGAGCAAATCTATTTTATTTTTCTGTTTTCCTCTATTATTTTGGTTCTTCCAGTTAGCTTTTGAGAACAGGTGGCCAGAGCTGACTGGGCACAGGTTGTGAACCTCAAGTTGGATAATACTGATAAAAAGAACTCAGCTTTCAACTGAGCAGCCATGCAGCATCCTTTTCAGATCTTGACACATTTCTTAAGGATATTTGTGCTTATACTCTGATTTCTGTTCAGAGAAATTCTATTCCTCTTTAAAAAAAATTCCTTATGATGAGTATAAAGTGGCTTTTATGGTGTATTACATCAAAAGAGTAGTTCCTGAGGGAGTATACTATTCTTAGCTTGGGTCTTCAGCTCAGAGAATTCTTGAGAATGCTTGTGTAATACTTCCTGAGGGTGCTCCATGTCTACTGAATACTCTCAGCATCAAGAATTAATGTCAATCATAATATAATTCAATCAAGGTTGCCAAATACCTTCTCCATCAACAGCATCATTGTTCTAGGCATGATCTAGGCAATATATGGTTCCATTTATTTTATATTAGTTTAATAAATGTTTGCCTTGTTGGCTCCTAGTTAGCTAGTTTTCATATATAGCCTACCTGCCCCAGAATGATGCTGTCTGTAGTTAGTTGGCCTTCTACATCAGTTAAGACAATGAAAACAACCCCTCATACACATGCTCACAGAACAATGTTTATTACACATACTCAAAATATTGTGGGCATTTTTATCTTTGACAGCACACTTGCAACTTTTTCTAAATAAAAGAATCGCCACTATTTTAGAAGAAAGAACATTTATAAAAATTTAGGAAATGCTTTAGCTATATGTATATCAGTAATTTTTTTTATATGTTTCTGTATCAATAACATTTATCTTTTAAGTAAAAATTTGTAGGGTATTACTTCATCTAACACTATTTCTTATTAGTTGGCAAATGTTTTCTTTGTATACAAACTCATTTATTTTGATAAAATTGAAATGACCTACATTAGACATTTAACAATATGGTAAGGCAACATACAATTTCTCTTATGAAATTCAATAAAAAGAAACATTGGGATTATGTAAGACACGAAAACCTAAAAGAATTAAAAGAAAGTGTATATAGCATACACTAGCAGAGATAATACACATAAATAAAATAAATATTTTTAAAAGTATCACATACTATGAGACTTTGAATTAGCAAGAAGAGTACTTTGTATTTTCAACATTATTACTTCATAAAGTCTCATGAGTCCTAATATATCCCCAATGGAGATAACCAAGTGTCCTAAGACAATGTATTTAATTTTACAAGTAACACAGAAAGCAACATACCTTTAATCCCAGGGTTTAGGGGGCAAAGGTGTGGCAGGCAGATCTTTGTTAGTTTAAAACCAGCACAATTTCCATAGTGAGTTTCTGGCCATCCAGGACTGCATAGTGAGACCCCGTCTAAAACAAACTAACAAGAAAGAAAGAAAAACATTAGAAAGAAGTTATGATTAGCCCAATTTCATGGTTGTGGTGTGCCTTCTTTTGCTAACTAAGCACAGACTTGCTATTAAACATTGGATTGTGTACCATAAACGTCTCTGAAATACCATCTGAGGAGCCCAGTCTGTCCCTGGACAGCAGTAAATTACGTAGCTTAGTGAGACTATAGAATATAGGCAGTCTGAGTTCAGTCAGTCCAGCTTTTAAATTGGTCAGTTAATGGCTTATCTAATTTGGCCGAGATAATACAATTATATCATGATTTCAGTTAATAAATACAACCTGGTACCTCATATAAATAAGTTTACTTAGTCTTTCTATTGAGCAGTGACTGAGTTAGAGTTGTTTCTTATTTTTAAAATTCCAATTTACCGATGTCAGAATTCATTAAGACGAAAATGCCAGTGTAGCTTGAAATACTGTGGGGATATATTTCAAATATAATAAAAACAATCAGAGATATCAGAGGACAGATCCACCTTCTCCAGTATTTTTTTTTCCCCAGAGAGAGTTTTCTGTGTAACAGTCCTGGCTGTCCTGGAACTTGCTTTGAAGACCAGGCTGGCTTTGAACTCACAGAGATTCTCTTGCCTCTGCTTCCCAAATGGCTGGGACTAACAGTGTGAGCCATGGCTTCTTCTGCCTGCTCTGTCTTTCTATGCCTGCCTTAAATACTTTCTTTGTTCAGTTAAGGCGTGGCACCACCACTACTTGCCTGGGAGCCTGGAACTCCCTCTGCAAACTAAGATGACCTCAAACTCTTATTTAATTGGATTAAGTGCTTAAGTTAAAGGTGTGAGTTACCACTGTCTGATCCTCCTAGACTGACTGGGTAGATCCCTCTGATATCTCCACTGTTTTTATTTTTATTATATTTGAAATATATCCCCAGAAAATACTTTTTCTTTTCCTGTAATCCCTCATCCTTTAATGTTTTGTTTCACTAAGAAGTTGTTTAACCATGTGTAATTGGAAGAATACACGCAATATTCCATATGATAGTAACTTCCTAGCATAGCCACTATCACACACTAAAAATACACCCTTAATATCACTGGTGTGTTCTCTCCAGCAAGGGTCACGTTAAGCTCCTCAAGAGGTAACTATTTTGGACAAATTAAATCTTAACTTTCTCAGTCACTCCTTAAATGCAGTTTTTGGCATTATATTTCCTCATTATTTATGCATAATATAAGCCTCTGACTCAGGGCGATGTTCATAGGCCTTATGCTGTCTGCTATACTATAGATGTAGGTTAGAGTGTGGTATCTTTCGCATTACAAATGTTCAAAAGATGTTTGATATCATTATTGCCCATGTAAAAGTTGCTTCACTTGAGAGAACAGAATCTATTGTCCATATCTGATAATAATAGTAACAATTACTAGTAACAAACGTTTTCCCTTCTAATTCAGTGTCATGAATGTCTTTCTAAATATGCTAACAAGCTAAAAAATCTAGTCTTGAACAAAGATCTGGTAGATAGAACTACCAATTGATGGATCAATAAATTATTCACTTTTCTGTGTATCTATTTCAAAGTTTCTTAACTCCCTTATTGAAATATGAAGCTCAACTTGAAATTCAAACATTTTTCCTTCCATTACATAGGAACACTTGCTTTAACACCCTAACCTAGTTCAGCATGTAAAGTTTACCTCAATATTATTTATGTTCGGCTATATCCACACATAAAAGTGGTTTGTTTGTTCTGTTTGGGTTTTATTTTGATATTGGTTCCAAAGGCAGTGATGAATTGGTTCAGGTATTTATAGCAATCAAAAGAAGTCTCAAAGTACTTAAGAAAGCTGTTTAATTAAACAATTACTTAAAGATTTTATATGTGTGCAAAGCTTTTTGCTTTTAAATTAGCAAGCTCCTCTTGTACTCAGTATGCTTCACATTTCTTTTGTGTTTTCTTATCCTCTGTTGGCAGGTTTACATCCATTTCAGTCTTCCTAATGGCACAGTACAATTGTTCTTCTATGTCAATGTCAACCAAATTCAGATGGTATTAGAGTAAAATAAATCTAAAGATTGTACCATTTCTGCGGAGTCAAACTCATATAAACGATAGGAAGAAGCAACTGCTTCACCTTTTACAAGCTCCCTGGCAATGCAGCTCATGGCACCTGTGAGTTACAATTTCCAGTGACAGTAGTATAGGGTTGAAGGATATTGGAGCTATTATGTAGTCTGTAATGTTCTGCTTGATGTGTTAGGCACAATGAGTTTGTCTCTGAGGCTCTTTCAACCACTACCCTTATGCCCATGAGAATCCATCGGCCTCATCTAAACCTATCCTGTGGGTTTCATTTGCACCCTCCTTCCTTTATTCTGCTGATGGACGTACTCAATATCTTCAGTGTATAGGTCTTCCATCCTAGAATAGCCATGGAAGAGCCAATAACAAGAGTCTTCAGAATCACCTATCTGAGAAGACACATCCCATAACGCAGAAGCAGAACGACTTTAATATTCAAAGGGGAGAGAGAAAGGAGTGGTGATATCTGGAGGAATACGATGGGCATGCGCTATGCTCCAATGAACTGCAGGAGCTGATTTGTGACCCCTCTTCCCCATTGACCTATCAGAAAGGCATACTATCCAAGAAAGAGCAAAAATATGTTTAATGATGCTTTTAAAAAATCAGATTATGGAGTCCATATTTAAAAGCTACCCTGTCTTTGCTCATATGTATTACCCAGCCCAAAGGATTTTGCAAATACTGTGAGGGCTGTAATAGTCCATGATAACCCACTTCAACATATGTCCTCAAGGCAGAGTTACCTGTTAGTGGGGTAAAGAGCTAAACATACAAACATGGCTACTGTAAATTGCGAGGCAGAAGAATATTTAAAGACAAGCTTGTTGCATTTTATTAGGCGCCTGAGCGGCCTTAGGCGCTGGTGTAAAGGAAAACAACCCCCAAGCCTCACCTCTGTCCCTGGGTCCCCCACACACAGTAGGTTTGTTTGCAGCCTGTGGCCCGGAGGCTCCAGCGCCCGTAGGTGGCGCCCCTCGTCCGTGCTTGCGCATCTCACCGCTCTCCAGGCGCAGCTCAGACCCGCGTGTCTCCCCGGGTCTTTGGAGCCCAAAGATTGCGTTTTAATAAATAAGCGCATTGCCATCGCGCTCCGCAAGCCTTGGGGTTCAGAGAAGCAGACACCTAAAACCAGGCAGGAAGCGCCCCTTTCATCTCTGCCAAAAGCTGACGTTTCATAAACGGGAGACTGTAGAATTGCGATTCTAAAACCATTAAATTACGAAGCATTTTCCTCTCTTTAAAATAATACTTTTCCTTTTTTTTTTTTTTTTTTTTTTTTTTAAGTGTCCGTCCCCCGGTCCTTTTTAATTATGAAAGTGGCCACTCCGTTCGAGATTAAGACTTGGAGGGACTTTGGAAAAGAAAAGGAATCTGGAAGAAGAAACACATCTGGCGCTTCCGAGGGCGCCTAGTTTTAAGAAGGCACCTAGGAAGACCACGCTGGGTGTCAAGGTGAGAGCCGGACCCGGGCTCGGCAAGGTGCAAAGAGGGAGTCCGAGGGCGGGGGCTGTGGATTCCAGGACGAGAGCAGCGGGGAGTCGGTAGTTCGCAGCGGGAGAGGCAGGGACGCGGCGAGGGGTGCGGAGGGCGCGCGGGCAGGCTGGCGCACCGGTGCGGTCCCTGGGCCGGCCGCCGCTCTGCAGAGCGGGAAGCCCGTGGGTTCCAGACACCACGGTGCGCCCAGCATCGTGCACCGCGGCGCCGTGTGGGGGCTCCCCGGGCGCGCGGGGCCGGGGCGTGGGACCGCGGGGAGGAGAGGCGGCAGGGCGGGGCGGCGCGGTTATTGGCCGAGCTCTGGGAGAAGGGTCTTGCTCGGAGGTGTCCTCCCCACGCTTGCCTCGTTTTCTCTGAGCAGAACAACTTCGCGGACCTCAGTGCTCGCCCATCATGGATGTTCCAGGTAACCCACCCTGGTCCCCGAGCTCCGGGATTCGGGGCTAGTTACCTTTTAGTAAATGCTTCATCAGAACCTTGACTAATGGGAGTGTTGGAGGTGTGAGAGAAAGAGGAGAGTCGGAGTGGGGTGTGGGAGGTGGTCCGCTCTCCTTTGTGTGGGAGCTGCAGACAGGGTATTTTTTGAAACCCAACTTCTCTTTTCTTAGAAAGAACACTGGAATAGTTGCTCGGAGAGCGTGGGAGGCTAGGGGAGGGTTCTTTCTGTTTGTGTTCCTAGGCTGGGTGAGTGGAATGGCTTCTCTGGGTTAGCCCAAGAAGAGGGGACCGGCTGAAAGTGCCAACCCGCGTAAGTTAGCAGAAAGGGAGTGGGGTGCTGAGACAAGAGCCTGAAAATAAGTAAAATTAGGGGATTCTGGTGCTGGAACAGAGAGAGGACTCCAGCAGGCTCTCCCAGGGGCTCGCCAGTGACTGCAGGGACAGCGGAACTGGGTGTTAGAATTTCGCTCCTCACCCACATACGTCCCACCTTTCTTGGTTACTGTCCTTCGCTTTCCCTTTTTAATCTCATCTAGCCAAGAAGCTTTCTGGAGTTTTCTTTCTTTTTTTTTTTTTTTTCCCCCTTTGGGTTTTGGGGTAGATTCTTTTTATTCGATAGGAGTGTTTAAAAAATTACTTTCTGGATAGAAAAATAGAAGGGGGGGGTGCAGAGAGGCGAAGGTTTTCTCCTTGTATCTGTCCAGAAAGCCACTGGAATGAAGCTGTTGAGACATTATTTTTATTTTGTTTTGTTTTCCTTCAACTGCATTTAATCCCTCTAGTTGTGCTGGGATGAGTAGGCAGGGGGCGACCGTAATAAGGCCATCCTAGAGGTCCCCGACCCCTTTTAAAAACAAGGTCTTAACAAGGTCCTACAGCATCTCAGCCCAGAACCCAGGTTCTGCACACCATTCAATAATCTGTTTGGACGTGCTGACTTGTGTGCCAGAGCTAAACCGGATCCATTACGCCACTTATGGAATGGGGATAGCTTTGGGGGCCAAGGGGCTGGAGAGCACCGGGCACTTGCCCCACCCCCACCCCAACACATCTTTTGCCTAAGGATTTGGGTTCTTTGCCCTGACAGGTCCGCTGGTGCCTTCCTTCTGAGAATCATTTGGCCTTGATCTTCTGAGCCGAGGACCCAGCCCAGAGAAAGCTGCTGCTCCGGTCCTGTGTGTCCCTGTGCGTACCCAGGCACTCCTCCCGCTCCTGCCGGTCTAGGCGTCCTCGGGGCGCCCCCCAGCCCAGATGCGGGCGCCTGGCCAGGGCCCCCGAGGGCCACTGCTGAGCATGCCCGGGCGCCGGGGGGCGCTGCGCGAGCCGGCGGACTTTGGCTCCAGCTTGGGGGCGGCGCTGGCACTGTTGTTGCTGCTGCTACCCGCCTGCTGCCCGGTGAGGGCTCAGAACGACACTGAGCCCATCGTGCTAGAGGGCAAGTGCCTGGTGGTGTGCGATTCCAGCCCATCTGGGGATGGCGGGGTCACCTCTTCCCTGGGCATTTCTGTGCGCTCAGGCAGCGCCAAGGTGGCCTTCTCCGCTACGAGGAGCACCAACCATGAGCCGTCAGAGATGAGCAACCGTACCATGACCATCTACTTCGACCAGGTTAGCATCTAACCTGCTCACCCGCAGATGAGTGGAGGACTGTCCTGTGTGCCCAGCTAGCTAGAGCTTTCTCCATCTTTGGGAGGAATGCCAGGCTGGCTTTCCCACCTCTGCCTTGCCCTTCTGTTGCTCTTTTTACTACTGTGATTTCCTGGAGTCCCCCTTGAACACATTATAGAGTTTGTTTTTAAACACGAGCTCTCTTGGCACGTATTGCTAAGAGCCCTGTAAGGCTCCCAGAGCTTTCCAAGGGTCTGGTAAAACTGAGATACGAAGTACATTTAAAAAAAGCATAGTGCACTTTTCCTTTTCCTGAGGACAGTGTTTGTGGTGAATAGTCTTCAGACACCCGGGAAGAGGGGATCCTCTTAAAGATGCTGCATGTAAGAGTTTCTCATTCAAAAAGGAGTCTGACAAAGGGCTGAACCTACCTACTGCTTATATTGTGGGATCCAGTGACAAGATGTTAATTTTCGAGGAAAATAAATGGGGAAGAATGGGTAAGACAGCAGGGTTTGTTCTCTGCTTATATTCCAAAAATAAAACTTCTGCAGGGTATCCATACAGAATATTGAATTATAAATGCATAGAATCACTATAAATTTAACATGAGAAAGGCCCCTGACTTAAGTGGCTTTAAACCACTTAATTTCTGGCCTCTGGGTGAAGCAGCCCAGGATTAGGGAGATGGATATGTAAATGTTTCTCTGGGTGGTGACCTTTCTGAGTATTCTGTCCTTGTGATTCCTGTTAGTCTTCAGAAACTGAAAAGATATGAATGGTTTTCATACTTTTCTTTCTCATCAACCAATGCTCTTGCCAAAGGACTTTCTGTAAAATGAAGTCCTGAAACATCACTGGACACAGATGAGGTTTCTATCTACTGGCTTTCCCTCCGTGCAGGGACAACTTCTAAACGCATTTGTAGCCATTGCATGCACTTGATCTTTTTAAAGGTTGTTGTATTCATTTGAAAAACCATGCATCTGAGGGTTTAGGTAACTTGCTTTAATATGAAAAAATATTTTATTTCATTATTTTCAAATAAGACATCAAGATATAAGCAAAAATATAATCCATATTCTTGGCTACTCAGTATTATTTTACTTTTATTATTTTTTTCAATTATGGTGTCCTACAGATAGTCCTTACAGTCTTTTCAGATTCACTGATTTGTGGAGTTGTCAGGGAAATTCTAATAGAGAGTCAGATTCTAATAGGAATCTTGTTTTTACAGACGAATTAACTTTGCCTGGTTCCAGGTTGTAAATGAGAGAGATTTATAAATGATGAAAGCCCTCTGCTCAGAGCCTGAATGGGTATCGGTTCATTTACATAAAGCCTTGAATTTACATATTTCTAGAATTTAAAATCCATATTGAAGGGATGAGGAGGAGAAGAGGGGTGCTGGGGGTTCAAAGGTATGCAAGGGAGGCTTCCTTCTCCAGGAAGCACAGACATCAGAGGTGCTTTGTCCTCAGCAAGAAAGCAGAGTGTGTGCCTGTGAGACACCTGCTCTGCAATGGTACTCAACAGCTGAGTGTTCCCCAAGCCATGCTGGCAGTGCTTACACAGCCAGGCAGTGAGTCTTACTTTCTGATTAGGTAAAGGACAGTCCAAGGTTCTAGTGTTACTACCTGTCTGTTTTGTAAGCATATAATACCAACGACAAATCCTTTTATTATTTTAGTGGACTTGGAGTTTTTCAGGGGAAGAGATGGGAACAGGATGTGGCAAAGTAGCCAGATTCTATTTTGAACAGAAAAGGAGGTGGGGAACTTGATTCTCTTCACATTCTGCCATGACAATGGATTCTGTTTTTGCTTTTATCTGAGGAAAATTACCAGGAGGGCACACAATTCTCTGCTAGTAGCTAACTGTGTTCTTAATCTTACCTGCTCTGGAATATCCTTAGTTTGGACTAGACTAACAGTTTAGTTCTCTTTGATTGCTCAACCATTTTTTTTTACATAATCTCAGCACTCAGCCAACAGAGCAACTACTGCTAAGAGAAGAATGGATTTGGACAGGACAGCCAGTGTTTATTGGCAAAGCTCATCGTCCAACACTATCTACGATGCTCCCATTGTATACTGCTAGAGGTTGGAAGACCCTAGACAGACACCTCTCAGAGGCCATTCTCTTAGGCCTACTCAAGTGAGCTCATGGAATGGACTGGCCTACTGTTCCATTGGTTTTTTGCTCTGCATTGCAAGTGAAGTTTTAAATATTAAACAAAGCATTAGGTTGTATTCCCTATGACCTCCAACCTAAAAAGAGATTTAATTTACAGATTTTGTCTTGGCATTACTATCTCCCATCTCTCTACCTAACCTGTGTATCATCATACAAAACTTGCATATACTATTTGAATGTTGAATTAAAATATGCTTCTGAAGTCTTTATTCAATAGGAGCCATGAGAATATCTTTTAAATACATTGAATGGTTTTGATTTTGGTATTCACTGCAGCCTGCATTGCTTGAGTAACACAGATGACTTAGTGGCAGCTATTCTCAGTTCCAATAAGCCCGCTAACATCAGTGGTTACTGAAAATATGGAGAAAATATAAGCCTATCAAGGGCATACCGTGTGGGTACCTCACTATGCTCTTTCCTCATCTTTTTTCAGGTTTTAGTAAACATTGGCAATCACTTTGACCTTGCCTCCAGTATATTTGTGGCACCACGAAAGGGGATCTATAGCTTCAGCTTCCATGTGGTCAAAGTGTACAACAGACAAACAATTCAGGTGGGTTGGTTTGAAAGTCAGGATCTTAAATGCTGGGTAAATGGGGGTTTGGGCTCTGAACCATCTGGAAGTCCTCTCTTTTGGATTCCAGGTGTGTGTGTGTGTGTGTGTGTGTGTGTGTGTGGTGGTGGTGGGGGGGCTCCAAAAGCTAGGGGAAGAAGAGAACAGGATGTGGGACATAGGTGGTCTCTGATCTGCTGAGCCTTCCTCTCTGCCTTTATAGGTCAGTTTAATGCAGAATGGCTACCCAGTGATCTCTGCCTTCGCAGGAGACCAGGATGTTACCAGGGAAGCAGCCAGCAATGGTGTTCTGCTGCTTATGGAAAGAGAAGACAAAGTTCATCTCAAACTGGAAAGAGGGAACCTCATGGGAGGCTGGAAATACTCCACATTCTCTGGCTTCTTGGTTTTTCCTCTATAGACTTGGAGCCACCTGGTGGGAAGGCTTTGATCAGGACCTAGGGATTTACCCTCAGTAACACCTTGGACTTGTCTGAGTAAGATGGCTTGGGCTGACCTCCATCAGATTGTCACCGTAGAAGAATGATTTTCTTCTAAAGCTCCAGTATTTTCTTTGACTATTGACAATTCCTCGGGAACCTGGCCTCTAATTAGTTTTAGACGACAAGGTCTTAAGGAGAAATGAAATTATCGATTTGAGCAATTTGTACCTGTGATTGTAAAGTCGATATTGGATTTTATTGTTGGAACCATTGACTTACGTCCTATTGTTTGTACATTGTATCCTTGTTCTGATGACATAGATGCTGCTCACCCTCAGATGGATTGCACGCTGCAGTCAGGGCTTAAAGCAAGAGCCCAGCAAAGAAACACCTACTGGACAGTCCTTGACCTGTGTTCTCTGTGTGTATAGCCTTAAGAAAAAGAACAGCTTCATTTTCGTTCTGTAGCTTACCCCTGGGGGTTTGGGGGGATTGGGAGGGAGCTGGGCATTGGGGACCTGTCTTAAAGTGCTTTATCCTGAGAAGCAATTTTTGCACGATTGGACTGCAACTTTTGTTTTGTATTGTCAGTGGTTTTCTTTTTTTCTCCTCGGAAGCTCTCCTTTCCTTCCTCAGGTTTCACTCCTCAAGCATACTTAGTTTTCATGCTGGGGTCCTGGAGAGAAGAAACAAAACTTATGTTTAGTACTTGTATGAGATCAAAGAACACAAAACAGAATCTGCATTCTTTGTTTTGAATAAGAGGATACTAGGGGGAAGAAGGGGAGAAGAAATTGTTTTTTCAAAATAAGGACAGCAAGTAAACCATTCTACATATTCTTTCCTGGAGTCTTTCTCAAATGCATCTTCAAACTTGCAACCTGGATTTTTTTTCTTTTTGTCTTTTTAAAATTCGTACTCTGGGACCCTTTTAGAGCCTGGCATTCCTCATTGGTCATCAATCCAACTTGGCTAAGGTGGCCAAATAGCCTCATTGTTTTTCCTCTTGATGTGTCTCAGTGGTGAGTTAGATCTGCCTCTGAGTGACCACACAATGACCAGATGCTTCAAAGAAACAGGACCAGCACCTCCTCCTGGAGATCTTTCTTTGATCTGTCAAGGAGAGGGATGTGTTGACACTCTGTGGATGAACGCCTGGCCAGAAGCCACCTGGACTGGAAGTCACAGCAGTTGAAGGTACTGGCTGCTGTACCCCATCAGTGGTTTTCCAATCCCTGCTTGTTTTGGCATCTTGTGCAACAATGCTATTCAGTTTGCAGCGGAAAGAACTGGTGCAGTCAGTATGTGTGTGCCAAGGAGATGTCACTAATTCCAAAGCAATCAAAGATGAGACCTCAAACTGGATGTCGATTTGTCCTTTGTGTAACAATGTAACCAAAATATTGACGATAAAACTCATAATTTAAGATTCAGAATAAACGGGTTTGATGTCTGTCTTGCTCTAGTTCCTCCTCATTGTCTCTCAAAATGACAGGGAGGTATAGAATAAGTACCAAGGGACTAGGAATGTTAAATTTATGTTGTAATTCTCACAAATACTGATGCAGCTATAGATCTGTGGAGGTGTATTGCTCACTTAGATACATTTGGCTTATACATATTTTTCAAAGAGTAAGATTTTTGGAGGAGAGAGCTAGGACATAACTAAGGCTTAAGAGAGAACTAGCAGTATCAAAGGTGCGAACATTTGAGAAGGCTCCATTGTTTTTAACTTGTGTTTGGGGATAATTTTCATGGCTAAAAGGCAAGTGCAGGAGACATTGTATAGTAACAGCTGGGTTAAAGTCCTCAGTTTTTCTGTCCTAAAGTGAACAAGAAGTAGGATAAGAAGCTTTATTTTATTAAAATGATGTTGTCTTTGAGGAGGGAGAATCAACCACAAAGCATTTGGTGTGCTGATCAGACTCTGGCTTGAAGACATATTTCCTAGTGTGAGTTATGTTTACTGATGACGGGAACATAAACAGAAGACAGATTGTGTGACCCTTGTGTTTTGCTATTCTAGATATTTTAACCCTCTTTCCCTCATTTTCTTACCTTCACGCTTAGTTTAAAACAAGCAAGAAAACCTCACTTGAAGACAATACTACACTGCAGAGATTAGGAGATGCAGTAGCCCTTGTTATTAATATTTACACTCTTTAATAATACATAATGCAATATTTCATTGTATTTATATCTTTATCGTGTACAGATTGCTACTGGGTAATACTGTCTCATAAATAAGTTATTAAATTAACCAGTACAAATGTATTTCAGGAGTTTATTTTCTATTAGAAAATCAGCTTCCTCCTGATGGTTTTACTCTTAGGCTTCTTTGTTTTCATGCCACATGAATGCCAGAAAGTACTTTAGTATGTTGCCCTTGTGGTAATGTCCTGAGGTTGCTTACTATCTATTGTAGCATCCACTGGGCCATACCTCTTTAGAAATAGATTTATTACTTGATTGAAAAATAAGACATAGCTAAATCAAGTTATATTGAATATCAGAAGAGTTATAAAATACATTAATCCAAATAATACCTTTGCTGAAAATTCTATTTACTTGTGATATCCTTGAGAGGTACGACACTCTCAGGCTTGTCTCAGAAGAAACATATATACCATAGCAAAAATTAAGGTGTGGGCTTTTTTTTTGGTTTGTATTTATTTTTAGTCTTTGGATTTAGGATTAAGAAAAATGGTTTAACATTTTAGAGAGCTCAACATTGCTGGCTTTTAGCCTCAGTGTTCATATCTGCAGAGTCAATACTCAGAATCCAAATAGTCAGTCTCTCCCACAAGGCTATTGAGAGAATATCTCAGAAGTTCTTGAAAAATGAATGGAGAGCACAGGGGTAGTAGGTAGAATTCTTACTGTTGGGAGAGTATTTTCATAAAAGGGTATTTTTCAATGTGCTGTTATAAAGAGCAGTTAAAATAAATATCTGACAGGAAAGTATGCATGAAAATGTATTTCCAAAGTTCTCAAAGACTGCAAAGCTGTAGTGTCATGTTAAAGTTTTCCTTCATTTAATGTTTTAGGGACAAGATAATATCAAAATCTATATATCTGAATATATTTACATTCTCTATTATGTTATATTTGTCTCAATTATTTGGCTGTCCTTGTGGATCACAATCACCCTTGTCTTCTAGTACATATATTAATATTATTTTTATAAAAGCAGCATAGTTAACATCAGCATAACCATTTTTTAATATAAGCTTTCTTTCCTCGATGAGTGTTATCTTTCTTAAGATGTAAATGCTTTTCATAAAATATTTCTTTCTTAACCTAAAATATATTCTCAGTTGACATACAACTCTTATGACTTTCTGCTGGGTCCTGAAAGATGGTGTCTACCACCTGTGATTCCTGAGACATTTTTGTTAAGTTTTCAGGTACGTCATAGGTAATCTAAATGTTTATAGTGTGTGATTTTTTATAGTACCTTCTCATATCAAAACTGGTGGGGAAACAGCTATTACATGCTATCATTAAAATCTCACCCCTGTATAGAGAGATTTTACAAACTTATTCACTGGCTTGAAATAGAGACTTAGTTAACTTATATTGAACTTCAGAATCTTCAGAATTTTAAAACATGTAAAACAAAACAAAACACTTGCTGAAGTTTAAACCACCCGTCACATTTCCTGAACATCCAAGAGACCACAGTGGTCACATACTCAGTGACTGTTATGTAGCATAGACACTGTCAGCTTTGAACACAATCAAACACACTTTATTTTAGTGACGATATAATAGAAATGTATGAATTATATTTTCCTGAGATGTAAGAAATTCTAAGAGAAATATTTGACATATTATCTTCTATAAGCAAGACAAAATAGAGTTGCTACATCATCCTAAACTGTAGCAAAAAGAGAAAAGAATGCTCTGTCAATTATGTAACCATATTATCCACTCTTTATTATTTTAATACATTTTATTGATTAAAACTATAAGATGATATTGCTGTTAAAATACTAGTTAATATGTGTTTAAGTTCCTACAGCATAAAAAGATATAACAGTTTGTGTGAATTCCCGAAGGAATGAAAAATTCATGCTGTTTTTAAGATGGAGTAAATATAACTACAAGTCGCTTTGAGTTATTCTAAAAGGTGATTTTTTCCCCTAGCATGGAAGTACTTGTAAAAATGTAGCAGGATATTAAGTACAGAACTGGAATAAGTTTTACACTTTTGCCTTGTTTACGTGAAAATTTCTTTATCTTGATATTTGTGCTAAAATAGGATATAAAATATTTTTGAGGGAGGACATTCTTCTTTTAACTTAAGTACAAATATTATAAGTTTTCTGCAGAATGTTAATATTACTTTTCTTAGCATTTAATGAGGAATTACAGCAAATACCCTGAAATAAATTAACATGCAAGTGCCATATTGGCTTGTGCCTTCTATTGCCTTGTGTTCCATAACTCCTCTCTGATATACTATGAGCTGATGAGTCACAGACATTAATCAAGTCTGTACACAACCTTTTATTTTAAACAATTTTTGTAAACAAAATTTACCAAAACCAGTATATTTACTGCTTTGCTGATGGAAACCAACAATTAAAAAACAAAACAGACAGCGCGCGAGCACACACACACACACACACACACACACACACACACACACACACATACACACACACACACGTATAAATAACTAGTTAAATATATTCTGATTTGCATCATAGCTATCCATGATGTAACTGGACAGAGTCAGTGTCTGTATCCCTTCTTTCCAAAACATAAAAGGCATGTACTTAAAAGATTCTGAGAAAAGAAAACTTTAAAACTTCAAGCAAACTTATTATGTTTCTGGGTCTATATACTAATATTGTATCAAAATATGAATGTTCAGTAATGAGGTTTCCTTACATTTCCAAACCCAGTAGGATCACTTGCAAATTTTAAGGGCAAAAGCCACATGATTTTTGCCTCCTGCAGATTACAGAATTTATATTCCTTCTTTCTAAGTGGGTTGTGCTGTGTATCTCCATCTATGGCATCATTTACATGTCTACTGCCTCATATGTCATCATCTTCATCAGCTCGCCCACATACACTCAGTGTGCAGTGTAAATGAGCTACTTGACAACTTAATTTGGAAAAGAAATCTTCATTTTCTGCTTTTAATGCCTACAGCAGGACTCCCCAGGGTTAGAATGTTGCATTCAACTCCAGCTAGTCTAACAAATAGAAGCTTCTTACTAATGAAGCAGGACTGTCTTGCAGCCTGAACAGCCATGCCTTGGTCTTTATGACTGTTCCATCCCATGCTTCAGGACTGCAGTTTGCCATGTTTGATTTAATGTCAGTCTCAAGGAGACAAGGGTGTTGCCAACGCTTTGGAATATTGAACTATTATTTTGATCTTCTTAACATTATTCTATTTATTTAAATATATTTATATCAGTTTCTTTAACCATCAGAGTACTCTGAGATATAGGATGTCCTTTATTTATGTTATGATTAAAAAATGAACATTTATTGTGATTCTGGATATATATTTATTATGAAGCACATTGATAGATATAATAAAATTATTGTAACTCTTAATTAATTGAAATTTGACAAATCCTTGCTTCCAAAATACTTCCACTGAGGCAGTTTTACAAAGATTTTAGATATCTAAGTATGTTTTTTGTATTTTATCAAACGCTGGTCTTTTAATTACTGTTTTCACTACTTAAATATAGATTTTAGTTTATTAATACAAATTTAATATTAATTTTGTTATGCTGCATGTATATTTCTACTCTTGTTTAAATTATATTTATACAACTCATTTAAAATTATAATACATAATTAAAAATACAGATTTATAGTCATCTATGATAACCAAACTTATAGTCACGTTAGTTAAGTTTTTTAAATATACAAAGATATATTTCAATTAGATAAATCATTTTCAAAAACTTCAAAGGCTTACAATATATGACATTTAAAATATTTTAAAAACGTAAACTTTCCTAGACATGAAAGGTCTGCTCTTGGCAGCAAAAATCTTCTTCAGCAAAATGATAGACATAAAAAATTTCCATGTAGATTTACTTTCTTTATGGCAAAAGTTAGCCACTAGACAAAAAAAAAAAAAAAAAAAAAAAAAAAAAAAAAAAAAAAAAAAAAAAAAAGTTCTTGCCCCAGCTGCCTGATAACTGTATAAACTAGAAATACAAAACCTACAAAAAAAAAAAAAAAAAAAAACCCTATAAACTTTGGCAGATCCAAGATGGCCTTTTAGAATCCTATTTCACAGGAAAAAACTGGCAGAAATTCTACAAGACACAAACAAAATGACTAACAAATTATGCCAAAATATATAAAATAGTACTTCATATTTCCTGCTTCAAAAAACAGTATACCAGAGATTCTAGGACTCTAGAACATTACAAAAACCCTTTAGATAACTTGTCCAGACATCCAGTTATCATCTCTGTCATTTCTAAATTTTAAAAGTTGCTTACACTTCCTGTTTACTAGACTAATATTATATCCTTCTGTAGTCTTTGATATGTTTAAAAATTAAATAGTTATAGTTTTTCTTAGTTGAAATAAGCAGTAAGTCAGATATACAAATTTAGGCTCATAAAGATAAAATAGATAATATAATATTTTCTTTAATTTAGTAAATACAAATAGACTAAAGATTATAATTATTATTTAATAGCTGTTTTATTATATACAATTTTGCTATGTTAAAATTCAAACCTTTCTTATTGATTAGACAGAAAGGAAAAAGTTATGTGGGATGTCTTTGTGTGTGCTGTAAATACCATTGGACAGTAAAGGAATTGTTTTGGCCTATGGCAGAACAGCTTAGAAGCAGATAGGATATCCAAACACAGATACAGGGGAAAGAGGTTGTAGTCACAGGACATGCAATCCAGCTGCCCAAGAAGCAAGATGTAATGGAGTACAGGTGAGCCACCAGCCTCATGACAAGACAGATTAATAGAAATGGGTTAAGATGTGAGAGCTAGCTAACAATAAGCCTGAGCATAGGCCAAACAGAATGTAATTAATATAAGCCTTTGTATGGTTATCTGAGACTAAGCAGGCTGTGGGTCTCAGATTAGGCTGGGCCATGGGGAGGATAAATTCATTTAAACTGTGGGGCTAGTCCAGGCCAATGATTTCTTACAAGAGATCATATGTACTAAACTTCCAGAAAATGCTTTACTACTGAAAAAGAGAGTTAGATCATGAAAATGTGATGGTGTTGTCTTTATGTGTTACTAAAACCATGTCAGGATGTCATGGTGAAACTATTTGTTCTGGTACTGTGAATTGTCAGTGACAGAAATAATCATATTCATTATAGGAATGATCTGGTCTTTAAGAAATAGGGTGTATATATTTCATTTACCATCTTTAGTATTTACGAGTTTTCACCTTAGGGACAGAAATCATGCAGACAGAAGATAAAATGAGAATTGATAGTGTGGACAGCAGAGCCATAATCAGCACAGGGAATTAAACCGAGATAGAGAGAGGAAGAGATTGTGAGGGACCACAGAAAATTGAGAATGTGTTCACAAAAGTGAATAATGTAATTTATATTTTTTACATATGAAGAAGAGAATGTTATGCAGACAATGACTTTAATGTAGATCTGATCTCCCAGCTTCGAACTCCTTGACTGCCTCTCCACCCCAGGAGCAAGATGGGACCAGTGTAAGCAAAAAATTGTTCTTTCAATAATGTTGGCAGCATCACAGTTAGAAGTAAGTGGAACTTCTATCGCTTTAGAAGAAGATAAAAATTTAAGAGGTGTTTAATGTAATGCTCCATTTTTCCTTCTAATTTTGGGGAAGGATATATATATATATATATAAAGGAACCCTTATCTTAAAGCTAGTCAAGTCCTTTGAAGTAGATATTCAGTCAGGTGCCAAGGAGGCAGGATTTGAAATCTATCTTAATCAGAACTGAATTGAAGAACTTACTCAGATCTTTAATACCTTTTACAGGATATCAGTTTAGGCAATAAACTTTTAAGTTTTATTGTTTAAGAATTTGTACAATATGATCAAGTACTGCCTACTCACCCTTCCACATTGTCTCCTACCCTCTTTACCTCTTTCTGCTCCTAACAGTGCTATTTTTAAACCCTGTGAGTTCATTAGTGCTACGTATTTGTACCTGGGATGCCATATTTAAGACATGCTTCAGAAGACGGGACTCATTTCTGATACAGTTAACAGGACCAAAATCCTAGGGTAACTAGGTCATGGGACACAAAGGTGAACCTAATGTTATCATTCTGCTAATTGGGCTTAGTAATAAACTGCCTCTGGATTATCTATCAATATGTATCAGTAGTTTAGTGTCTCTCCATCATCATCAGACAAACTTCTTTAGAAGAAAGTGATAACTAATACAGAGACCCACAACTGGTCAGCATGCAGAGAATATGCAACGGTAGTGTGCTCACATCTGAAAGTCTGATTTTTACTGTGAAAGAGATGATGAAAATGAAGCTAAGGACAGTGGCCAACGCATGAGTCAGTGTTTAATTGTGTGTCATGATATACATACGTGCATATGAACATGTAGACATAAACAACATATATATTTAGTACCTACCCACTGTTACAGTGTCTGTGACTGAGCCGTGCCTTTGAGAGCTGAAATTGATAGCCCAGGTGCTTTAGCACGTGCATGTAGACTCACATCTACTGAATTTATCTCAGTTATTGGGTTTCTGTTTTTACATTTTACTTCTTGTATTCCGTCTGAGGAATGTATTTCACCAGAAGGTAGATTACATCTGTTTTCCCTGACAGACAGAGATTGAGAACTGTTGAGAATAATTAGGCCATCTGGTGCTGTAAATCCAATACAGAGTTATGATCAGTGGATCCTGGCCTAATCTGCCCTTCATCCCTTGCATGTGAATTACTTTGTCACAAAAAGAATGACAAGGGGCTGGTTTTAAAGAGAAATTGCCACATCTCCCTTACCATTAGCAGTCAAAAGGCATGTATTCATTAAACTGTGATAATTAAGGGAAGCTTAGTCTCTCCGAAGGCCTGATACTTTTTTTTGTTAGCAATTTTACATATGCTACACTGCACACTACACAGTGGGTGTCATGTAATTTTCACTTATGATTCTTAACAATTGCTGAGTATGCTAAGTAATAAAAATCATTTCAAAACATTTTCTCTTTATCTTGGCGGAAGACTGAAGTAATATCCAATTTATTTTATTATATTTTATTTTAGAAATGCAGAAACATTTGTTTCAAGTAAAAAAAAAAGACACAAACACATTAAAAAATAACCAAAAATAAAAAAAAAATAAAGGGAAAAAAGAAAAACATCCCCAATAGATGGTGCTGCTGCTGTGATTTAAGCCTTTGGATAATTAGTATTCAAAAAGCTTCATAGAGAGACCTCTGGGAATTCCCTTACAAGAAGATATATAAAGAAATGTGGCTTTATTTTAACTCAATTTAAATTGACATAATTGTCCCATTTTAAAACTTCAGAAATATTTTATAGTGTTTTGTAGTCCAGACATGACTTTTTCTCCCTCTTGGTCTATTTCAACTGTTTCTGAAATATAAATATAAAAGAAATGAAGTATTCCAGAAGAATATGTAAAATGGTTTCCCAAGTTGTTCATTTAGTGTATTTGGGTCTCTCGGGTAAAACTGTAGCCATAATTTTCTACAGTGTAAACTCTGCAGAATCCCTTTCTTATATTTATCAGACAATTCTGTTCCCAGTGTCAGGTTTCCAGAACGGTGATATCTAGTGCCGATGACAAACAATTAGGTAGGTACTACACTGAGTACTGTGTGGTTATCCTTCCTGAATTCCCTACTGATATCTTTCTGAAGAGGAGACAGGAAAGCTTAAAAAGATTGCTAAGGACAAGGACATACAGCAGATAAATTGTGATCTGAAATTTCAATCTTAGATACTCACTTCAGAGCTCATCTTTAAACTATTGAATTTATTACATCTCACAATGAAAGACATGGTGTACAAAACCGTCTTATAAGATAAGTCTGTGTAACATAACTAGTCATGGACTTGCATCACAGTTATTTTCACAAAACCATTTTCTTTAAAAAGGACAATTTAGTTTCACAGGTGGAAAATGTAGAAGTGCTTTATTGTATCTCTACTGGAAATGTTGCCGTGGCTACCGTAGCACAGAAATGTATCAAACTGTGCATATCAAAACCGCTAAAGTTTTAGTTCTCACTGTGTTTGTGGAAGATGGTAATGCCAATACATTTTTTTTTTTTTTTTTTGCCAGAACTCTTCCCAGAATTCTCTTTGTCTGGTTGCCTTGCCTATACTTACTGTCTGCCTAGCTTCTGGCTAATCAGCATTTTATTAAATTAATTTTTATAGTGACAAATATTTACAGTGTACAAAAGCATAGTCCCACACTACAATAATTATCATTAAGGTAGCTAAACCCAAAGGGGGGCAGCTCAGTTCAGGAAGCTTTTATACTTTTCAATTTATTTATTTTTTTAAATTCCACATATGTGTACTATCTTTATACAAATTGCCTCTTCTACTTCCAACTCTTCCTACATCCTTCTCACATTCTCTAAAATTTATGATAATTATTATTTATTGTTTTATATGTGCATATATATGAATAAACACACACACACATATATATAGATATAGATATATTATAAAACCTATAATTGGAGAATGCTGATTCTTCATGTCTCAGCAGTAATTATTTGTCTGTAACTCTTAGTCTACGGGAATGGTCTAAGAGATTTTCCTCCATATATGCTGACACGTTTACCCGTGTTGTCATTATTCAGCTCTTGTAGACACCAATATTCTTGAGATTTCATGGGCGTGGCTTCCCATGCTGTGTAGAGGACACAGTCTTTTAGCAGACATTCTGTTCTGGCTTTTGAAATCTTCCCACCTCCTCTTCTTCAATGATCCCAGTGTCTTAGGTATAGAAGTTGTATTGTAGATGTATCCGTGGGGTTAGGTACTACACGGTAGTTTGTTTTCTTCATTATCATTAAGTGAGATAAAATGTTTAAAGTCCCAAATAAACATAATTTATGATTAGAGGTTTATTTCTTTAATTTATTTAAAAAAAGCTGATGTTTTTCTACACATTTACTTATAGTTTTGCTCAATTTAAATATTGTAAACTTTAGCTTACTGTCCTGTAAGATAATCAGTGTTATTACATAAGATTTTACTTGGAGATCATGAAGCTGTGGTTTATTGATAGCTTTCTGGCATGGTGAGAGTTTATATTTATGCCAACTCTGGTGGTTTTTATTTTAGTTAGAGAACATCTAAGATTTCCCATAATACAGCACTAGGTGATATGTCTTGTCAGGATTAAACCACAAAAGGGAAAGTTTGGCTTTGGCATTCGTGTACTCAGAGGGCTGACATCTCCCTTTTGGAATGTTCTGGAATGTTTCCAGAAACTGTGCCATATCCTGGTGGAAGTGCCTCGATCTTCAAAAGCACACTCAGAATTTTAAGTAACTTTGTTTACTAGAAACAAATATTAGGAAATACATAAAAGTTTATTAAGATAATTATGATAGTTGAGGATTTAAGTGTGCACATGAGTCAAATAAGGAGATAGAAGGTGGTAGATAGATAGATATAGTGGATGGAGGAATGGAAGGATGGCTAGATGGATGAATGGATGGATGGAGGAGACTTTAAATGTACACTGGTTTGAGGGTGATGAAGGCATAATCTTACCATGTTCCTTTAAACAGATATTTCTCTGGGCTGCCACTTCATAAATAATAACATGGAGACTAATTTTTAATTATGAATGTTTTGTCTTAGCTTTGGGCACATATTTCAACATAGGGCCTAAGAAAGCTTAAAAAATTGGATGCAGCTTCCTATTAACCCAGTGTGCTTGGCTTACAGAGGCACGGATGCTATACAGCAGCTCACTTGAGAATTCAACAGAATAAGTAGAAACAGCAGGGCCTCAGCAAATTCTCAGAGCTGGGGAGGTAATTGCTGCTCTCTCCTCTTTCCATTTTTCATGGACCTGATCAGGGCAGAGCCAGCTGCCATTTCAGAGCCACAGGAAAGAATTAAAACTTGCTTCAAATGTTCAGAGATGGCTGCAGGCATGCAGGGAAGCTGTTCAGACTCAAAAAAACCTTGATACAGATACAGTAAAAAAATTGGTATATAGATAGTCATAGAAAAATAGTTTAGTAAATATAAAACAAGCCATGTAAGAATGGGGAGTAGCCAGTGTATCTGGATCATATATGATGTTTTGTTAACTTTGAATTTTTTCAAATGCTAATGAACAAAAACAATAGCTGCTGAAAGACATTGGACTCCGGAAACTGCTAAATTAAACCAAACCACATATTTTAAGAATGTCTTAATTTCAGAATGGTAATCAAAATATGTGTTGTGTTGAGAAAGAGGTTATGTTTTTGTTTCAACAGGAAACGAAACGCTATGAATTCCTTCAAAAATGAATGAAGGACAGACTTGATTGGGGGAGACCTGCTGAAAACCTTGGCTATAGACATAAAGAAAAAAAGCCAAGAAAGAATACAGGACAGGTGACATATATGCTGACACTTTCAAGCCTGTCAGCTAAGATGGTCGAACTTCATACACTACTGCAGCCAGTTAAGCTCTGCACTTTCCTATTATGCAGATAGGACAACAAATTATATACCTACCTGTCCTAGGACTTGACAACTGTCTCAGTTTTATCAGGGCCCCCCCAAAGATGCTGTCACCCTGAGATGTAGAGAAAACAGAAATAAAATCCCAAGCGCCGTCGGGGTCTCAAGGCAGCAAAGCTTACCTGGGTTGGTGGTCTGCAAGTGGTTCCAGGAAAGACCTGCATAGTGGGATGTGAGTTGGGGCTGGGTGCAGACAGTAAGTAGAGGTGGTTGTAGAAAGACTGAAATGGAAAATTCCTGGAAAAGCAGGCATGGAAGGCATATGAGGAGGCAGTGGCATTGGTGGCAGTGAAGAAGTGGTTGGTTCAGCACCTTACGTGGTTTAATAATGCCTGCATTGGGTGCTATATATAGACAAAAATGTTTTTGGGCTGTCACCTTATAAACAACCATATGGAGACATTATTAATTATAAAATCTGGGCCTTAGCTTACTTAGGCTTGTCGCAATAGTTCTTATAATTAAATTAACTCACTTATTTTAATCCATGTTCTGTTTTGTGGCTCATTACCCCATCTCTCCATACTGCTCACACTTCCTCCTCTACGTCTGGCTGGCAACTTGGCTTTCTTCTTCCTAGCATTCTCTCTCTCTGTCTAAACGTCCTGTTTATATCTCCAGTCTTCCTTTTGGCCACTCAGCTTTTTGTTACACCAATCACAACCAATAGCTCTTTATACAGTATACAAAGATCCCACAACAGGATCCTCTCGTCATATTTAAAGCCTTTTGCTGAGCTTTGCCCACAGAGAATTTATAGCTTGAACTTGAAAAGTCTGTGCAACATTCAATGACTGATGAGTTCATTTCCTGGTCCCATCCTGTGAACGGGATGTCAATCTTCTGAGGTATAATAAGGAAGGTTTTGATTAACATTCTGAGTATACTGTCAAGTTGTTTAAGATTACAGTTGTGTTTGAGAAAGGATATTCATGGATAGAATCTTCTTGGATGGTCAAAAATGTTTATTTTATGTGTATGAGCAATTTGTCTCAATGTATGTATGTCTACCATGTGTGTGGCTAGTGCCCAGGGAAGTCTGAAGATTGCATTGGGTCTCCTGGAGCCACAGTTACAGATGCTAGTGAGCCACCATAACAGTGTCAGAAACTGAACCCAGGTCCTCTGCATGAGTAACAAGTGCTCTTAAATACTGAGCAATCTGTCTAGCTACACTTGTATCTTCTAAGTGGGCCTCCACATCAGGTTTTAGTTTAGTTTCTCTTATAAAAGAGAGAGGTTTTAGTAGGAGCCCCTTTGTATGGTTCATAAGATAAAGAGGTGAGGGTAGACTCCAAGGTAGAGTGCTTTGCCATCTGGTAAGAACATAGAGTCTTCTCCATGAACTTTTCTACGTGTCAACACCTATTGCCACCTTAGACCTCACTATCTTCTTCGTAAGTGTGATGGTGTTTCTGCTGCTGCATTGCTTTGTAATAATTGATTTCATTTAGATGTGTGTGTGTGTCTGTGTGTGTGTGTGTGAGATGTGTGTTCACTCACAGACTTTATATCCATCAATCAGAAGTCTGTGTTACATAAGAATTATTTTTATAACTTGACTAAGGCTTATTGGAAAAGTCTTGGCTTTCTTTGGACATAGACACCTAACTGACTCTTCATGATGGTGATCATGATGAATTCCTTTCCTTCACAGTCTTCTTTGAGATTTTTGTTAATTAAAATATAATTATAACCTTTTTTTCTTTCTCCTTCTTTCCTCATGGTCTCTCATTCTTTGTTTCCCCTCAAATTCATCTTCTCACTTTTTTAAAAGTTATTCTTTTACACAAATGTAAACACACACACACACAGACACACACACACACACACACACACAAATAAGCATAAATATGACTCACTGAATCTGTTTAGTTTGCTCCCATTTTTATTTATTTAGGACTAACCACTTAGTATTGGATAACTAATTGGGGTTCTCATCCCAGAGAAAGACTTAATTTCCCTCTCCCAGAAATTGTCAATTGCCTATAGTTTTATCTAGAGATGAGCCCCATGGGATGCTGTGGCAATTTTGGGGGCTGTAGTCTGTGCGGGACTCAGGAGCCCCAACACTGCTCTGGCAGCTGAGAGAGCAAGCAGCATGCAGGATCAGTGGGAAGGGAGGGGGAGCCTGGAAGTCAGGGAGAGTTGTCACGGTATGCGATGTTTACTGTAGTCTGGGATCTTAAACTTAGCTGGCACGTATTTGTGGTCTATTTTTAAAATCTGAACATTTTGTTTGTCTTTTGCTTTCTGACAGTGTTTAAAACATAAATGGACTTTTAGCCCCTTACGCCGGTGGGCACTGCCCAGCCCCACAATGGGTGCCAGATGTGGCGATAAATTTCATTTAAAATATATTAATATAAGATAAATATTTATTGGTAAACAAATTAACATTTATGATAACAGGCTCTAGCTTAGGAATGTATTTGAGTAGTCAGATGGACGTTGATCTAGTCTCTCTAGAAGGCAGGAACAAACGAGCCTACCCAATATCTTAGCAGCCCCTCTTGAATGGGGCTGGCCACTCCCCCTACAGGAGCCTGGGACCCTGGATAAGTGTCTTTTGACCTTATTAACTGACACTTAAATCTCACCACAGGATGCCCTCTCTGGGTATTAGCCTGTTATTTGATATCTAGAGATGAGCCCCATGGATACTGGGAACTGAACTCATCCTCTCTGCCAGAGCAGCATGCTCCCTTAGTTCCTGGGCCATTTACTAGCCCAAACCAACTTTTTAAAATGAATTAACCACATTTTAATTTTAAAATTTTCTAAATATAAAACAGAAACAAAACATCTGAAATTTGAGTACAGTTTTTCACTAGCATATCTAAATTATCTAAACTGTCACGTCCCATCTTAATAGATGTCCAAACTGTTTTTGATAGAAACATTAACTTCTTATTTGAGTCCATTACGTTCTGAGATACGTCATCACCTTTTCTGTGTCTGATTTTGACTTTGGGAGAGAGAACTCAGGTGGTTTTCTTGAGATCTAGGTTATACTATGTCGTCAGAGCAAACTTCTCTTATGAATAAGTTCATCTCTTATCTTTGTGGAAAATAGGGGTGTGTTTGGATTTTCCTATGGAAGCAAAACTGAGAAAGTGATTAAGGAGCTCACACCTTTGTTAGGACTGGGTAAATTGTACCCTTCTCTTTTAGTGTCAGATTTCAAAATAATTTTTAAAGAAGATGTTTTATTCTGAATGATAGGCTTGGGTTTGCTGAATTTCTTTATATATTTTATTAACATGCTCATACTTATTAAGTTTCTTTCGTCTGCCCCCCTTATTATTCTTTCTCTTTAATAGGATGTCAGGACACAAAGCCTAATGTAATATATTGGGCTCCTGGGACTGGTGCTTCTGCTTCTTATTTTTTAGCACAAAAGTTACAGCGTGAACTAAGGCGACATGGACTTTAATAATTGCAATTTTACTATTATTTTATATGATACACTTTTAATTAAAATCTAATTACATCGCTTTCTGCCTTCCTTTTCCTCCCTGCAGCCCCCCAAATCCTTTCCTTTCTAACCTCTTCCATGCGTGACCCTTCACTGCTAATTTAATAGCTTCTTTGTTCATTATTATTGTGTGTGCATATATGTATGTGCAAAAATGTATAAATAAAACTGGCTTAGTTCATTGCAGTATGAACTCTTAATTGATGAATCATTTCCTAACCCAGATATTCTTAATTTTAGAGAAAATTATTTTGAAAAATCATTATATTGTCAATCTGGTTAAACACGGAGCAAAATGTTATTCTCAAATGACATTGAATAAAAGGTTGATCCCCTGTAATAGTTCTTATATTTTGCATTACCTAAATCAAATTCCATCACAATTATATTGGCATGGAGCTGACTTTGAGATTTCCTACTCTCCCCTAGAAAATATTAAAGGATCTTATCTAGCACAAATAGAAAACACATTTTAAATAGAAAACACACAGCTGTTTTATGGTCCATTTGTATAGTAAATGTTTTTATAAATATTCAAGAAAGTTTGTGAAGTTCATAGTTATTGTAATACTCTCTATCATATGTATGTTTTATAGTATATAATGTTATTATTGAAATTTGAGGTATCGTTTCAAAGATACACAAGACAGACAGAAAAACAGAAACACACACACATACGTACACCAGAAGCATCTATTGTTAGCTCTTTAAACAAGGGCATGATAAACCAGTGGTATCCCCAATCATATTTCTTTCACTGAAGTGCTTTCTCCAAAGAGGAGATTGTCTCAGAGACCCATGGGAAAATTCCATACATGCTTATGCTCGATGATGTTGGTCTATATTTTTTGTTTGAGAATTTCTGATGCTAGTACAAAATGTTTTGACCAAATTCACTCCTTAATTTCTCTCTCTAACTCCTTCCATTTCCAACCCCTCCACTTATTCCTCCCAGCTTCATGTATTTTTTTTAAACCTACTGAAGTCATTTAATGATGCCAGGATGTGGGCTTCCAATAATAGCTGCTTCAATAACTTTGAGACCATGGTGTTTATCTCAGTGTAGATTTCTTAAACTCTGATGAGGCTGATGTATCTAGAAGGCTGCTCACTCAACAGTATGCAGAACAACAGCTAGCAGTCAGAGACTGGATAACCTGATGAGAGATTATCATTGTCATAAAGATATGGTTTAGGTCATGTCTTCCTCTTAAAAGGACCCGATTCTAGATACAGCAACAACCCTTTGTTTATCTCTATAACTATGGCTCATGAAAACAATTTATTACACTTCTCCAAATTGATATTGAAAATCTCAATCTCTCTAGAATTTGGAAATTTTTATTCAGTCTCATTTTTCATGGCAAGAAAACACTTATTACACTCCAGAGAACTCTGTCTTCCTTATAACAGATATAATTGGTAAAAACTGGTTATAGAATCAATGAATTGCCTCAGATGTGAAGCTTAAAAGTGACATACACAGGATCAGATATGGTCAGATCACAGGTTGACTTTTCAAAGTAAAAGCCTGCAGAGGCCTCATGAGAAAAGTAGTTTGGCTTACAACATCTCCAGCCTTGGAGAGAAATATGAGGATATTTTCTATCAAGCTGTAGTGTTAAATAATCTTTAAGAAGAAATAATTTCATCCAATCTGGAAAGTATTGTACATGGGATCTGCACATTAATCCTGGCTTGGCTTCTGAGCATTGAGAATCACTAGATCTACAATGAGGCACCATAGAATTTCCAAAGTAAAATAGTGCACAGATGTTCATGATAGGAGACAAGGATTTATATTCCTCAGAAACCAAAAGAAAGCTTTTTTTTTTTTGAACAGAACAATGTCTGACAAACTCCTAGACAGGCTTTTCTAGGCCATTTTCCTTTTGAAGTTCTATCCTTAGATTCACTATTCAATACTGTGCCCTCAGTTCCTGTAGTATCAAGAATTCTGCGCAGTCTGAGAATCTCCTTTTCTTTAATATCTAGTCAACTTAGGTGTCTGCTAAAATTTTGCTGTGGGAATACTATGTTCTGGTACATTGTAAATATTTGTCCCTCCTATTGGTTTAATAAAAAGTTGATTGGCCTATGGTTCAGTAATATAACTTGCTAACTATTAACTAAATAGCACATGTGTGATGGTCATAGGACAATTTTGGGAGTCAGTTTTCAACTTCTGTGTTGGTTTCCAGGATAAAACTCAGATTATCAAGGCTTGTAAAGTAAGTAAATATGTTCTGAGCCATCACATGGCACTCGTTGGCTGACTTTTGACAATAAGCCTTTTAAATATGTTTTTTTTTTTTAAATCAAGAACTGCCCAACCTTGAAATTTTATATACTTATTTTATTTCCTGATTTTTTAGCTCTGTTTTTTAGTCATAAATCTTTAGCTGTCTCCACTCCCTGCTATGTTATTCTTGACACCTGCTGTAATAACCCTAATTAATAGATTAACATCTTCCTTGTCATTGTATTAGGATATTTTTGTTAATGAAAAGCATGTTTTAATGCAACATATATTTAGAGAAATATATGCATATAAGATATTTATGTATAGGAAATATATTTATATTTAATGATGTGTATATACATATACTATGTCTATATTTATAATAGTCTCATGTTTAAAATATTGAATAGAAAGAGTAAGGAATAAAGCAGTGAATAAGGCAATATTCTTCAAATAATTTCATCTCAAAATACATCAATTTTCTATATGAGAAATTGATTAATAAGACAAGAACTCAGGTACGTCACACTGCCGAGGATAGCAAATGATTTGTAGGACTTTAAAACAGGCGGTGTTCTAAGTGATATAGTTATATTCACATATATATATACACACACACACGTGTGTGTGTTTTATTGTTTTACTTTCTTCAGTTTTAACAATTTAAGATCATGCAACTAGACTATTTCAGTTCCCCCTTTCAAAAGGACAGGATACTAGAGCTGTGATTGAACCTTTACAGTCTTCTTATAGTCAATGTTTCTGACTGTTATCCCAGGTGATACCTCTTGGTGCAGGCTAATTGGACTGTTTCACTCACTCAGGATAGAATCAAACTAATGATCAACAGGACAAGAAAATCCTGTGATCTGGATGAGGACTGAACACCTGAATCATGAGGCAGCAAACTATTTGTCTTTCCCCCCAAATGGCTTAACATCTCCACTGAGTTCCACCTGTTTTGCAGATGTACATTTTGGCTTCTCCACAACTAAGGCCATTATCCCGTGTGCCAAATATCTGTGAGTTATAGAACTCTCCAAACAGGCATTGCAGCCAAAACAAAACTGTGTCTTGAGTACAGAATACTGCTATGCTGGTTTGCACTAATGTAGTAATTGGGAGCAAGTGTTTGTGAGATGTTGTTCACTCACTCCCTATGTCTCATTTTAATAACTAAATATAAAATCTAATCTACTCATGGGCTACAAAAGCAGCATTACCTTCTCTCACCAGCTGATTTTCCTAGAAGAAAGGTCACTTTCCTAAAGTCCTAAGCTGAATGTCGTCAACAAGTCTGTGATTCTTGATGGAGCACTGATGACTGCCTTTATCTACATCTGCTTTGAAGATCCTCAAATACATCCAGCTTCTGGATCCCTCATTACCTGCATGTTGCACATCTGCCCAGTAGCTATTTTAGGGAAATTTTTTTTAGGAACATAAAAATAAAATAGAATTCCTTAAAAAGGAAAGAATCATATGACATAGAAACTGTAGGAAAGGTGACAGTAGTCTATTAGGAAATTATGGGGGTTTAAACTTAAGACACTGTCATTTCATTGATGTAAGTATAATTAATTAGGAATATCCAGAGTAAGGAACAGTAGGTATGTAGCCACTGTAGGTATGAGTGGAAGAGAGAGAAGAGTTAAATAAAGCTTGAAGGATTAAAAAAGAAAAAGATAGTGCTATACACACTCATCAAGACAATAAAAGTTATCAAACAACCATATTTAACTTATAGAGGCACATATAATTTTAGTAAAATTGGATTGTTTTCTCAGATGTTTAATATTCCTAAATTAGAAAAAAGTATTGTGTTTTGACATTTAACAAAATTATTTCATAAAAGTATGCAATATGGAAATTTATCTATATATAATATATATGTACATAATCATTTACTTAAATATTAAAAATCCAATGAATAATTCTTTTACTATCATGATGAATTTGGCATCATGTTACAGCTTAAAAAGTTACTTATTTACTGATAAGTTTTACTTAATTACATTTATTTATCTATTTGTTCGTGTGTGTGTTTACATGTACATTTCTATGCAGGTATCCACAGGCCATCATACACTTGTAAAGATCCAGGGACAAGGTGTGGAAACCAGTTCTTGCCCTTTACCATGTGGGCCCCAGAGATGGAACCCAGGTCAGGCTTGAAGAAAAGTATCTTTACCAGCTGAGCCATATCACTCCCCTAATTATGTTTTAGTTTGCTGGACTCACTTTAACCAACTTTTATCCACATCATAATGACATTATTTATCCAGATTTTCATGACAAGGTATAAGCCAACAATATAAATGATGATCTATTTTTATGTATACCACTTTATGTTGTAGTGGGATTACTTGTGAAACTTGAACTTCATTTTTGGGGGGTAGAGGGATAAAATAAATTGAGATTCAGCAGTCGGGGGTTGGTAAATGCCTCTAGAGTCCATTGTCAACTTGATAGAATATAGAAACCACCGAGAGACCTGTTTGGCCATGTCTGTGGGGGAAATACCTTGATTACCTCAACTGATCTGGGAAAGCCTATCTTGACAGAGGCATCACTGTTCCATTAGCAATCTCAGTTATATAAAATTATATAAATACAGAAGTCAAGAAAACAGCATTAGGAAGCATTCCTGTAGCATTGAGGTTTTTTGGTCCCGGGTGGCCAGAGGCTCAGACCCACAGGCCTGCCATGCCAGACCCCTTAGCAGCCTACTGCTGCTCAGGCCACCAGAAATGACTCAGATGCTTTTATTAACTTCATGCTGTTTGGTCTATGGCTCAGGCACATTGCTAGCTAGCTCTTACATCTTAACTCAACCCATTTCCATTAATCTGTCTGCCACGTGTCCGGTGGCTCACCTGTGTGCCTTAGGTGTTGCTCCTTTGGGCTTCAGGCTCTGTCTCTCTGACTCCACCCTGCTTCTCTTACCTATGCTCTAATTTCTCCTCCTACTTTTTCTATGGTTCCTGTCATGGGCAAAAACAGCTCCTTTATTTAAAGACTGATATTCACAGCATACAGAAAGACATTCCCACATCACATTCCTTTATGTTTTGTAGACGTGAGGCAGCTTCTGCTTAAGCTCTGGTTGCCTCGAATTTTCTATCACAATGAACTGTATTCTAATCTGTGAGCTAAAAATAAACTCATTTCCCATATGTTGCTTTTGTAAGTATTTTATCACTGCAGTAGAAAAATAAATTAAAACAATAATAATTCTAGGAAGACTGAAATTCGGTTAGTTGGACAGGTGGATGAAATTATTCCAATGTCACGCCTGTGTTCTCATGATTGAATTTCCATGTGCATGGAACACCTGTGGAACACTCATTTACAAGCCGGGGCTCAGGTGTGGGCATGTGATCTCATGCTCACACTTCCACGTTGTGATTGTCTGAGGTCACACTAAGGATATGCAGAGGCTGACTGAGCACAGCTTGACTTCTCTGTGGAACCCACGCACTAGGCTGCTCCCTCCAGTGACGTTCAAGCCTTGTCTTCCTCATCATCTCTTCTCGGTGTTTGCTTCTCCTCAGCCATCTGGATATTTTTAAGCCAAAATAAGAGTCTCTCAGTAATAAATGATGACAGTTTTCCATGATAAATACAGCAATAAAAATTGTGTTTCTGACTGCCTAGTTTATCAATGGTATGCCACAAATGTCAGACGGCAGAATAGGAAGAAAAAGAGGGGGGCTGAAAGTCGTTTGTAGATCCCCAAATGGGTGAAGAACTGAAGAAAATATAAAAAAAATGAAAACAAACAAGAATATAAACCAAGTCTTTGATTGAGAAATGCACTACAGATACTGAGTATCTGATTTAGCTAACTTCATGTTAATGATATATATATAAAATATACTATAGAATTTGGGTAATGTGTAATTAATTTATATTTGTCTAAATAATACATTTGGGTGATTTATGTCATTGTAAATTTATCACTAAATAAATATATTCAATTCGAAATATTTGTCCCTGACTTATAAAATTAACATTATGTATATATAAAAGCTAGCATCTCTAATATCAGTGGACAGTTTGACTTCAGGCACAAGGGAAGGAAGATTTTAGCCTTGGAACATCATAACCAACTGAACAACTTTCATCTGCCAAGGCTGGTTGATTTTAAATCAATATATATGCTTACTAAGTTTTGTTACTTTGCATCTAACTAAATACTATTTTAGAACCAAACCATAAATCTGAATCTTCTACAATGGAAATTTAATTTTCCTTGTCAAATCTCATTTGCTTCTTGACTTGCTGATTCATGTTGCTGATGGTGATCCCAATCCTGAAGCTAGGATAAAATACCACAAATGTACTGTATTTTTAGGTATTCTTTAATACTGTATTTAAAAAGCACATAGTAATTTTGCTTACTTACAGTATTAAAATGCCCTCTAAAATTTAAAACTATCAAGTCGACTTTATACCTTTCTTTCATTTTAAAGATTCTACATGAAATTGTTGCCTTCCCTATGGAAATTCTGATACATGAAGCTAATTGATAATTACTAACAAGACTGTCCAATATCTTTTAAAAGTTGATTGTATCGGTTGCGGTTTAAGTGTCTGACCTAGAACTTGGAAGACAGCTCATGAGTCAGAACACATGTCACTCAAGCTTGGAGGAGGCTTAAGTTTAGATTCTAGAACCTACATAAAAAGAAGTTAGGTAGAGGCACATTCCCATAATGCCTGTAATGGTGGAAGGGAGCAGGAAAACGAGGGTCCCTGAGGATGCTGCTCTTCAACCCAGGTCACAAGAGTTTAGTGAGAAACCTTGTCTCTAGTCAATAAGTTGCTCACCTGAAACTGGCTGGTCTCAGAATGCACATGCATAGGTACCTGCACACCTTCACAAAGATGTACATCACACACACACACACACACACACACACACACACACACACACACACACACACACACACACACACACACTCCTGTTTCTATTTATTCAGTCATTGTTCTGCAGCTGAGGAACCCTAGGAACAAAGACTGGCTACTGTTGCTTTTTCTGAGACCAGGCTGTCTGGCTCTCATTCTGTGTTATAATAGATCATGACATCATACAGTGCTGACAAGGCTAACATCAGAAAATTCCAATAAGGTCTGAAAGCTTCTCTCACTAATTGATTATTGTGGCCAGGTGCTTATGCTACAAAAGTTTTCCTCTTTTCTCCTTAAATCAATTATTTATTATATTTGCAAGTTCAAATATCTCTGAGGTTAAACTTAATTTATGTATTTAATAATATCTTATAGCCGAGTATGCAATGCCAAATTAATACCAAGCACTGAGATACTTATCTTGACAACTTAATATGTATTCAAAAAGGTCTCTTCTTATTTACTTATTAATTAGGGCCAAATTCTGAACTATAGAGGGCCCCGATAGTCACAGCTCATTAAGGATGTAGTTTGGGAATGTTTTTCTAAATATATTAGAATTATTATGGTGTCCATAGAGCATTAGGAATTTTGTATGTTGGAGAGTCTTGAAGCAAAAGCAGAACAAAAGTCATTCAACTCTACCTACAGGGATCTTGATGGAAAAAGGATGTTCAAATTTCACTGAAGGCAGGAGTGGGGGCAGGTATCACGGAAGGGGATCAGAGAGGAATGAGAGGAGGGTACTGGGGACCAGAGGGGAAGTTAGTGGAAAAGCTATCAAGACACTCACTGCTCCTACAGCTTAATAGACATACTTAAAGTTTTCAACAAATAAAGATTTAGCTGTGGATCTCTGATTCTGCCTCTGTCCATTGCTGATGAAGGTTCTACAATGACAATTAGTGTGGCCATTCATTTTATTATAGAGGAAGTCCTGTTTAGGCACCCTCTCCACTATTGCTTGGAGTCCTAGCCAGGGACATCTTGTGGGTTCTTGGAGGCTTCCTTAGCACCATGCTTCTTTGTTACCCTGCAGTGGCTCCTTCTATCAAGGTAGCTAATTTTTTTTTCTCCCTCTCTGTTGCTTCTCTTACTCAACCATGTCCTTCTCTCATGATTTGTCCCCACCTCCCCTTGATCACTTCCTGTCATGATCCCAGTTTACTCAGGAGAGCTTTTCTATGTGCTCCAAGTCCAGCTGGAGAGAGAGAGAGAGAGAGAGAGAGAGAGAGAGAGAGAGAGAGAGAGAGAGAGAGAGAGAGAGAGAGAGAGAGAGAGAGAGAGAGAAAGGAGAGAGTAGATGAGCAAAGGAATCAGGACCCACAGAGATGGCTGACTTGAGTTACTGGGAGCTCACTGACTCAGAAACGATCAATGCAGAACCTTCAGGGAAAGGAACCAAACCCTCCGAATGTAGAGACTGTCAAATGCAGTGGGCAGTTTGTGGAGTCTCCTGTAATAGGATCAGACTGTGTTCCTGGCGAACGAACTGACATCTAGGAGCCCATTCCCTACAGAGGAACACCTAACTTAGCCTTAGTAGTGGGATGAGGGACTTGGTCCTACCTCAACTGGATATGACAGACTGAACCTTGGGACTTCATGCCTTTCTTGGGGAATGGAAAAAAAATAAAGAATAACTATTTACTTCACCTAGTTTAAGAGACAAGAATCAATGTGTAACATATAGTTTTCATATTTAAGTGCATTTTCTACAGAGACTCAAGCCCTATAGGATATCATTTTGGGTCACAAATAAGAAACACAGCAATTTATAGATCCAGTATTGAAATAACCCCTTATCTCACTATCCGCTAATCATTTCATTTATGGATGGAATCATCTACTCCTGGTGAAAGAGCTTTCATGACTTAGTAACCTCTTGTGTATCTCCCCCTATCACCATAAGCCCATCACAATGGACTAACATGAGTTTTGGTGGAAATACACAAACTACTATTATATCTATATAAATGAACTAAATATGGGGGCTGGAGAGATTGTTCAGTGGTTAAGAACTTATACTGCTCTTGCAGAGGATTCGAGTTCAAGTCCCAGAGTCTCATCTTTTGGCTTACAACTGCCTGTACCACCAGCTACAGGAAATTAAAGGTCTCTGGCCCCTGCAGGCACCTGAACTCACATGCACTTACCTTCCCCTCCTCACACATTAAAAAATAATTTTACAAAGAAGTAAAAGAGGAATCGAGCATCAATTATTCCATTGCAGATACATACACATAGATTAAAACTTGTATAGAAAAAAAACTGTGTCAAAACCCACTACTGTGTTTTTAGTTCTTCAGAACTTCCTTCATGTAGATTTTACAGTTTTCAATAAAAATATCACAATGTTATAGAAAACAAACTTATTCTGATCTTTGGAACTATCTCAAGGACAATAAATAACTTAAAATTAAACAATAAATAAGGTATAATTTTAGTACCTAATTTTAACGGGTGTTTAACTTTTTGGCATAAAGAAAACAGAGAACTTAATATATTTCTTTTTGGTTTTAAAGCATCATTTTCATTACTTTGTCACTATAAACAGAAGTCCTCAGGAAATTATGGCATTACCCACTCTCATTCTGAGAATGCAGCTTGCATTATCAGTGAAAGGCACACAAATATAGAAGCCCATTGATGTGTTTCTTCAATATTTTTATAAATATTTTATGAATTTTAATTTTATTTTAAGTCATCTATGCCTATCTGTGTGTGTTGGTGTGTGATATGTGGTATGTATTGTGTTTATGTGTGTACTGGTGTGTTTGTATATGTCTGTGTGTATTTGTGTGTGAGTGTGCATATGTGTGTGTGTGTGTGTGTGTGTGTGTGTGCGTGTGTGTGCCAGTGGAGGAGACCAGAAGCATTAGATTACTCCAGAGTTGCTGCTATATATGGATGTGAGCCACAAGATGTGGGTTCTAAGAATACAACTCTAGTCTTCTACAAGTTCAGTATGTTTTCTTAATTACTGAGTTACCTCTCCAACTCCATATTTTTTACTTGAGATCAAATCAATATATATCACAAAGTGGCTTTGGAGTGGCATGGCGATCCTTATGTCTCAGTTATGAACCATCATGCTTGGAAGCAGAGCAGATTTTAAGAATAAAAACAGGAAAGGAGTGGAAATTGTTGGGATTCATCACTGACAGTGAGATAAATATAATTTTAACAAATATATTTTAAAAAATGAAAAATCCAGGTCTGAAAAGACAGCTCAGAGGTTAGGAGTGTTGACTGCTCGCCCAGATAATCCATGTTCAATCCCAGCACTCACAGGGCAGCTCAAAACTATGTGTTAACTCCAGTTCTTGGGGACCCAACACCCATATCAAAACACCAATACACATAAAATAATAATAATTAAAAAAATCAAACACATCAAAGTCTAATTTTTGTAAAACTAGTTGTTTTAAAGTAACATATTCTATTTTTTCTATTTTTGTGTATTTGTTGAAATCTTGGACCTCTGTACTTAGCACAGACATACAGACAGCCCACCTATCATCATCTTGTCCTGGATTGTGGTCTCCTTGTTATACGACCCATACATAATATAATGCTAAAAAGGACATTCGTCTTCATGCAGCTCTGTTTAATCTCTGCCTGAGGAAACATGCCTAAAGTCTTTGTCTTTGATCAGTTCCACACCAAGTTTCCTGATGCTGCTTACTCTTAGCAGAGGGAATAATACGATCAGGAAATGTTCCTCCTGCTCTCTGTTTGCAGGGCTGCTACCAAGAAACCCAGGAGCCCCAAGTTTGATTAATGCATATAAATAATATGTATTTAACATATTTAAACGATTCCCTTTGAGCAGTGTTACCCTAATATTCTCTTTATCAAAATTTTCTTGGAGCAATTAATTAGTGGAAATATATTTGTTGTGGTTTATTTTTTGGGCTCCAGACATCGCATTCCTCCCACTTTCAATAATATAGAAGAACTGTTATAGAAATGAACAATATCAGTGTGTGAGCTGTTAGACATAAAACCTGGGTATGTGTGTTTGTAAACGTCACAGTGTCCAGGATCACCTGAGAGACAAGTCTCTCAGCCCGGTCTGAGAAACTTTCTACATTAATTTAATTAGTAAAAACTTGCCCTGAGGGTAGTACTATCCCAGTGTGGAAAAGTCCAGAAGGAGAAAGCTAGCTAAGCAGTCACTATTCTCTTGGATGCAATGTGACCAGCCACACAGCCTCCTGCTGCCAGGATCTCCAAACATGATGGACCATACTCCCAAACTGTGGCCTGGGATCCAAAACAGGATTCCTGCAATTACTTCTCTTGATATTTTATTATGGCAAAAAAATGAAAATAAGACTAAATATAATAACATGCACAATATAAAGTCTATTTTTACAGTGGATTTTGTTTCAATGTACTATCTTCAATAAGAACAATTTACAATTCTCTCTAGAAACATTTAAGCCAGTTTTGTAACAGTAACTGGGGGGAGGGGGCATTTCTAAACACTAAAAGAATATTTGAAGTGTCCTTGTAGCTAAAACACCCCCCTCAAACAAAAACAGACAAACAAAACCCTATATTTTACATGTTTGGGAACTGTTGATTATAAATTAGGAAAAGCCAAATTACTAGGCAATATATACCTTCTTGAAAATGGTAATGAATAACTCATTGGAATTTTAAATATATATTTTTTAAATGAGTTCAATGAGATTTGGAGTCAAAACAGCAGACTATAGTGTAGTTAAAAAAAAATACGTCTCAAACAGCAAAGTTCAGTCTGTAGGCAGTAATAGGTTAAGATGGCTGGGCAATGGTGGCATGCCTTTAATCTCATCTGTGAGGGAAGCAAAGGCAAGCAAATCTGAGTTTGAGGCAAACCTGGTCTACAGAGTGAGTTTCAGGACAGCCAAGGCTACAGAGAAAGTCTGTCTCGATAAATAAATAGAAATAAAGAGTACCAACACAACCTCTGTTCATTACATGATGTGGTTTATTATTTCTGTAGAATGTTGGGCTCCATTATGATCTTTAATGTGCATTCATATCATTATACCTTGTTCATATTTACACCACACTACTCATGATTATCCCTTCACTTCTTCCTGTTCCCCAGTTGTTTTTTTTTTTTTTTTGTATGAGACAGATAGACAGAGAGACTAAAGGTAGACAACAAAATAGATGATAGATAGATCTTGCATATAAAAATGTGTCATATCCTTCTTCCTAATACATCTGCTGTATTCCATCTTCCTCCCCCTTTAGAACATATTCACTATTTTCAGATCTTTTGTTCCTGAATCCCTGGGTAATTTTCCATACCCCACTTGGCAACTGAGGATATTTTTAGAATGTGACAACTCCGAACTGTTTTCTTCTTTATCTTACCTTACTATTCAGGAATGGTGCCCTGATATTTTGAGGTGCATTTAACACTTATGTAGGTAAGTCTTAGAACCCTGAGGTGTTAATGACTCACCTAATTAGATGATATATCATTAGGACCTTAAGCTATGTTTTTATACCAAATGAACTCTTCTCCTGCATATGGCTTTATTTGCCCCTGACATTTGTAGAGGATATGAGCAAACAATACCCTAACAAACATTGCAATTTATTATGTGTTAATGATATGCCAGGCACGATGCAATTGCTCCACATATATTATCTCCAATAATGAGGCATGTTGCAAAAGATTGCAGAATAACTTGTAATCTTAGAAGTTTGAGTTTAGTGAGAGATGGATATATCTTGCAAACTATCGATTTCTGTGATCTGCCACAGGTATCCATGCTGCCACCAGAAAAGCAAAAAATCTGCATGAAACTTGAGAGTGGTTCCTGGAACTCCCAATGGGGTACTTATTAGAATCCTTATCATGTTTCCTCAGATTTGGTTCTAATTAATGTAGAAAGCACATTAAACACTCTACACTTACATTATACTCACCACATAGTTATTCTTATTCTTTCTCTAAAATAAATAAAATTGAAAGTATTTGTGTATAATAAAAAGCTAGTTTAATATTTCAAGTTTAGGGTAGGACTGACAGTAGGGTTTTATTATGTTTTATTTAACATTAGCTAAAAGTTTAAAAAAATTCTGGGAAGGATCATTCAGCACAAAAGTTGGATGCCTCTTATATTTAACTGACTGGCTTTTAAAGATGTGTAAGAAACAATTTAAGTAAATAAGAAAGTGCTGTCACTGGTCTGTCTATTAAGTATGGTTTGTCAATACTGAAGGATATTATGGGGAAACTAGGATATTTGGCTCTTTCTGTGAAATTCTTTTTCACAGCCTCACCATGAGATCTAACAGTATCTGCAGTCATGGATATGTTTGATTGCTCTTACCTGAAAGGTAGAAAAAAAAAATGAAAGTTGAAAGAGATGGCACTCTGGACTTGAAGAGTCTCCTGCAGCTATCTGAACCTGGAGAAGCTCAGTTTACTCACATGGCTTATAGTAAGAGTTCGGATTTATTATATTCCCGTGGGTGTCCTATAGCACACACTTGTAGAGGTCTCCAATTCCTATATACTAGAGAAAACTCACTTTCCTTTGTGTGTCATCTGCTTGAGTTTTCATCACTGACTCCAGCAGCCCACACCACACAGGAACTAGGCAGATGCGAGAGGAAGGTGCAGGTATGTGCTACCTTATTAATCAGTTTACTAATAAATCATGTTCTCACCCCAACTTGTTCAATTAGAAATTCAAAAGAGTACCAGTTAGGATGAATATTACAACTCAACCGTAATACTAGGGAGAAATGTTACCAAGCAACAACATTTTCTACATGGGCAGAAGATCTTGAATTGTCATCCTAGCAATCCAATGAAAATAATATGACTCTAAAATACCAGTGTGTGAGGCAAAGAAGTCACAAAAATGGCTGGGACTTGTTGACCAATCAACCTGACAAAATTTGGTTAAATATTTGATTTTGTGAGAGTCTCTGTCTCAAGGGAACAGGGTAGAGAACAATAGAGCAGCCCAATAGGAGTTCTTGCATGGTCTCTGCATAGTTACACAGTGGTACACATACCTGCCTAAATATTTGCATGCCTATACATATACCATATATGTATTCATATGCAACACACACAGACACTCACACATTGAAGAACTTCCCGTAATATTCCAAGTACTCATGAGTAAATTGAGAAGTAATATAAAGTCAAAATTGCAATTTTTTAAAATCTTTGAAATCATGTAATTTTGTCTTCTGAGAGCTGAATGTTTTTCAGATTAGCTCTTTGCCATTAAACTCTTGAGAATGATGTAGATCATGTCTTTAATTATCATATTCTGATAAAGGTATCTAACATTTTAATTATATAAAAAATCAGTGACTTCAGGCTGAGTATGTAAATTTTCAAATTCAAGAATAAAATTTAGTGACTCAGTTATAAAACACTGCATATATCTTCACTTGAAAAAATATCCTGTAAATTATGTTGTATTATTTATCCTGAAATACCACTAGAACTATGAAGATCTTCAACAAAATTCACTAGTTCAAGATACTTCAGTAGTTCTTATCAACTAAATGTGTTCTTTGGAGGATCATTGTTTGGGATTTTTCCAGTGATTATATCATAGAGTGTTTATTGTTCAGAAAGTTGATTATTAATGGAGTGTGTTTCATTGTGTTTATATGCTGTATTAAGCATTAAAATTTAAGCTACACAGTCCTGGTGCTTTTTACTATAAGTCAGTAATTCGTTTATTTCTTTAACGATCCTCTTTCTGCCACAAGAGATAAGAGAGTTAAAACTAGCTGGCTGGAATTCTTTTTGATGTATAAGATGTCAGTAAATTACACTTGTGAAGATGTTATCATACTTAGTATAACATAAATGATATTGCAACTTGTTTAATTTTAGTCCAGCAATTAGTCCATCACTGCACACAAGATTTTCCACAAATTACCCCCTAAAACATTGATGAATTACAGAAGAAAAAATAAAATAAGTACTAATCCCTTAGGATACATTAGGAGAAATGTGGGCATGCTTTAAAATCTTTGAGAAAAAGAGCGTAAAGAATGGGAAAGAAGTGGATAACAAGGTTATCCTTAATAGCACAATCATAAAGACAGAAGACCAAAGAATATTATTCTAAAACTACTTTGACTATCTGAACAGTTTTGCTAATGCATCAGTTCCTGTTCTCACGGGCAAAGCATAGACAGGGAGCCTTTTTAGCTTCGATACTTTCCACCATTGGCATCTTTAAAGTGTTCAGGGAGAGAAAGGGCAGTGAGAAGCACACTGAAATTGCTTATCATTTTCAATGCTTTATAAAATGTTAAGGGATGATGGAGGGCAATTCATTTAATCAGAATGTGTATAGCTTTGGTAGCTGCCAGGATACATGGTCAAGGCCTGGTTCTTCTCCTTAATATAAAACAGATGCAGAGGGCAGAGGGAAGGAGAAACTGAAGCCGGTGTGTGATGAAGCTGAGAAATGTAAGCGAAAATGAGCTCAAAAGAGGTCAATATGACCCAGAGAGCTTTGTCAAAACTTTAAGTATAAGGTTCTTCTGTCCTTACCAAATAAGTGTCCATTATTTTATGGTAGAAAATAAAAGTGATGTAAACCCTAGAAACAGAAATGTTAAATATTACACTTGATTGGAGAAACTATTTGGGTTTTCTTCCCTCTAGGGAAGGGCAGTGAGATTCTGCAATAAAGTCTGAACATAGCTCTGAGATGTTCTCCAAAAGTAAAAAAAAATTGAAGAATAAAACATGATGGATAACAATACCCAGTGGATGAAGAATATACAGAAGAAATCTGTACTCTGTTTTCTGGCTACTTACCAGTTCTTCCATGCCATAGAATTTATATCTTGTGCATAGTGCAGCCCTCGTAGTTACAAGGAGATGGAAAAGTTAGAGATGGAGAGGATTATATCTAATTTATGTTTTGTAATGCTCCAATTCATGCTAAGCCAACACTGGAGAGGTAAAATAAACATAAAGAATACAAGTTTCTTTTTCTGCCTGCTCCAGTGAAGTACTTTGTATCCTAAGCGTTTTCTGTCACAGTCATTTTAAAACAAACCTTTATTCACTATAGCATATTTCCTAATTGTATTCATGTATCATGTAAATAGAATGCATGAAAACAAAATGCATGGATTCCTATGATTATGACAGCTCTGGATTGTATAATTTGGGACATTTTGAGTATTCAAACTATGTTTACAGGCATCTCAATAGGAGGAAGGGCCTGCAATTATGCAATTAGCTTTTGAGAGTTTTAAAAATACAATAATTATGTAGATTAAAAGGATCAACATATGAGTTGAATGAAAATTCTGGATGAACTGGGAAAATCCTAGTTATTATTTTTATTACATTGACACACTACGCAGGTAAAAGAAAATAGGTCATAAGTTAGCAAAATGCTGGTCACAAGAACATAATACAAAATGAATTAGAAAATATATTATGTTTTTTTAAATATTATGTTGGAATATATGGAATATTTTTTCATTCTTAAGCTCATTATCTTGTAGTAATTTTTGAAAAATTAATGTATTCAGAATCTTTAAGTAACAATCTCTAATGATATTTTCCCCATCTTTATTTACTTCTATGTTTGAATGAATGTCTCGATATGATGTTACATAATAGTATTCATTTTCATTGTCATGAATAAACTTAGAATGCTTCAGTTAATAGACTATATTTTATTATAATAATATATTTGCAATTTTTCATAAAATGAAGTTTAAAAGTGATTATAACCAAAGAAATGATCACAAGGTAAGCTTTCTTAGAGAAAGCTCTACATGTTGAAAGGACATGTTCTCACAGGAAAACAGAAAGGAAACTTCTCTTTTGACAATGTAAAGATTTGCTAAAGATAAACAAAGGACTCTATTGTCACCCTATCTTTCCATCAAGTCTTCACTAAAAATCAATGAGAATTTTCTGATTGTAAGTGAATGTGAATGTGTACGTATAACTAAGCTATGTTATTTGTCATTTTTTATGTTCTCATGACAAATATACCAATGGCCAGATTCAAAGTGCTCACTAAGAATGATTTTACTCCCAAGTGCAGCATCGATTCATGGTAATGACCTTAGACACAGTGATTTAGAAGGAATATGACAATTTCTCTCTTGAAGCTTTGGCTGATAAGGTAAACATTAGCAATGGTTCTGTGTCTCAGACTTCACAAATTAATGGGTAACAGGAAAAACTGTTTAATTGTTTTATCCCTGTTGTCTCAATCTCTTTTTTCCCCTGAAGACTTAAATAAGATGTATATTGCATGCATTAACTATGTAAAGGTGTCTTGTTGCCAAGTTCCAACATTTGGTTTGTCTTTTATTGCTTTTTAAAATTAAGCTTTTTAAAATTCAGACAATTATTTTAACATCTGTAAGTTTAATATTTTTATTTTAGGGAGCACTAAAATATCATTCCCATCCCTTAACAAAACTTTGATTCTGAATAAAGGCATAAAAAAGTTAAGAGTTTACCAAAATATCAGCTTCTTCCACTAGCATCTTTGAATACAATAGCTACTGTTCTATGGGCAGGCAAAAAGAAAATGTTCTGTCTGGGCCAACGGGGTGAAGGCTTTCTCCTTTCATTGTTGCAAGTGGTTTCTGGCCTGGACTTCCAGACCTAGCCTCAAGGTTTGGACCTGCAGACCTGCAGAGATGCACAGACACTTGCATTAATTTTAGGCTGATTGGCCTATGGCCCAGGCATATAACTTGCTAACTCTTTACCCTTAAACTAACCCATGATTCTTATCCTGTCCAGCCATGTGGCTCGGTACCTTTTCTCAGAGCAGCATAGCTGTTTTCTGCATCTTCTGGCTTTTTAGGCAACTCAGGAGTCTCTGTGGCATTTCTGCTCTGTTCTTGTTCCCAGAGTTTTCTTAGTCTGGTAAGAAAACTTCCTGTCTGCCTTTGGCCAATCAGTGCTTTTTATTAAACCAGCGGGTTGGACAATTATTTACAATGGAACATCATAATCCACCTACATTTCAACCCTATCTAAATCAACTTCTACCATAGCCTCCTATTTAATCATCACCTGAGTCTGTCTACCTGAACTAATTTAGAAACTACAGTTCTCCATTTGAATTCTAATTTTTAGCTCTTAATTTCCTTTGCTATTTTTTCCCATAAATGAAGTGTCCAATATATATTGGACTGATTAATTAGAGGTAGATAACCATTTGGGGAAATCTTCATTGGGGAATAATATTTCTCTCATTCTAATTAGTCTTTGTCCAGGAATGAGATCTCCCTCCCCTATGTTAGCACTTATTAAAGTGTTTCTTTGGCATATTAAGTTGAGAGAGAACCAAGTCCTCCACACATTGATGAGCAAAGTATCTCTATAGGAAATGGGTTCAAATAACCAGTTCATGGACTAGAGATAACTCTGTTTCTATTGCCAGGAGCTGCACAACTGCCCAAGCCACACAACTGTCACCCACATTAAGAAGGTCTAGTTTGGTCTTTTGCAGGTTTCCCAACTGTCTACTCAGATTAAATGAGCTCCCACTACCTTGGGTCAGCTCTCTCTGTGCATTTCCCTATCATGATCCTGCCCCCCACCCTTGCTCCTATAAATCTTTAGACTCTCTGAAGAGTGGATGGCTGGGGTGTAGAATGAGCAGGAGGAGAGGAGGAAGGGGGAACTGTGATTGGTATATTAAAAAAAATTTAAAGATAAAGTGTTCATTTTAATTTTTGTAAACAAGGTCTTTTTGAAGACTTAGGGTGATCTCTTTATATCAATACCCTATAAAATGAAAAAAATATATTTCCATGTACAAGAGCACAACATATTTGTGTATGTACATGTGCACATGTATGCACACACACGCGTGTGTGTGTGTGTGTGTGTGTGTGTGTGTGTGTGTGTGTGTGTGTGTGTGTGTGAATATTTCAAATTGGAATATCAAAGTTCAGTAAGGAACTATTGAACCAAAGCAAGACCCAAGTACAGTAGAGGACAAACTCCATATTCTGCACCTCTGTGTCCAATGTCATGCCACTTTCTTACCAGCTTCGTTAACTAAAGCACACTCTCTATGCAGCTCTTATGTGTAGATATCTCATCAATATGACAGCACTATATTTTGGGATCTCCAGTGCAACTCAGGATTAATTTTCACCACTTCATACAAGATCCTCTGGTGTTTCTTGTTCACTCGGAGCCTTCACACAGGGACTGGCCTGCTTCTACATATTGATTGCATGGTCTCAGAAGTTCCTATAACTTTGCAGGCACATTCCATGACCACTCCATTCCTGGGTCTTTTATGACTTGAAAGCTGGAAGCTCATGTACAACACTTCCAAGGTCATCTGAGAGCTTAGGCTGAAACTTGATTCCCTAGAGTCACATTTTTAGCAGTTTTCTTTGTTGTTACTTTTTAGGGACAGAAAATTCCTTAGGCCTTTTGCTTTCTGAGGTTGGAAACTTATCAGGGTGGGATCTTCCCTGAGGCCTCCTATACTGGGTGGTTTTGTGTATCAACTTGACAACAGATAAAGTCATCAGAGAGGAAGGAGCCACAGGTGAGGAAATGCCTTTCTGAGATCCAACTGTAAAGCATTTTATCAATTAGTGATCCATGGGGGAGGCTCCAGCCTATGGTGGGTGGTGTCATCCCCTGGGCTAGTAGTCCTGGGTGTTATAAGAAAGCAGCCTGAGCAAGCCAGGAGAAACAAGCCAATAAGCAGCTCCTCTCCATGGCCTTTAATCAACTTCTGCCTCCAAGTTCCAGCCCACTTGTGTTTCTGTTCTGACTTCCCCCAATGATATACTATAATCTGGAAGGGTAAACCAACTACATTCTTTTTTCTCTAACTTACTTTTTGGTCATGGTGTTTTATTGCAGCAATGAACATTCTAACTGAGACAGCAACCTTTCCATTAATCCACTGCAAATTTTTACCTTTCTGTAATGGTGCTAATCTTTGTAAATACAGCTCTCCACCAGCACAAGCCTTGGTTATATTAATAAACTAGCTAGTGTCCTTTGCTTTTCCAGACTGTATCCTTTAGAGTTCTTTCTGCTTCTTTTGCTCTTTTATTGAAGATCTACATCGTTGCTAAGACCCACATGGCAGAGCCAATATTAGCCTGTCTTGAAATTTCCACACCAAAGAAATTAGTCCATTGATGTGGGAATGCGTTTATGTATGCTGTGAATCTCAGTCTTTAAATAAAGGAGCAGTTTTGGGCCATGGCAGGCACCATAGAAGAAGTAGGAGGAGAAATCAGAGCTTAGGTAAGAGAAGCAGGGTGGAGTCAGGCAGATCGAGCCAGCTGCCCAAGAAGAAACATGTAAGGAGCACAGGTGAGCCACACGGGCCACGTGGCCGACAGATTAATAGAAATGGGTTGATTTAAGATATAAGAGCTAGCTAGCAATGTGCCTGAGCCATAGGCCAAACAGCATGGACTTAATATAAGCGTCTGAGTCATTTTTGGGGGCCTGGGCTGCTGGACAGCTGAGGGGTCTGGCACGGCAGGTCTGTGGGTCTCTGGACCTCTGGCCGCCTGGGACCCAAGAACCCCTCTACTACAGTCCATTATCTTTAAATTTAGTTTTAAGTAAACCCTTAAGATGGAGGTAGAAAGCAGTCACATTCTTTTCTTGCCAAAGTATTCCAAGAACTGTCTCTAGTTGAGTTGCTAATATTGTTCCCCTCTGGAACCTCCTGAGCTGGATCTCTACAGTCCATTGCTCTTAGTACTGCCCTTCAAGCCCTTACTGGAATGCCAGTCCTCCTAGAACAGCCCATTAAGCCTCAATTACAACATTCAACTGCTTTCCTTGTTCAAGGTCTGGGTCTTTTATATTCCTTCAAAATACTGCGTTGTCAGCTTCTCCAGAGCAATAGCCCATGTATTCCCTGGTACCCACTCTGTCTTAGTTCCATTTCCATTAATGCAATGAAATACCATGACTAAGGTAACTTATAGCAGTAAGAGTTTTGTTTCAGATTGAGGAGCCAGAGAGATAATCTATGATGGTAGTGTGGAAGTAGCAGGTAACAGACAGGTCGAGTGCAGTTGAGAGCTCATATCTTAAACAGCAAGAGGGAAACTGAGAGACCTTTGTATGTAGTACATGATTTTGAAACTTTAAAACTTTCCCATAATGTTATATTTCCCTTAGCAAGGACACACATCTCAATATCCACACAACCTGGGATCAAGTATTTAATGTCTGAGGCTGACACAGGGCATCTCACTCAAGCTGCCACACATATTTTCTTAGCATAATTACAGTTTATGGTAAAACTGTTACAGCATTACTGCTCTGCAAGCTCTCTGATTTCAGTGTTGTTTCCTGGATTTTAATAATTACTCTTTATTTCTCTTGTCTATTACATTGTTTATCACAAACACGTGTACACAGACACATGTGCACATACCACTGGGTGGATGTCAAATTTTCTAGAATTTCTCATTTGGTTGAGGTGTATCTTAATACAAAAAGACAGCACTTTTGGCTGTGGGAAATGAAATAGCCTGCTTTACCTTGGAGTTATTGTCAAGATCTACCACTTTCCCTTGTTAAATGCTTTTTTGTGACTGGAAAGACAGATTTGTCTTGCTATAGTCAAAACTGGCAGTGATGCATGTCATTTACTGCTCAGAAATACTCTGCAGTGATGCTGCTGAAATCAAGGTTGTGGTTTATACTTCATAGGTTCAAATATTAGTTGTGCTGTTCAGACCACTAAAATTTTGGTAAATTTGTAATCTCCAAGCAGCAGATGACAGTGGAGTCTTCTGTGCATGATAACTGTACAAGATATTTTCTGTTATCTACATAGTTTTACCAGAAATGCATCAAAGCCGTGTACTCATCTCCTATATGAGGAGTTTAGCTAGAAATGGATATATACTCAAGTATAATTTCCAGATTAAAAACGCAGGAAAATTGTCCTTTACTGGAATCCATTTATAATGTAAAATTCATGAGTTTGTGTTTTATAGACAAGAATATAAACCACAAACTATTGATCCCTAACTGCTTTTAAAACATTTTTTTCTGATTACAAATTGTATATTTTTTATTGAAAATTTGTAAATATTAGAGGGACCAGGAAAAGAAACATAGCCACATGCAATCTCTGTTGAAATTTTGCTAAATTAATTCACTTTTCACCATTACAATAAATGTTTTAAAAAATTATGAAGTATAAAAATGATTACAAAAATTATATAATGATAAGAGCTACCTTATAATCCTATGCAGATGCTTATGTCTTTATGTATAAATAATTTCCCTTCCTACAATCCATTTAGCTTAATACTATTATGTTTATTTTATAAATAAAGAAATTTCACAGAAATTTCCTTGGCCAAGATATCCAATGCCATTTGTTATGGAGTTGTTAATTTTCTAGGGACTGATAATGGCACAGACTCTTCTGTACAATTATAAGTCTTTCACAGAGATACCCTGAAAGGTAGACCACACAGAAAATTAAAGTTTTATAAGGATGGCTGGAGACCATCTATACCATTACATGATTTCCCATGTTCTTTTACTTCTGTTTGTTTTAGTGATAAGGAAAAACGTATTTTACTTAATTGGCCATTCCAAAAAGTATATTTCATTACACGATAACTAAAACTCCTGAGAAAAATAATTATTTTGTTGCTGTTATGTTTATGTACACTTAGGGCTCAGAATTAATGCAACATTTAAAATAACTTAATATTTTCTACTGTGTAAGGGCTAGCAATATATTAGAACAAAACAAGCTTATCTAGTCCTATATTTATCAGTATGTAGTCACATATACAAATTTCAATGTTTCTGGTTGTTTATTTCAACTGATTTTCCATTTTATTCTAGCTGGAAGCAAAATGCTTTTCCATCTTTTAAATCTGTTGATTTGGAACTGTTGATTTAAATGCTCTCTGTGTTACAAAATGTCATCGGAGAATCCTTCATAATGGTTTTAATATCTTTCTAATAATGCTACAGGGAGTCTTTGGTCATTTTGAGTATGCAGAGGGTTAGCAGAAATGGGTAATATGATTGTTTTGAAAATAAGCAATGAATAAAGGAGATATTGTGAGGAGGAGAATAAAGCAGGCACTGCTGATTGACAGGCAGCTTCTTAAGTTATTAGAAAAGTGTTGTCATATTTGAGAAAGAGAATTTCATAAACCCAGAGCACCGTGTTGATGTTTATAATTTTTTCTTATTTCTCATGAAATCTTATGAATCCAGTAAACTGCTTCCTTGACTACCATTTTTATACATATTTGATTACTTTATATTGTAATTTACAACTCAAATGTGCACAATTCAACCATAGGAGCTCGGTTAGAATTTAGTGGGTTTATAGCTTTGTTTGGCCCTCGGCACAGTAATAAGATCCCAGCTTTAAGTACCACTGAGGTTTATAGAATGAAGGCATCTGCATTATTATATTAAAATGTTCCTTCGTGTAATAAATATAACTGACAGTAGTGCATGGCTTTCTTTATGAAAAATATGTTGATAGCAATGCAGTCTTAAATACTGAAGAAACTGCCAATTAAATTTTTATGTGCCTAGTTACCAGATAAATACTGAGCAGATGCCCATATTAACACTTTATTACTGGATATTTCTAATAAACCTTTTACTTAAAATTATTTTAAAAAACATGAAAATAGTGTATTAACCTCCCATTTTTTATAATAACGTTTTGTGTTTATTATTCTAATATGCTCTCTGTCATAGAACATATGTTTTCCTGATTGCAACTATCAGTAAGTTGTTATAAAACTATCCCAGGGCCTCTGAATTCTCTAAGCACTTTCACAGAGAAAGAGTGCGCTGGCATTGGATGTTCAGTTGTGTACTGTCATTGAACTTGCATTAGATGCTTAGTGTGAGGTAGTGTTGAATGCTAAGGTGTGCGCTGGAGTTGGATGCTCAGCTGGGCACAGGCACTGGATGCTCAGCTGGGCCCTGGCACTGAATACTCAGCTGTGCACTGGAACTGGATGCTCAGCTGGGCACTGGAAGTGGATGCTCAGCTGGACCCTGAAGCTGGATGCTCAGCTGTGCACTGGAGTTGGATGTTCAGCTGGGTACAGGCACTGGATGTTCAGCTGTGCACTGGAATGGATGCTCAGCTGTGCACTGGAGTTGAATGCTCAACTGTGAACTGGCACTGGATGCTCAGTTGTGTTCTACCATTGCATGCCCAGCTAGGGCCCTACTCACATAAGTCTTCTAAAATCAAATTTATGCACACTCTATCATGTAAAATGGCTTGAGATGATGAAATTTGTCCAGAAATCTGAGTCAATAGGATCAAGACCTATCAAGTTATGGTAGATTGAATGTAATTGGCTCCCATAATCTCATATGGACTGGCACTATTAGGAGGTAGGCCTTGTTGGAGTGAGAATGGCCTTTTTGGAAGAAGTGTGTCATTGTGTGTGTGATGGGGGGGGGGGTTAAATTTTCTCTGCACAGGCTACCACCAAGTGTCTCCATCAACTTTCTGTTGCTTGCAAGATGTAAGACTGTCAGCTACTACTACAACATCATGTCTGCCTGAATACCACAATGTTCCCTGTCTTGATGATAGTAGACTGAACTTCTAAAAAATTGTAAGTGAGCCAGGAAACTAAATGTTTTCTTTATAAGAGTTGCTGTGGTCTCTTCACAGGAATAGAAACTCTAAGACACCAGATAACTTTGTGAGACCATGTCTTATAATAAAATTACAGAAAGTAACAAGGTAGTCAATCATTGAGTGCTTGGTTAGATGCCCTTGGGCAAAACTAGGATACTAAAATAAAAAAATAATTATATTCTTGTTTCCTTTAGAAGGCTCATTTATAGGTAGTTATGTTAGTAAGACTATATGGGTATAGTATCTGATGTTCCCGACAGACATAGTCTCAAAGCAAACTTCCTGTTCTTCTGGCTCTAATCCATCCCTTCCATGATGATTCCTGAGCTTAACGTGTGGGAGTGTTTCATAGATACATCTATTGGGGACCAGAATCTACAACTCAGTATTTTGATCAGTTGTCTTACTCTGTGATGGTCTCAGTCGGCCTCTCAGAGAAGCTTCCTTGAAGAAGAGTGAGGAATATAGTTCACTGTGGGAGTAAGGGTACACATATAACAAGTAGTTATGAATTATGCTGCTTTAGGAAAGTGGTGGTTTTAGATTCTCCTGAGACAGGGAAAGCCCATGATGTGTCAGCCGTACACAAAGAACATACAAAAAATAATTTCTAAACATTGATGTGTAATTTGAATATATTAATCTTTATGCTATATAGGATGACAACTGTGTTTACATATATTTTTGTTTCTACATACAACTTTATGCATTTTCCAGACAAGTAACAAATTATTATCTACTAATAATTATTAATAATTATTTGATCATTAATACACAATTATAATTTTCCAAATGACTACAAAGACACTTGAATAAGTTTTCCTGCACATTATTTTACTATTGACAATATTTTACATTGGGAAGAAGGAAACTTATTGTAATCCACAGACATAAACTGGAATAGAACAGAATCTATTGTTTTGGTTTTGAAGAATAAAGCTTTAAAATTCACACTAATCTCATCTATTTATCTCTCTGTGTCTGAGAATTTCATCACACTCCTTTAGGCTATAACAATTTGCTTCCTCTATACATGTTTGCATTTCTGACACCGATGTAATGGTTGTCGAGGATGTTAATTGTGTGTAAGTATCAAACATTGCCTGGGATGAGAAATATATGAATTTATACAGTAATAATTAACTTGCATTTTATATCCTGAAGTTATGTTTCTATCTTCTAAGAGGAATGACATCCATTCAGATATTAAAGACAAAATAGACCTCTTTGCAGTTCTCTAAGATATATTGGGAGAGTTATCACTTCTTTGAACATTTGCCAGAATTTCTCCTTCTGTCCCTGTTAGTCCCAATTCCTCTGTTGTACTTGGGATAAGTTTTCTGAGATTATGTACCGAGCTGATTGCCTGACCATTTATCTTGAGCAGAGTGATTTTAGCAAATTAATCTCATGTCAAATAAATTAGGTATTTCTGGTATTTGTAAAGTGGATGATATACAGCATCTAGCACAAACATGTGAAAAACAGACTTTCGTTGCCATTTGTGAAGTTACAGATACACACTATTCAGTAACTTCTGAAGAAAGTCTCGATACATAAAGCACTGACTCTGGAATCTAACTTTGTGCTAAAATAGAAACAATTTTATAATTTTCAGAAAGTCTATATTTGGTATATTTTAATTCATCATAATTCACATGGTTTCCATCCTCAATTTATGGCTTAGTAAAGATTTTCTATTATCAGTACGTGTATATGTGCTTGTGTGTGTGCAGGTAAGCATGCAGGCTTATGAGTATGTGAATGCACATGTGTGTATGTGCCTTCAAAGGCCTAGAGAGAGGTTGCTGACTGTGGAGCATCTGAGTAGCATATAGGGGAAACCAAAACTCTATCCATTGCACTGAAAATGATAAGCAAAACTCTACGAATAACAAAATTTCCTAATGTTGCATAACATTAAAATTATATAATTGAAGTAGATTGAAAATCTTTGGTTGAGTTTTACTTAAACTTTTAAAAAGATAATCTCACAAACCATTGTATATATGTTTGTCTGTGAAGCATGTATGCTTCACTTTGTTTTACTGTAACCACAAATGGAAAAACTGAACAAAAATATACCATTGTGTATGAAAATATTGTCCCCCTTTCCATGTCTCATTGTACAGCCAATGCCACTAGCCTTAGCAGCCAGATAACTTCTTCAACCCCACATCTGTGTTTGGTTATCCTTGCCTCTACTTCCCACTTCACATGGCCTTCTTGCTACTCACTGGAACCATGAATCTGTCTGTGATTTTAGTTCCTGTTGTACAATGCACACTTTCCTGCATTCTTGACACTTTCCATCAGACAAAATTATTTCCTGGCATTTTGGCTTGCTATGTGTATCAAACAACCCTCCCATAGAATATCTAAATAAGACAAAGAATGTTTCATGCCACAATGCAGTTTTTCACTAAATAACGTCACAATGTAGGTACTACTGGGCTCACAATATTTACTTTAGGATGAGATAATGGAGAACAGAGTCTAAAATGATTTTCTCCAACTCATCAGTCTGAGGCTCCAACTTCATAATCAAATCAAAAGCTTCTATGCTGTACCATTGGGGGAAAAAACCTTTCCTATGCTATTAGGATAAGGCAATGACATTCTGTACACTATTTCTACAGTTGCTTATGAGATAAATGCACACTGCAGACATACTCTGAAGCATCCCTTTGTGATACATAATTTTATATATCCATTGGCTCGGCAATGGGACTCTGCTCAAACATTAATTTAGACATTATAGTGAGTGAGCTCACATGTAAATGTGACTCATGCTTATGGTTATTGTTTTAAAAATATTATTATTGTTGGTGGTAGTGCCAATAGTGGGGGTATGAGTGCTATATTTTGATGTATGTGTATGAGTGCAAACATGTGAATAAAGGACATGGGGAAATCAAAGGGAGATTTTTAGAAGTAGATTCTTACCTTCCACCAAATTGAAGTGATCTTTCTTATTTCTGCTATGCCGTGTAATCACATTAAATACTGAACTATATTGCAGGCCATACTCAGGGCTTTAAACAAAAAAAGCAAAACAAACCAAAACAAAAAAACCCAAAAAACAAGCAAACAAACAAACAAAAAAATGGAAAAATGAAAAAACAAGAAACGATTATTTCTATAACGGTGGTTTACTTTATTTATCCTGCAGGAAAACCTCAATAGTAAAAGTATTTCTTGATTAGCAAGCAGTTCAGCATGAGTTGTAGCCAATATGACTGCCTGAGATTCCAGACTATTGGCTGCTTCACAGAGTTAAGACTCCACACTGTGAAAGATCGGGGTCAAGGGGCACACAGACACCAAAATGAACAACAGAAAAGAACTAAGCTTATTAGGAAAGCAAAACATTGAGTCTTGGTTCTTGGCTGCATTACACTGTTACAGCTTTGATTGCAAAGTACATAGTGTGTAAGATACTAATCTATAATGCTTGGCTTTTTCTTACTATACAAAAAGCAGCTTTTTATATGTTACTAATTGAACCTTTTGCTAGAAGCTAAATATGAAAAATGTGACATCTGGTCAAGGAAATAATTTTGAGTATGAAGACAGTATTCTGCTTATAACTGCAGACATCCTCTTGTTTTAAGGGATTCCTGGCAAGTGCATTGCCCTGGTCTGACATAAGCTGAGCAAATGTCTTTCCACACTGCAACACAGAGTTGGATGTAACCTCAGCACCTATGAGAGTCAAGGCAGAGTATGTCAAGATTGAAGTAAACTTGGCCTCTGTCTTGAGCATGTGCCCAATCTTTACTATATGGTAAGATTGTCTAGGATGTAAAAAGCAGGTTGTGAATGTGATGACATGATAGAGTGTCTGTCTGTCATACTCAAAGTTCTGGATTTTATTTTTAGTACCATAAAACCTCTGCATGATAGTAGAGTCCATAATCCCTAGAATTAGGAGGTGATGTAAGAAAATCAGGTGTTCAAGTTCATTCTCAGCCAGGCCAGACAAACATATATAACACAATGTCTCAACAAATAAACGGACTGTCCCAACTACAAAGTATATGGATGTGCCTTAAAGATTTTTGATTTATTAAAGCCAATTTATTAAAACCTCTTTCCCCACTCCTGTCTCTGATGCTGACTCCTCAGTCCCTCCTGAAACTACTTCATGCCCTGCCTTCTGTCAGCACTTAATTTTTAGGGTATCAGTAAAGATGGATTAGGGCCCTCTTATGTTACCTATTTAAACTTCATTACATGTTTTGAGGCTCATTCTTGTGGTTTTACGTTTCTGGTTTGGCCTTTCCAGCCTAGCCCTGAGGTTCTGACTCGCTGTCCCACAGAAACAAACATTTATTTACTCTCTTTATTCTTAAACTAACTCATGACTCATGTCTTCCAGCCATGTGGCTTGGTGCCTTTTCTCAGAGCAACATAGTTGTCCTCGGCATCTGCTTCCCCACTGGTCCTTCTGGCGTCTCTGCTCTTCCTGTTCCCAGAGTTTTCTTTGTCTGGTAGTCCCATCCACACTTCCTGTCTGCCTTCAGTCAGTGTATTTTTTATATATTAGACCAGTAGACAGGATAATTATTTATAATGTAATATAATACCACTACACATCCTCAATATATATTTTGGAGAATAAGGAGTTCAGTCAACAACCCCCATTTTGCAGTTAAAGATTTTAAGATGAATAGCTGTTTAGTAACTTGTCCAAAACTTGTGTTCTTGTCAAATTGCAGATTATTCTTCTTCTCTCCAGACCTAATGGATAAAAATGAATGCCTGTAATCCTTTCCACTTTCTCTATTCTGTGCCTTTGCTTCCTGAACCACTGATAGGTCAAAATCGGGGATTTCATACTAAAATATAAAGAAACTGGTTTGTGAACCAACAAAACACCAGGGTAATAATTATATGTTACAAAGAAAATTGGTGCCAGACCTCTACTAAATACATTATAATTACCCATCAGATGTAAAAATATTCCATGTGGATGACTGACTTCACATTTCAAAGGGACACTAAGTTCTGTTTTTTTTTTTTTTTCCTACTAATTACACATTTGGCACATTTTCCATCAGTTTTTAGAAGTGGGTGGTCAACATTGTTTAATCAATCAGCACTAACCTTTTCCACTTTATTTTATAATCAAGCAGAATGGTATACCCTAGCTTATCCATTTAAAGTGACATGGAACTGAGGCCAGTCTCCTAAGAAACAGAATGGGTGGTAGCTTGCTGAGGGGTCAAGAGGATACCGAGTTTAGTTACCATTCTGCATTGGCTGCTTAGGGTTAAGTCCAGCATTTCTGATGGATCGTTTAAGTTTATTTTCCCATGAAGGGCATTTAACTCCTATCTTTTCTCTTCTCCAAGGGACAAATGGGAATATTGATAATTCCCTCATGTTGTCATATGAGTGACCACTGGTTTGTAAGTTCCTTGTTACTTACTTGGTGCTAAGCAAGTATTCCAGGCCTAGGATTATCAGGTTTCTCAAAATTAATCATCAGTCTGTCTTAAGAATGCATTTGAAATACTTTTAAAAGATAATTTCAAAAATTAAACTCCATATAATGGAAATGTCTTTATTTTATGAGTATGTGTAATAATTGAATTGTTTTATGAATCATCTCACATCTTCATTCAACTACTTAAATATCAAGTTATGTCAATAAGCATGAGATAAGTGATTTAGGGTTTAAAACAAATGAAATCTTTTTGTGTTACCAAATATTTCTTATGCAGAATGAACGTTGAAGCTGCTAATGCTGTTTATGGGATACATTTAAAGAAAAATACTATTTTAGATTAATTTGTTTAGTTTACCTAATTTGAAACAATATGAAGTATTCTAAAATAATTAAACATTCCTGCACATGAATAATATGAACCCACTGCACTTGACAATACCAAGTTCTGCCAAGAAACAGGGTAGGAAGAACAGCTTGTGGGATACAACTGGTGAAGGAACAATGGGTGGACATTGTTTTTTGTTCATGTGTGTTTTGTATCAGATTTGTAGAGATGAAGACAAAGGGTCTTTAGGGACCTCTGGGAGGTCTGTCTAGCACCATTGGTGAGATCTAGGACAATGGGAGAACCCATCTGAAAGATGGTAGAAGTATTTCTTAGGGTGAAAACTGAGAATATCTTGTGAATGCTAACATGTATATACCATCTCTGAACACATGAATATGAACACAAACACACCCAATCTGCAAACCATATATATATATAAAATTACACAGCAAATATAATGAAAATATATATCCATATAAATTCTGCCCATAAGTAATCATTCCTCATAAGAAAACTTTGGTAACAACCAAAACATTTTTCAGTAAGTGAACTGGAACATAAACGAAGGAAAAGCCAAAGAATGAACCATTATTCTTTAGTGATAAAAACTTCATCTTTCAACCATGAAAAGACATGTTGAAAGATTCACCACACAGTAAGACACTAACTGGAGAAATATATACTAGAGCATCCAGCTATATGATATTCTACAGAAAGAAGAACTGCAGAAAACAAAACCATCAGTGGTTTCTCAGCATTAGGGGGAAGAAAGGAGAGGTGGAATATAGAATGATGGAGAGTGGACGAATAATCTCCCGGTAACTATTGTGGTGGATATAAATCTCTCTCTGTTTCCTCAACTGCATCTATCACACACCAAGAGTGAAGTCAAATGCATTTGACTGATCTCAAGCTGTCAATGAAAGTTTACTAATTTAAGAAATGTATCACCCTGATGAGAACACATAGAGATAGCAATATGGGAGTCTCTTATCATAGTAAATGACACTATTAGAGAATGACAAGGTCTGTTGACATTAGTGTTAGCCTATATTCTACCCAAGTTGATGGACACCTTTGTTTTTGTATGAGTAGCTTAAGCAATACTATGAAATGAAATGCAAAAAAAACAGAAAAAAAAAACTTTGAAAGGTCTGTGTTTTACAAGACATAGTGACTGGAATATGGTCTTTCTTTCCCCTGAATAATGGTGAACTTGAGCATGATACATGAAATATTCTTTAAGGAAGTATGATGCAGGAGGCTTGGGTGAAGGTTCAGTGGACAGGCAGGTTCAGAAGTTGAATGTATGGTGAGTCAGCAGGTCTCTACAGCCTATTACTTTGAATGGGACCTTCCCCCTAGACTGTTTATGAGGTAACAGCTTTGTTTATTCTCATATAAACATTTTGGTGTGATATTCTTGATTTCTCGAAGCAATAGTGTTCTATAAAATGATATTCCCATTGGCTATATTTGCATTGTTGATTGAAGTATTTATTTATTTCATACCTCAGATTGTGCTTAAGAAGTGTGAACGTTGGATAGCTGACTACACTGCAAGGCAACATTATAAAAACTAACAACTATATGATGTTGTCTCATCAATTACACAAGATGCTGGAAATAATAAAAGCAATTCTTTATTCAGAGTTTAATGTATGCAGAATGGGTTCTCAGTGCTTTATGTGAAGTGCCTCATTTAATCCGCATGGCATGAGGAAATAACTGTTCTTACTAGTCAAATCATATTCTTGACAAATTAATAGTTAAAAATCTAAATATTGTGGTAGTATCTGACTTCTGGCTTAGGCAGCTTAGATAATTCACCAAAGCAGAGGCACAAGGATATGTTGATATTTCATTTCAGACAAAACTATTTAATGTTTGATAACTTACATATTTCATAGATAATTATACCGTTAGTTATTATTTTTGCTTTTAATTTTTTTCTCATTTTACTTACAGTGCTCTCTCCCCTCCTCCCACTCACCATTTAGCTTCTTTCTTCCTGGCCCCCATCCACTTCACAGTGAAAGTAAGTCTCCCCAGGGGAAGTCAACAAAGTCTAGAATATAAAGTTGAGGCAGAACCAAGCCCTTTACCCCAGTATCAAAGTTGAGCAGGGCTTCTCTCTATAGGGAGTGGGCTCCAAAAAGCCAGTTTATGCATTAGGAATAAATTCTGGTCCCACTGCCAGAGGCCACACAAACTGCCCAGACAACTCAACTTTCGTCCACACTCAGAGGGCCTAGTTCTATTCCATGTTGGTTCCCCAGATGTCAGTACAGAGTCCGTGTGCTCCCAATAGCTCCATCACGGTCTTGACCCCTTTGCTCATATAATCCCTCCTCCATCTCTTTAACTGGACTAGGAGCTTGGCCCAGTGCTTAACTGTGGATCTCTGCATCTGTTTCCATCAGTTGCTGGATGAAGATTCTCTAATTATAGTTAGAGTGGTCATCAACTTGATTACAGAGAAGACCAGTTTAGGCACGCTCTCCATTACCGCTTAGAGTCTAGCTGAGGTCATCGTGGATTCCTGGGAATTTCCCTAGCATCAGGTTTCTGCCTAAGCTCCAAATGCTCCCTCTATTAAGATAACTGTTTCTTTGCTCTCCATCTCTGTCTCTCCCCTGACTATATCATCCATTTCCATCCTGTTCTCTTTCCATCTACCCACTCCCCGTTCCCCTATGTTTCCAAATTACTCAGGAGATCTTATCTATTTCCTTTTCTCATGAGATCCATGGATGTATATCATAGGGTCCTTGTTGTTATCTATCTTCTGTGGGGTTGTGCATTATAATCTGGTTATTTTTTTCTTTATGTTTAATATCTACTTGTAAGTCAGTACATAGCATGTTTGTCTGTTTGGGTATGGGTTATCTCACTCAGGATTTTTTTTTTTATCCATTTGCCTGTGCATTTCAAGAAGTCATTTTATTTTTACTGTTGAGTGTTACTTCATTGAGTAAATGTAAAACATTCTTATTATCCATTCTTCAGTTGAGGGACATCTAGGTAGTTTCCAAGTTTTGGCTATTAAGAATAATACTGCTGTGAACATAGTTGAGCAAATGTTCTTGTAGTATTAGTGTGCATCCTTTAGGTATATGTCCAAGAATGGTATTGCTGGATCATGAGGTATGTTTATTCTCAGTTTTCTGAGAAACCATCATACGAATTTCCAAACTGGCTTTACAAGTTTACACTTGCACCAGCAATGGAAAGGTGTTCCCCTTAATTCATATCCAATCCAGCATAGGCTGTCTTCGGTGTTATTGAATTTTAGCCATTCTGACATATGATATCTCAGAGCTGCTTTAACTTACCTTTTCCTGATGGCTAAGGGTGTTGAGCAATTCCTTAAATGTCTTCAAGTCATTTAAGAGTCTTTTGTTGAGAATTCTCTGTTTAGCTTAGTACCCCATTTTTAAAGTTGCATTTTTTGATGTCTAGTTTTTCGAATTCTTTATATATATATTTTAGAGTTCCGCCCTCTTTCAGTGCTGTCTTCCTCTCTGATTTCCTTGAGGTTTTCATCATAGGATCAAAAGATACGCTTGCCACAGTAAATTCAGCTTCACTCGCCACCCTCAATCCAGGTCTCTGTACATTTGCTTTGAAGTGAGCCATACGCTGAGCACAAGATTTCCAGCCACAGCCCTTGAAGCATATGCTCTTGATCCATCCCTTTGCGTCCCTTACGATTTTCCTCATAAAAAAATTCCCTGTTCTTGTTGCAATTTGGTATTGATCTTGTTCTTTCCTGTGTTAGTATTTACCAATAATCTGTTTAGGTTCATCTGAACAACAACACTCTCTTTCTCTTAATTTTTATAGTCACATGATTTTACAACTTCCAAATGGTGCTCCATCACAGTTTTGATATGTAGGTTAAATAAAGTCTCTATTGTTTTATTTATCAGTAAGTCTTGGAGTTAAGGGTAAAACCTGCTAGATCGGAGTAGCAACTAGCTAACCTTCTCCCTTTGCTGGTGTCTTCTTTGCAAGAGAGCATTTTCAAAACACAAGGACCCATATACTTAGTCCTTTCCCACTACTTCTCTGGGTCTCTCTATCCATCTCCCAGAATCCCCGTGACTCTCTATGATTACTTTCTATCAACTAATTGCTAACCTGGCCTCATGGCCCAAGGCTGATTTATTTGATTAATGGAAACATAAAGTTGGAGTTCATAGTGTGGTTTCATATGTCACAACCCAAATCCCTTTCTGTCTACAGGCCATGGGGATCAGGTTCTCATGGATACACCTTCTCTCATATTCCTTATGTTATACATGAAAATGCTAATGTTTGACTTTAATTTGTTGACTATAAAACTCAGTTTTATAAGGTTCAGTCAAATTGTTATAGGCAGATATGTGTTTGGAAAACTGTTTAGAAAATTAGAGGACAATTATAAATTTACTGGAAGTAAGTTACTGCTATAATTTGAACTCGTAAAAAAAATGGTCTCTAGGGTGCCAGAAGCAAACTGAGCATGCCTTCAAAACATTCATATATTTTGATTAATTTTCACTTAAATACTGTTTCTTTTAAGACTTTAAAATATATTTAAGCTTTCTGAAATGTCCTCAGTTTTATCCTCAAGGACATGGAAATAAAATTCTGGGAAATGTAGAAATTGTACACAGACTACTCTTTTGTTCACATGCCTAAAAAACCCACAGCAATCCTCTAATAAAATTCTGGTATTAGCTCTGACCATTTCCCAACACAGGTACATTAAAAACCACAGCTCATAGCTGGAAGCTAAACTACCTTTGAGAACACCATGCAGAGCAGAGTCCTTACTACAGAAATTTCTCTTCATGTACACTTTCTGTGTAGTCAGGATAAAGGCAAAGAGAAAAGGGTGTGAAAAAAAGCTACTAACCTATAGGGATTTTCAGAATGACAGTCCAGAGGGAAATTCACTACTGGTTTGAATAGTCTTTACTTGATTAGGTTAGATTGGATTTAAATTTTTTTAGCTGAGCATTTCTGTGGTGTTTTGAAAGATCCTGCTTAAAGGTAAAGTTCTAGGCTTGGATGGGAAATCAGGTCAAACGAGTGGGTGACTTTGGTGTCTTGAGTCTCTGACTTAGTATAAAGGTTTCTATACCATGTAAGACACTATTTGAGTATATAGTGTTCATCCTTAATTAGGCCAGCAAAGTAGGAAATGCAAGACCTCTCAGACAAAACTTTCAGAGTTCACTTTTACTTATGTGAGTCTAAAACAGCCTTTTATGTATGTAAACAGTATTAATTATTTGAAAGTTATTTGAATTCATTTTCCTTTCCACATGGTTCCCAAGAGTCTTAAGTTGCTCAAAAGTCTGATTCTTGTTTCAAATCAAGTCTTTATTTTTGTGCAAAATAATCACTTTTCTTGATCCTATATCACTAATGATGGTACCTTATTATATTGTGGTAATAAAATTTAGTTATGCACCGTTATGTTCTTCTTTTCTCAGAAAAAAAATACAGTATTCTTGAAAGCTGAAATAGCCTATCAAACAATTTGAGCATAAATTTACAAGCCAAATGTGTTTAGCTATAATAAAACTTCCCTCAAGTAGTGATCTTAAAAGCCACATTCTAAAACCACCTTGAAATAAAATTACATATTAACAATATCAGGAACAACTAAAACTTCTAAATATTTTAAAGTTTTAAGTAAACAAAATTGTATCATAAAACTTACAAGTGAAGTGAGTTGTACACTATAAGGCCAGTGAAATGCTATTTCAACTATTCTGTTGTGTAGGATACACAAGGAAAGGATAAATGAGAATATAGTTTAATTAAAAGGGAAGGAACATGTTATAAATTATGGCACAAACTAACAAATTAAAATTAAAAATCATATATGACTAATTTAAAAGTTGGCTGTTTGAAAATAAAGCAGGAAAGCTAGTAGGCAGTATGAGAAACACACAGACAATAGTAGCAAGAAATAATGTAAAGAAATACATTTACTGGAAAAAACGATGTACTGGTATGGATGACTTCATAAATATCATCTGCTAATACACATCTAAATCCAATGAAAATACACTTCCCACAAACTGTTCAAATGAATTCAATGTAAATCTAACATATTAAAATATTCTATACAAAAGAAACATTGGTAATTTTGTGGAATATAAAACTGTGGGACCATGTGGCTTCATTGGCTTTTATTATATTTAAGTAACAGACTGTTACCTTTTTTTTTTTTTACCATGAAGACAAAAAAATCCATTCCATTTTAAGAATTAATAAAATTCTCACAATTATTATTTATGAGGGTAAAAATTAAATTCTATATTAGTATAAACAAATGAAATGTAGGAAAGAATATTCAGGTATTAAAAAATAATTTATGAAGATAAAGTTAGGATCATTCCATTAGAGAAGGAAAGGTCGAATTCTAGTTCATTGTCAAATAATCATTTTATTGACTAAGTAGACAATTACAGGTGATCTGTTAGTGGGATTCCTCTTTCTCTCTTAGCCTGTTGGCCATCGGTCTGAGAGAGGAAAGAGGTAAAAGGCGTAACAGAAAGCTTTGTACACAGCCCTTAAGCATGAACGAAGACAGTCTCCTGGAAAATAGATTTTGGTAAACTAACTTAACTTTTTCCCAGAATATAAGAAATATATAGGACTGTGGAGACTGGGAGCAAAGCATAATTTGAATTATGAGGCAAGCTCCTATCATAAGGCACATAGTACAAGTCTTAGTTATCAAATAGATAGTAAGAGTGTCCTCTATCAGGGATCAATTGCCACTCAATAATGTCTAAATCATACCACAGGGATCTATGTCAGGGTTCAAGCTAAAGATAAGGCAAGCATCTGGTTTAGAGACAGGAATCTGGTTAAGAGACAGTTTTTAGAGTCAATACTCCAGGCCCAGGGACATTCTTAAGATATGGGCAGGTAGTGGCAGGAAGTTCTGCTGGAGAGAGGGAATCCATGTTGATGAGCTATTGAGATAAGCTGCCAGGTTATTGGGAGGCTCCAATCTCTACTAATCAGCAAAAATCTATTAGTAGATGTTAAAAATATAAATTACTGATGGTGGATGATAACCATTAAGCAGCGACAAGCATTAATAACTACATGCAGAATAACAGTGAGTCCCTAAGCAACAATTTTAAAGGAGGAGGCCAAGGTACATGCCAAGAATAGGCAGAGAAAACTTAAGGAACAGGTGGGCAATGTGGCTGGATTTGCTGAATAAATGGAAGTTAATAGAAGCTTTGGGATAGATATATAGCCACTCTTTGAGATTGTCATTTTAACATCAGCTACCCGAATTTTTCCTATAAAAGATTGATTTGCTGTTGTTGGATACAATTGCTAGAGCCTTTTGGACAGTGTGAGGAACTAAAATGAATAACTGTCCAGCCAGGACATTTGTTGAGTTGTTGGTAAAACTGAAGAAATTTCTAAGGGATGGATGTAAATCTTAAAATGAAGATTTTCAAGTATCTTAGGAACTAGAATGAAGAGTGCTTGGTGAAGGACCTGACACTGAAAACTTTTTAAGTCAAGAACTACAAAAAGTTTTAAATGATAATTAAAGGATCTATACTGATCATTATTTGTAATACTTGATCAGATTTCAATAGTTTTATGTTTTTGACTATCAGCTTTCATAACATATCTATCATGTATCTGTTATTATCTATGTATGTACGTATCATCCATCTGTCTCTCTATCTCTATATATCTATATCTAGCATCTATCTATCTACCAATAATCTAAGTAATATTTTTATTTACCTAATAAATTTATGGTCTAGCTTATGAAAACTTTCCCCTTATATTTGCACTATGTTTTCTCAATATTTCCAAGTAAAACATGCTTCAATTAGCTTTATACTTTTTGCAGAAAATATTTTCTGCATCAAAATATGGAAACAAAACCTTTCACTGAAGGAGACTAAAGAAAAGGAAGCCTCTTGTGACATTACTTACTACTTCTCAGGGAGGCTCCAGATGCTCTTAGTGGGCACAGATTTACAGTGGGTAAAACTTGATCTCATAATATTTGCTGTAAAGACTGTTGTTGATTATGCAAGTATGGCTTCTCATATGATCTCTGAGTCTAATGATTAAATGTTAGATGAATGGCAATACTCAGATTTATGGGTTCCACATGAAAGAGGGTATAGATTTAGATGTGTCCACTCTGAAATAATTTTTTTAATTTTTGCATGTTTACTGTTCAGAGAAATTTGTGATTTAACCTTCTGTATTCTTTCTATTTTTAAATTGCATGTGATCTAGTAATACAAACTGAAGTATACTTGGTGGGGCCAAAGATAGGATTTTACTATTTTTGTCTTATACCCCATTAAACACACAAACACTCCTCTGGAATACCAAGTGTTTCCAATAGTCCCATTCTATCTTCATGAGTTCACTTATGCTCTTAGAGAACTCTTTATACTAACCTGTAGCACTAAAAGTGTCTCAGAGTAAAGATTTTGTTCACAAATGCAAACCTGTTAGCTTGATATAAAATAAGAGAGATAGTTAGCTACAAGGTTAGAGAGACAGCTGATGCTAAAATTCCCTAAGGTTCTTACAGAGAACCAAACTTTGGTCCCATCATTCAGGTTGATACCTCCCAATGAGCTATAACTTCAAATCTTGGGATTCCAACAATCTATTTTGGAATTCACAGGGGATAGAACAGTACAAATGTAGAATGAATGAATGTAGGTCTGACTGGTGAGTTGACTGTGAGAACCCAGATTCGATCAGATGTAAATATTAACCATGAAAGATAAAACAATTGGGGAAAAGCTGAAACACCAAAGAGATAGAAAAACAAAATCTGTATCTGACCCTCATAATGTGGTAATCACATGTTCTGCCAATTGGGTGCATTGTCTTACCTGTAGGTATGTTTAGTTAGAAAAGTCCTTTTGTAGCTTGCAAAAGTGAAAGATATAGACATAAAGATAAAAAATTAATGGTTATAGTGTGGCTATGCTTTTGTATGTTGTAACTATTTGCCATTGTAAATATTGGTTTAATAAAATGTTTTGGTCAAGTAGCTAGGCAGGAAGTAGAGACAGGGCAAGCAGACAAGGAGAACTCTAGGAAGTGGAAGAGCACAGCAGAAATGCCAGGGAGACCCAGAGGAAGAGGGATAAGAATTCTGCTCTAAGCAAAGGTATTAAGACACATGGCTAAGCATGGCTTAATTTAAGAGTAAGAATTAGGAAATAATATGCTTGGGCTAAAGGACAAATAGTATGCAATTAACATAAGACTTTGTATGATTATCGGAGCCATGTGCTTGTACAATAGGTGGTCACATTATTTTTGGCACTGACTCCACACATCTTTTTCAGGTCCTATAACCCCTCTGGAGCAAGGCTTCCAGCATGATTTCATAACCACAACACTCCTGTACAAATATAAACATGCACACATAATTAAAAATAAAATAGTAACAATATAGCTTGATGACAAATTAAAATGATTATTGTAGGAGTGTTTTCTATATCAATAGTCAGGAAGGTTTGTTTCTTTTTCATAGCAACTCTTTATAGTAGATATGAATACTACATCACATAATTAAATCTATGTTTATGATTAAAGTCATATTTGGATTTTTACATGTAACTGCAGGGTTTAGACATTTTCCTCAGTAACTGAGAAATAGCTCAGTGTTTAAAAGCACTTACCTCTTTCAAAGGACTTGGCTTCTGTTCTCAGTGCACACATGCAGCTCATAACCAACTATGAGTCTAGTTTCAGGGTTTCAGGGAATCTCGTGCCTCTTCTGACTTCTATAGGCAGAAAACATGGAGATGATGCATATACATACACACAGGGACTAACACATACACATACTTTTGAAAAAAAGAATCTCTTTTATGTAAAGGTGGGGCTTTCATTATGTAACCCTGACTGTCTAGAAACACATTGTTTAGAGCAGAATTGCCTAAAACTTAAGAGTCTGCTTATCTCTGTCTCGCAGGTGCTAGATGAGGTGAAGGGCACGTGTCATTATGCCCTGAAAACAAATCTTTAAAAAATGAAAATCTTCCTTGCAGTGTTAATATGGTAAGATATAAGCAAATTCCTTATTAACTTTCAGATTCCATGTTAAGTTTTGCAAATATAAATTTTGAAACTGTAATTAATATAAGACATACATCCCACAGAGGTATAATTCTTTTGAAAATAGTATTTATTGAAATTAGTGATTTGAGAACTTTATACAATATATTTTGACCATATTCACCAACATATCAAGTTCTCCCATAGCACCCTCCCTCACTCCCAGTTCTTCCAAAAGCTCTCACTATTTCTTTCCTCACTGAATGCAGCATGTGTTGCCCAGAGATCTCAACAACATTAAGGAAAACGGAATTTCTCTCTCTCTCTGTCTCTCTCTCTCTCTCTCTCTCTCTCTCTCTCTCTGTGTCTCTCTCTCTGTCTCTCTCTCTTTCTCTCTCTCTCTCTTTCTCTCTCTCCCCCACTAAAGTTTTGTGTGGCTTAAATGTCTTTAGGTCTCGTATATGCTATCACAGTTGCTACAAATTCACATGAACACTGACATTGGATATGAGAAAGTTTCCTTTATTTTGTAGATAAACTCTGCCCCTTCAAATGTTTCTATTCCCTCTTCTATGAAAAACTCCTCAGTCTCAGAGGAGGTATGTGATATGTAGGTTCCATTTAGGACCCAACACTCAGTCTAATTCTCTAAATGTTTACTAGTTGGAGTATCTCCACCATCCACTGTAATAAAAACATTCTCTGAAGTGAGTTGAGAGATGCTCTGATATATGGGTATATCAAAAAGTTACTAAGAGTTATTTTATTACATTGCTCACTGAGCCAAATAATGGTATTGGATTCTTGTACATGGGGCCTATGACATATCTAGCAACAGATTTTTGGCCTCTTTAACAGTGCCAAGTTTAGACGCAATCTCATAGAGTTAATCCTAGAGCCAAATAGATGTGGTTAGTTACTTCTACTACATTTGTGCTACAATTGTACCAGTGGTTAGTCTTCCCAGGAAATTTGTTGTTGTAGCTTGGAAGGTTCACAACTGATGATGTTATGAATTTCTTATATCCATTGGCAACACAGATTGCACTCGTCTGAACCAGCCAGCCAGCCGAGACCAACATTCCAGGTGAGTATAAAACAATTTCTGTATATTTTTGTGACTCAAGATTGTTTCAACAATAGACCATGATCTTACTACCATGTTCTACAGGGTAGTGAATAGTATTGACAATGCCTCCAAGGTCTATTTGAACCATTATTTGCCCAACAGGTCTCATAGAGGTATAAATGTTTTGTTTTGCTGACATGAGATTTCTGATAGGGTATTTCTCTTCCTTTGTAAGGTAAAATCGTGTGTGTGTGTGTGTGTGTGTGTGTGTGTGTGTGTGTGTGTGTGTGTAAGCGTCTATAGTAGTATGTTTTTATATGTTTTTTCAAAAGGTGTTTAGTACTACTTGTCTCTATTTACAATCTCTTCTCTGTCCACCCCCAAAATCCACAAAATTTAACTGTTTCTGTCGCCTTATTCCCCTGAAGCTGTTTATGGCCCTCTGTCCTGTTTTCCCCTTTCAAAAGCCACTTCTTCCACTTAGCAATTCTTACTAATTGATGACCTTTGTTTGTGTTCCACACGAAATAGACATAACTGAAGATTCAAAAGTAACAGCCAGATGTAAGAGAAACTTCTGCATCTGGGTTATTTCACTAATGGTGAATGATTAGCTCCATCCATTTAACTTTGGATTTCATAATTTTGCTTTTTCTAAAGCTAAATAATATTTCATAGTGTAAATATATGACATTTTCACCATCCATTCATTCGCTGATGTGTAGCTAGACTGTTTTCATTTCCTGGTTATTGTGAATAGGGCAGGTATCTTTGTAGATATGCTGAGTGGTGTAAGCAGATCATGTGGATCAGTTGTCTTCTGTTTTTTTGAGGAGCCTCACATTGATTTCCCTAGAGGTGGCGCTGTTTTTAATTTCATTACAGTGACAAGTGTTCTCTCTTCTCTGAAGCCTATCCATCCTCTCCTGAAATTCTGAACAGGATGGAATCTCAAAGCAGTTTGACTGCTTGGTAACGCCATTCTACCTACGATTGACAGTCAGTGGCTCAGGAAATGCAGGGATAACAGTGAAGCAAATACTGTTTTATCTCTTTGATTTAATGCAAGCAGTCAAGGGTAAATTTATTTCAAGAGCAACTCAAATCTATTTTATTTTCTTTACTTTTTAATTGCCTGAGATAATGGATTTAACCCTAGACTTCACTTTTTAATTTTTTTTTTTTATTTTTTGTTCACTCAAGTGTCACACTCACAAAAATACGTGTCACTGACTCAATTCCACATTTATCCTGCAGGATAATTGTACAGCTCTCTCGTTCACACGTGTTGATACAACAATGAAATTAGCCCTTCAATTGCTCCTTTCTTCATAGCAATTTGCATAGCATTAACAATAAAATGACTTCACTTTTAGAGCAATTTCTCTGGCAGTCAACCCAATGTAATTAGATTTCTCCCTCAGGAATACTGTCAGTCTTTATTACAAAGTAATTAGCTTACAATATAATATTAAATGCTAAAAAAAATCAACCACATGATTTCCTGTTTAGGACTTAAGATAAAATTCATAATACTAAGAAATGAAATGTGTAAGGAACACACAGTCCCAATCGAAATCTGTTATCAGCTTTTATTCTTTTTGCCAAGAGTACATTTTGACTTTATTACAAAAGAGAATGCATATTGTTCCTTTAGAAGAGTATATAACTCCTGTGAGAGTCATTTATAAAATCTAATAAACTCCTCTGTAGTACTTGTAAATCACTATAAACTTGACATTATTCCAAAGATGGATATGATTTAGCATAACTTAAGAATCCTGAGATCATTCTTTTGGCATTGTTTAATTGTATTGAAAATGTTCTGTAGAGATGTGAAGTTAATTTTGCTAATCAATTCACAAGATTACACTTTTCCCAGACTATATGGTCTCCATTTGTTAGTTGTTTAAAAGTGTTTTATTATTATTTCTAATAAAGCAATTAAACACCATGCTAATTTAAAATAAAATGACTTTAATTTTTATATCATTTTTGAATTATAAAATTATATAAATAATATTTGAGTTATTATTTTGTAAAGAGGCTAAATTGTATCATTCACTGAGACTGACTCCAAACCTAAAGAGCAGAGGCTATTAGAATCTCAAGAAAACAAATCCAGAGGAGGCTTTAATAAGTCCATGGTGAGAGAGAAAGGTTAAGTGCTGAATGGAATTAGAAATTATGAAAGGTATCCTGAAGACTTGTGTCCCTTGATCATTAGAAAATAGTGTATTGGGTCATGCCCAAGTGTAAAGGGCTCCCCAGAGTCAAAATAGCCAAAAGCAAATAGCTCTGGCTGAACCAACTTCTTAAATTCCATGTTTACCTATCTACTAATACTGCCCTTCATGTCTCCATAGCCAGCCATCTGCAACACTCACTAGACTTCTGTAATTCAGATGAAATGGAACCTTAAGTCTTGACTCTTGACATCATGACAAAGAAGTGGACAATAGCATATCTTGGCAGACAGAAATCCATCTCAGCAAGTCTTTGTTGAGCCAGAGAAACCCTCAAAGTTCTGTTTCTGAAAGTAAAACTGCAGGTGTTTGCCACATTTATAAGTCCTAACTATTTATTTGTGAGATGGCTGCACCTGACTGCAAACTGACACTTTCCATCCAACAGTTTACAAGTAGAATGACTTAACAAATTACAGAATATGTTACTATATCAGCATTTATGCACAGCCTCAGTCTCTGACTTCAAGTTTGCCACTTGTTAGCAGATATCAGAAATTTTAACATAGCAATCCAGAAGCCTATGAAATCTCACCGATAAAATACAAGCAGTCAATAAATATTAAATCCAATCTCCCTAGAGTTTCAACTACACCTTTTCCAACCATCACATTTTATGATGTCAACAGCTTCTTGCTTTTCTTACCTGGCAAAGATGAACATCTGCATTATTACCTTCACTGTGTCTAGAAGATCAGACTGACCAGTACTGAAAAAGAAGGTTATAGAATGAGATTTCACTGGTACCACCATACACACCTGCCTTCTTGTTATTAGCTGTCTGACAACTGACTCAATAAAGATCTCGATTAATCCAGTTATTAAAAAGTGCATAACAAATTGCTGTGTTCTTCGCAGGGGGGGGGGGGAGAATATTTCTTGTGCTCTGAGAAGTCCTTAGCTGCCTGTAGTCCTTTGTTTGTGACTCGAGTCCCGTGAGCTTTCCCCCTGCCACGTTAGCATGTTTATTGGTGTTGCTCTTGTTCAGGTGATGTTTAGTCAGCATTGCTCATGACATTTCCTCGTTCTATTTTCTGACATTTCTAGGAAACATGATCTCTAGCTGATTTCTTTTTCCTGTGGCTCTTTTAGTTCTTCTGCCTTCTCTTCTGCAGTGAGATCCTTTAGCCGTAGGTACAAGTTGTGTTGTAGATGTATCAGTGGGACTGGGCTACACAAATTTGGATTTTAATTGTTTTTTGTTTGTTTGTTTGTTTGTTGTTTTCTATAATGCTGTTCATTTGTTGCAAAGATAAATCTCCTTGGTGAGAGGTGAGAATTACATTTTTATGCGGGTATAAGGATAAATGATTAACATGTAATTAGGAATTATACTGGTTTAGTGATGTGGCATTTATGTGCAGTTTTCAGTGAAGTTTCACATTCAGGAGCGTGGAATTCTCACCTACCTGCTGCTCTACACTATGAGCAAGCCTCTCCAATACCTCCAAGACAACCTGGAAGATATCACGCATACCACTCAGGTTTATGTAACGGTCAATTTTTACCCTTGTAACTGTGCAAAAAGATAGGGGTAAATTTCCACCGACTTACAGATATAAATAGTACAGAGAATATGAATGATAAACAGAAATCAATCAGAACAACATGGAATTTGTCATTTTGTGTAGTTGGAGCCTTCTTTGTCTACGTTCCCTTCTTTGAATAATAATATCCACTACCGATAATAATGGCAATAGTTTCAAAATTTAAAAAAAAATCTAATTACTTGATTAATGTGCTGTAGTAATTAAATAAAATACTATTTTAACTCTTAGCATGACACTTGATACTGGTAAAAAAACAATAAAACTAACCATAAAGTCAGAAATTATGATCCAGTTAATATTCTGTGCATTTTAAGTTAAGGGACCATAGTAGCTCTCATAGCTCTTGTGTGGGTGAGGAGCTGACTTGTGGAATCAAAAGTTGATATTCTTATTTCCAACTCTGTAATGCTAGACAGACGTAAGCTATGGAACTGCAGGAAAGCTCAGGAATATTCCTGAATTAATCAGGGTATTCTTCTACAGGGACCTCCCAAAGGCTTTTAAACTAATAATTCTCCTTTGTAGGGATCAAATATCACCCAATCAACACACGTGTGTGTGTGTGTGTGTGCATGCCCATACACACACACACAAAGCACATGCACATGCAGCAATAGAAGTACAAGAATTAATTTGAATTTTTATATGATTAATGCTAGTTAATTCTATCATCAATTAAACTAAATCTGGAGAGAAAATGAGAAAATAGTCATAAAGGTCAAAGATCTAGAGTGAAAAATGCTAAACATTAGAGAGAATTCACTCAGTTTTCTTAGAGTTGATGGGGAGATTATATTCTAGAAGCGATTAAGAACAAAAGAAAGTTTTCACTAGTATGATAAATAGGCTGGTGTGTGTGGGGGGGCGGAAATAATTTTTTAAAAATCCATAATACTTATGTAAGATTTTGTATGTAGAAATACTTCAAAAATGTCTTGTAGGAGTTGTAGATTTTGTGGAAGTGATGAAAATAGGTACATAGACAGAATTAAACATTGAATTTGTTTTCAATGAATGTCTGATGTTTTTTTGTTTGCAGAGTGGTTTTATGGTTTATATATAATTGTAATATACATCAGTATATTAATTAATATTAATTAATTGGGTGATAGAATCCAATTTGTTTTACAAATTTTGGCTATTAGAATAATGATGCTATGGAGATTTTAGCACACGTGTTGTGTAGACATATTTTTATTTTTTTCTTACTATCAATCCAGAATTATATTATTTGGTTCATATGATAATTATGTGTTTATAATTTTTAGTAACTTCTAAGCAATTTTTCCAATTGACTGTACCATTGTATAGTTACTATATGTCTAGTTAGGGTTTTTAGTATAGTGAGGAAATACAATAACCATGACAATTTTATAAAGAAAAACATTTAATTGGGACGGTATAGTAGGATTATGTTGTTACATTGTAAATAATTTTACTGCTTGCCTACTGTTTTAATATAAATGCTGAATGATCAAAGGCAGACAGGAAGTGTGGGTGGGGCTACCAGACTAAGGAAACTCTAGGAACAGGAAGAACAGAGCAGAGATGCCACAGAGTCCAGAGTTGCCAGAGAAGCCAGAAGAAGCAGAGGACAACTATGCTGCTCTGAGAAAAGGTACCGAGCCCCATGGCTGAACAGGATAAGAATCATGATTAGTTTAAGGGTAAAGAGTTAGCAAGTTATATACATGGGCTCCAGATCAATCAGCATAAAATTAATGTAAGTGTATATGTGTTTCAGTGGGACTATGGGACTGTAGGCTGGAAAGTCCAGGCCATGAGTCAAGACTAGAAATTCCAGGCCAGAAACCACATAAGCAAGGCTTAGAGTTCAGCAGTTTATTCTAATATTGGCATGCAGAAACATGGTAGCACCCAGGCAGACATGGTTCTGGAGAGGTAGCTGAGAGTTCTACGTCTTGATCTGCAGGCAGCAGGAAGAGAGATTGAGACATTGGAACAGCCTTGAGCATCTAAAACCTCAAAGCAGCCCCATGTCCCCAGTGACACACTTTCTCAAAGACTGCACCTGCTTTAACAAGGCCACACCTCCTTATCGGTCCTTTCTTATGGGCCTACGGAGCCACTTTTACATAAACTGCCATAATGTGGTTTAGTCTTCACGTCTATCATATTTTTCATTTGGATGGTTTGCTCTTCCTGATACAATTTATTGCTGTAAATTAAAAATATATAAAGGTCTCATCTCATTTTGCCCAGAAGTTGCATAGTAGTATCAGTAATCTGACTTTTTTTTTTTTTTTTTTTTTTTTTTTTTTTTTTTTTTTTTTTTTTTTTTTTTGCTTATAATGTCCCCATTTGACTGGAGAACTGGGATGGGAGAATAAGGGTTGCATAGCAACTCAATATTCATCATTTTCTTTCTCAGAAGAATAATATTTTTCCCATCTACATCTCTCTTAGTCCTTCAATCTTAATCTATTAAACCAAAACAAAGCCATCAGCAAATTCAGTGTCAGAAGTTTAGCATGTCATAGGACAAAAAGCCAATACCAAGGAACACACCGTGCTGTTTTTCCCATTTTTAAAAGCTCTTCTTCTGATAGATATGATTTCATGAATGTAGATATTTTACTGTTTATTTCCTACCCGATTATTCTAGAATAGTGTTTCATCAAAGAACAGTTGGTTTAAAATTCCTAAAGCAATATACCTTTAGTATCCTTAGAAAAGAGTAATGTAGACATATTTCTGAAGATTGGAAAAGAAAACTTCACTTGGTGTGGTGGTTAGGCCATTAATAACAATACTCATTAAGCAGAGACAGGCAGATCTTTATGACTTTGAAGCCAGCCTCATCTACAAGGTGAGTTTAAGGGCAGCCAGCTCTATTACAGAAAAATGCTGTCTTGAAAAATAAATAGAAAAGAAAACTTAAAGATTTTTCTTTAATCTGGCAAAAGTTTAAGACTTTGGGCAGCTGGGAACTGGAACTGGAAGCATCAGATTGGGAAGGAAAGTGGAGGGAATGGGAGAGTGAGCCTTGAGAGACAGCTGGAATTGGGGAGCACTGCAGGAGTGGTGTGAAAACCTAGCACAGTGGAAACTTTGAGGATGGCCTTAATGAGGACCCCTAGTAAGTCAGTGCTTTCATAATGGAGATGGGGCCACAAACAATTTAAATCCAAGTGTATTGCAAATGCCTTGTTTCCCTAAGAGCTTCAGGAGGTTCATCCTGTTTATGTTGAGTGTATCTACTCTGTGTTCTCCCTAATATTATTATTAATACTCAGAAGGTCTAGATAGAAATCATTCATATAAGGCACCTTTAGTCTTTTGAATATTCTGTATAGCTTCTTGTAAACTTTTAGAGATTTTTACTCACTTTTCCTAATAGGTAGTTTAAGAGAAGAGAATGGTTCCATCTCTGGGAATTGAATACATAGTGATCCTATACTCTGACACGTTTACATGTACTGCTACCTTAATATATGATCTTAGACTATTCGCAAAGCAACAGAGCTAGACTTTCCTCCTGTTTATAACCTCGTCACCACGCTATGATGCAGGAACTGGTCCAAGGAGGGGCCTGTCTTTTCACTATAGTATCTCTACTCACCCTTGGCCTGGACTCAGCTTCTCTTCACAGACATTTTCACATGAGTTCTGGGTTCCAAACCCCCTGCTGTGAAAGTGTAATCTCTATGGAAGTTCCTTATGCTGGACCATAACAACAATGACAAACCTATGAGCTCCAGGCTGACAGGAGCCCCCTGGGCACCGACTATGTGGACATGCCATTCTTTTTGTCTCTGTCCGGCCTTATTGACTCTGATCTTTATTTAGGTTCCTTCCGTAGGCTTTGGCTTGGGTATTCCATGACAGGGACAATCAGTTTGGTTGGAGCTTGCTGTAACATTCTAAACAAACCCAGGTGCACTTTTTGAACAAAGAAAAATCATTATAAATTAACAAAAATAGACTTTAACTTAGGTTAACGTATTTTGTGAAAGGCGAATGTGATCCATATGTGATCCATATATAAATACTTATTCATAGTTCCTGATTAATCTTAGTTCACCAGTTACATTCAATTTCCTCTCTGTGTGTCTTTCTGCCTCCTTCCTCTTCCTCCTTCCCTTTCCTCTTCCACTCCATCTCCTTCTCTTCCTTCTTTCTTTTTCCAGTTTAATAAATACCTATTTCCAGGGTTGCAGGCTCAGAAACTTCCTATTATTCAACCCTATTGCAATTGTTTACACAGTAAACAAATGCTGGCAATGGCCTTATCATACCAGTTGTTAGCACTAAGATATTTTTACTCCTATGTCCCTGGTGCCTTCACAAGTTTGAAAGGTCAGTTTGGCTGGCAAAATAAGTAGCCAATTTTAAGCTGCTTATCAGGTTTGGGCTCTTCTAAATTAAAAAGTGTGCTTTACCGGGAGTTTTGTGACCCAAACAGAGCACCGTGATTAAAGCATTTTCTTCTTTAAAATGATGATGATAAATCCAGGTGGTTTATATATTCATTCAATTAGGCATTTGGTTTAATCAACTATAACTAGTTTTTTTTTTCCTAATATATATTTACATGGGATAAAATAGAGGTAAGACCTCATGCGAGAATCAGCCAAAGTAGATGCTACTTCTCATTATCAATCTTGGCTGAGCTGCTTAAGAGAGCCCCTAGCAGTCAGATCAGGACTTGTCTCTGGCACATGAACTGGCTTTATGGGATCTGTTGCACCAGGTCATGTGCCAGAGACAAAATCCTTCTATGTACTATGTGAATATATGTTGCTATGATTGGTTTAATGAGCAAGTCGACTGTCTAATAGCTGAACAGGATAAAGCTGGGTGGGAAGCCCAAACTGACAATGATGGGATGAGAAAGAGTGAACTCAGAAGAGTTGGCAGCCAGATGCAGGAGGAGCAAGAGATGAATGCGCCGTGCTAATTAAAGTACTATCATGTGGTAGAGTATAAATAAGAAATAAGAGTTAATTTAAATGTAACAGTTAGCTAGCAACAAGTCTGAATTATTGGCCAAGCATTTACAATTGATATTAAGATTATAAATCATTATTTGAGAAAGAGCTTCTGGGCCAGGAAAACTCCACCATATATTCCTCATGCTGTGATGCAGAGATCTAACAACTTGATAGCCTTGCTCTGCTGATTCCCGTGGGAGGCCTGCACCTTTTTGAATGGAGAAGGAGTGGATGAAAGGTAGACAGGAAGTGTGTGGGGGGAGCAGGAGAGAGAAGGGAGGGGAACTGTGATTGGTATGTAAAATAAATGAAAAAAATTAAAAAAGATATTTCTGATTCATCACTGGAGTGTAAGAACAGTGGCACTATTATCTAAAAGCGCTGCACTAAATCATTTACTAGTTGTTACCAAATAATTGATTTCATACTTGTTTTATACTTAGACAGAAAAGGGAAGTGATGTGGGATGTCTTTCTGCATGCTGTGAATTATCATTGGATAATAAAGGAATTGTTTTGGCCTGTGGGAAGGCATCTTAGAAGCAGGCAGAAAATTTAAGCATAGGAAAGGTGAGGGGAGGGCAGAGTCAGACAGAGAAGCTGTGATCTGCAGCAGAAAGAACAAGATGTAAGGAACACAGGTAAGCCAAGGACCACCATGTGACCAGACAGAATAATAGAAATGGGTTAAGATGCAAGAACTATCTACCAATATGCCTGAGCCATAGGCTAAGTTGCTTATAATAAATAAATAGAAGCTTTTGTGTGAATATTTGGGATCAAGAAGCTACGGATGGTCAATCTGGGATAGCTGGTCTGGTTCTTGGGGCTAGGCCAAGCCAGAAACTTCATTCTACATGGTTCTCCATGTTATTTTATCTGATGCTATCTCTGCATGTGTCTGTTTTATAAATTATACTAAACTTTTGTATATTATAAATTATGTAATTTATGATGTCTGAGAAAATTAAAAAGAAAGCACTGTAATGTTATGTTCTGCAGTAAACAGATTTTTTAAATTAAAAATTAAGGAATCAGCCTAGTGTTTTACTATTCCTTAAGCCAAAGAACTTGGTTACATTTTTTCTATTTTATTTTACCCACTATTATTTTCTTATATTGTGATATTCAATCCAGTTCAAAATTCCAAGTCTCTTTTCTCTGCAGATCTTTTATGTCCTTTTAAAAGTATTGGTTGGCATCATGATCTTACCACAGCCCATTATGAAATACCACGAAAAGTAATTACTGGAGGTGATAATTTGGTGAAACTGGTGACTGCTAGGCTTCTCCACTCTGACATTACCGTGTTTCCTCTGTTTTTTTTTTTTTTTTTTTTTAAGAATTTGTCTCTAAGTCCAAAGTAAACTTAAGGAACCGAGAAGTAGAGAAAGCTTCATTTCCCCAACAGTGGAATACAAAAGTCTATGTGTGCATGTATAAGATGCCATTAGAGTAAAAAGACACTTTGAGACTATTCAGATGTCACCGTTCTTTGCTGGGCATGTACTACAGTTTATAATAGAGTTCTTACCTAGCCTTCACAAAGGCTCATGTTCTGTATAAACACTGCATAAATCCCAGACATTTTGGTGCATGCCTGTAATCCCAGAACCTTAATCAAAAGTTCAAGATTATCATGGGCTACATGCCAATTTGAGAATAGTTTGGGTTACATGAGACTTATATCAAAAAATAAAATCAATCCTTTCACCTTAAGGTTTCTCTCAATAATGTCAATGTTCATCAATAGGCTTTTCTGTTACATCAAGTACATAATTGACTTTATTTTCTAGTCACAGGACATACAACCTCTCAGTGAACCTCAAGTTCCCCGGACAATCAAAGGACTTGGCCATATCTTAAAATTGCTTTTTGTGGGGTTTGCATGGGAGAGTTGCAGTGTGAACATTGTTTATTGTGTGTAACTAACACACATTCCTAACATTTATATACACATACCTATATTTCACTATGTCCTCTAAAAGAAGGTGCTTTTTCAAATTAATATAGGGCATTGTGCACTTAACGTTTATACACATTAATTATTTATCATTATGAGCTCTTTAAAAAATCTATGATTTGGCATAACTGAGGGGTAAGTGGAGGATTTTAAAGTAAAGGATAGAGATTCCAGTAGAAACATTTCTGACTTGTTCTCATGTGACTTAATTGTATGGGGAATATATAATACTTATACCTTAGGAATATTCATAATCAATTTTGTAAAATAAAAACAATTACAGAGATGTACAGTTTTTACATCACAAAATCATTCAAATCCTTGATAATATGCTCACTAAGTAGAATAACTGAATATCTCAAAGTTAAGGACTCTGAATAGGAATATCATCATTCTGGTAAGCACTGACTGTAGATCATTTTAGTGGATTTATTAGCACTTAATGAACCTTAAGAACTTGGCACATTTTCAAACACTATAATTATAATGACAATTTAATTATCTTTTTACTGTAAAAAATGTCAATATTAGGAAAATGAATGCTGTGGGAACAGCTAGCTTTTTTTTCTTAAAATCATTCTTCTTTACTTTTTATCTTGGTTAACTAGCCCTCGGTGAGCTTGGACACTTGGATACAAGGCTCATCATAAAGAGCTGTGGAGCTTGACTGGAATCATTTCTAGTCGCTTCCTGTCCCCACAGAATCAGTTATGCACTTGTCATCTTAGTATATAATCCCTCTTATTGAAATCAATACTTGCAGACTGCAGTAATGAGGTGGATATGCAGCAGTGAATGCCACTTTTCATTGAAACCTCAAAATCTAGCACAAAATTACCACTCTTTCCTAACTATTGATGGAGTTTTAGATCATTCTGATTTGGCATAACTATTATACATTATTTTGAGTTTGACTATTACTGGATAGTAAATATAACCAAGAACATGGTATATGTTAGAGCCTCCTCAGATTGGGACATCACTAGAAGAACCTAAAATGTTCCTGTTACTTTAAGAACAGAAAATGACCCTTTTGTAGTATAATGTCTGGTTATCTGAGGCACAGAACACTGAATGATAAGGGGTAGTATTAATGAATGAGAATAAAGGGCCTTCTAAGTATTATACCTAACTAGAACTTGAGTAACTATAGAATCAAGTTATATGTAAATGGGTTTCATAAGAAGAAACTGTTCCACATCGTACAGCTAGGCTGTGGTGGGCAGATTTAAAGTACAAAAACTAAAAACACAAACACAGCATTCTGGTGCCTATGCTTTTCCCTGGAGATTCTATTCTCTCATCAAATTTTCTTCTACACCCACCATTTATTCTCTTAGTGATTGTTGTAATAATCATCACTGTTACTTAGTATGTTTTGCAGTTTAGATTATTACTGCCCATGTGCTACGTCCACTATCACATTATAGTGTATGTCCCTCTCTTAAATCTACCTCAGAGGGAAATGTTCACTCAAGAATGTTTGACCTGAAAATATAGCTTAGAAGAAGAGAGAGTATCTGGTATGTAGAAGGCTTTGACATTAATTTTTAGCACAGTAGAATCAATCACCGGTCAATAAATCAATGTTTTACTAATCTCTATGGCAAAGTACATGACAGAGGCTTTAATGAAATAATTATGTAATCATGAATTTCTCAGTATTATAAATCTAACATGAGCAAGCCGGGCCCTAATGCTTCAAGACTCTTCAGAGAAGAACTATACACTTGGCACATGTGCATAAAGAAAGCTTTTTACTGTTTATTGGTCTTATACTAGCATGAATGATTTCTGTTTGCCTTTTCATAGTTTCTTGTCTCCCTCTTTCACTAAGACCTCAGAACCCCTAGAGAATAGATAATTCCTTTCTTTCCTTTTAAGGCTATTTGGTGAGTAACAGCCTAATCGGAAAGTTTAACTAGTCATGTCTTAGGAATAAACATAATCATGGGATATGGAGATTTATAAGAGTGTATGTATGGGATTTATCATTCTTATTAGCTTAGTTTCCTTAAAATATGATTGATTTCCTGAGACTATACAGAATTATTAATTCCGACTGAGTTTGAATCCCAGTGTTACCACGTAAGAGGTGGATGTCACTCAGCATAGTAATAGGGCTCTGCTCCTTATCTTCTGTCAAATGAACATGAAAACAAACTTATTTGGTGTCAATAGAAGTAAAATGTGTTTATCTTTTAAAAACGTCTCATGTGGAACAAGTATTATATAATTCTCAGCTAAAAATAAGAATTTTTCTCTTTTGATGAGATACAAATTTCAAAGCATTAATATTATATGAATAGTGCAAATATTTGATGATGTTAGTCTAAGATACATCATTATATGAGTTTTGAGAATTATTTAGCTATATATTACTATTAATTCTGAATTAAATCTAATGCCTAAAATGAATTAATTTCTACATTTAAAATCATTTATCACTGCCCTGCTTGCCAAAGAAAGTACAGAGACTTAGAAATATGAAAAGAAACCTTTACATGCACATACACAAACACACATACAAACACATGTGCATGCACGCACGCACACACACACACACACACACACACACACACACACACACACACAAACACACATATCACACACATACTAAATCTTGTTTCCATAATGTGCAAACCATACTATAAAGTTTCAAGTATTGAGTTTCTAGGAACTTATAATCCCTTATAATGTGCAAGATTTTTTTGAGTCAAATGTTTTAATCTCCACACTATACAAATTGTCCAATATGTAGCATAGAAAAATTTGAAGGCAAATTAGTTTATGTGAACTGTGTCAAGATAGTAACAGATGCCAGGAAAACACTCAAAGCTAATTCTGAGCCAAAGCTGTCTTTAGGATAAAATCTCAGCATATATTTAAAGCAAATGTTCAGAGCGTCTTCTACTCTCATTCAGTAATCAAGTTAGCATATAAATATGACTTTTCCAGGTGATCACAGTGGTATCATAGCTGTAGACTCTTGGTTCCAATGTCTTCTCCCTTCAACTTTCTACTTGTGAATGTCTTCAAAAATACACCAAGATGCTTAGAAAAAGTTGTTGTGATCTTAGAGAGATATACGCTAACATAGCCTTAAATTCACATCTATAAATGTTTCTCCAGTGATGTGGAAAACATAGGGAGGTTGTGAATGCCTCACAAACCAGAAGCTGACAACACAAAGTGACAACCTACTGCTAGTTTCATTTACTGTAGTATTGTGAATGGTGTGTATATCTGGCAGACTATCACTTACCATCTGGTTTGCGAAATACATCATTCATTCACACAATTAAACTCTTTAAAGTTTTATGTTGCTTTGGGTTCAGAATGACTTGGAAGCTCTCACATTGCACCTTTGAATCTAGACAGACTTTGCAGCTGGACATTTCCTTTGGGAACTTACATAAAGTCCATAATCTTAAGAATTATTAGAATGTTTGATTTTTGGCTAAAGGAGAAAAAAGTGGAGGGACCAATATGAGAGGATAGCTGGGGAGAGGGGATAGCAGTTATTGGGGCGAAGAAAAATAAGACATAAAAGTAAATATACGTACGTGATAAATGTTAATAAAATGAATTATGTTTCCTCTCTCTCCCTCCCTCCCTCCCTCTGGCTTTCACGTTTGAATTTATGGTCCATGACATTAGTCATATTAGACTGACATGAGTTTTAATGCTGACATTAACTGTAGTCTTGTCAGTGGGTGAATGAACGCTCATGAACATCAGATTCAGACATAGAGTGGACTGGCAGGACTGTTTTCATCACACTTTGCAGCAGGATAGAGGGAGTATGCTCAGCACTGGAGGATGTGGATTGCTAGTCAGAACAATTATGTATTGAAAAGAATTTAAAAATTGCTAATTAATGCAGGTATTGAAACAGAACTTATAGGAAAATTGGTATTGGGCCTGAGGTTATAATCATGGAATTTAGAAATTCACAGCATCTCCATTTCTGCTCTATAATCAGGAACACATAATAATGGGCAGAAGTTTACGTTTCCTACACCACTGCATCATGGATGTATTCATCTCTGAATATTATTCACACCTGTTACCAAGTCACAGTACCTGCCATTAAATTCTATTGTGAAAAAAATTAGTTATAATGTCTTTTGTTAAACCATAGAGAGCACCTGTTTTCAGACTATTCTGGCTTTATAATTCCATGTCATCTTAAGCATTATCTAAAATTTAATGCAAAGTACATGAAAAATAATTTACTATGTATTTACATTATTTGACATACCATTGCAGTTAAATTTCAACTTGAATAGATTTCCCAGAAGGACTATTATGAATTAATAAAATGTTTATAAATATTATGCCATTTCTTAAAAGAGTTTGGGAGAATGTTGCTTTACAATGTTGCTACAAAGGTGAAGGAGCAGATAGAGGCCAGAACTCCACTGAAAACTCCACAGAGCATCGGGGCTTCATCCCACAGCTCTGAAGAAATTATAAATTTGAACCAATCTCACATCTCAGAATTATGGTGGAATGGATATTTAGTTATGGAATCAAACCATCTCCCATTTCCCAACCTATCTGTCAATCTGTGGAGTGTCAAACGACATTTTTAGAAATATATAACACCACTCTGAATCTTGAGACACATTTCCAGGATTTTGAGACAGAGGAAACGTAGAAGTGAGCACCTGAGGGATTTTCTTAGCTGTAGCTGTGAGCAAGCTTAAAATATGCTACACCTCTCCAGCGTATCTGAGCCTGCAAGAGGAACAACTCATCATAATTGTGTGAAGACAAAGTTGAAAAAATAAAACCAAGAATCAGTGTGTCAGTCTGTTCTTCAGCTGTAGCCCTTCTTGGGGACTTGGGTATTGACATCTGATTGTATGCAGAGCACTCCATTAATTATTGGCCAGATTCTACAGCCTATCCTATTATAGCATGGAGGTAAAATCCTGATTAAAATTGAGTGCCCCGAAGGTCACTTAGTTAACTCACTTGCAGTCAGGAAATAAAATTTGAAAAGTGTCACTTTAGCTGGAATTTTATTGAAACATTTCTAACTTCTTATAATTGAAATACAGAAATTGACCATCTAGGGAAGAGGAGAAATAGCTGTCTCCCAAGAATAGAATCTCAATGAAGAAGACTAGGCAAAACATTCTACATCAGTAACTGCTGCCTACCTGAGCTGGCGGCCTTGGAGAAGATCTATGGATATGGACCATTATCACACATGCGCTAAGTCTACAAAGTCCACTAACAGGAGCCTTTCAGACCTCAGCCAGTGTCAATTCTGACCTAAGTAGAAGAGTAAAATATCTATAAATGTTATGTTCATCTCCTGGGGCCTCTTTGAAACCTAGAACTGCATAAGACTTTTAGATGTAAATAACACAGTGTAGACCTCATGGCTCACTCACTAGCTATGAAAGAGAGAATATGAATGACAACTGAAGTGTAACCTGAAAGGAACTGAGATTGAAAGGGGTACAGAAAAAGAGTAGGAATAGCAGTTAGTACTGGAGAGATTTTCTGTAGTAGAGTGTTCATTACTCAGTGTGTGGACCATGTTCATATCCTAGCACCCACAGCCCATCAGATGTGGCAGTTCCTTATAAGCTCATCCCTTGGAATGCAGTGACAGGGCACTCAGGTTGAGCTGGCTAGATGGCCTAGCTCGAAGTCTGCCAGTTCAATTCAGGTAAGCACCAGGTTCAGCAAGAGACTCCTCTTTAATAAATCAGAGATTAAGGAAGACTCCTGTGTCAGCCTGTTCCTTACACACACACACACCTTCCCCCTACACCACACATACATATACATACACCACACCACACCACACACACATACACCCACACCACACCACACACACACACCAAACACACACCACACCACACAACACACACACCAAACACACACCACACCACAAAACACACACACCAAACACATACACTCCTCTCCCCTACACCATACACCACACATACACATACATACACCACACCACACCACACACACATACACACACACCACACCACACAACACACACCAAACACACACACTCCTCTCCCCTATACCACACACCACACATACACATATACACACCACACTACACACACACATGCACCATACCACACACACACCAAACACACACCACACCACACACACATACATAAACACACATACACAAACACCACACACACATATACAAATACATGCACACACATACACACACACACATATACACACACACCACACCACACCACACCACACACACACACCACACACCACAAATATACCACACACGCACACAAAGATACACACACACACACTCACATCTACACACACATAAACACACACACATACACAGACACACATACACACATACACTCACTCACCAAGTTGTATAACTTAAATAAATATAAAGTGAAGACCAGGCATATTAGTAGTCTAAAAACTAAGAAAGTTGAAGCAGGAGGTTAATAAAATTTAGGCAAACAAGAAACACATAGTAAGACTTCTCAAAAGTAATGAAAAATAAATAAGTATAAAGGAAGAGAAGAAAAGCTAAAACTCTAAAAGACAGCTGCATAAATCACGCTGTCGTGGAAAAGATGTAAAACTATAGCAGCAGATTAACTGGCGCAATACATACTTACCAGTACATTCTTGACAGAATGAGTAAAAACATGCAGCAACCATTATAACCACACAACATTTCAGGTTCATAAACAACCCTCTACCCCTAGATAGTCTTTCACATACAAGTGTGCATGCTTGTTTGAACCTAAATAGATGTATGCATTTGTGTGACTATTTGAGCATGGGTGTGTATGTGTGTGTGTGTGTGTGTGTGTGTGTGTGTGGTATGTGTATGTGTGTATGTGTATGTATGTTTGTGTGTGTGGTATGTGTATATGTATGTATATATGTGTGTATGTGTATGTCTGTGTGTGGTATATGTGTGGTATGTGTATGTGTGTATGTGTGTCTATGTGTGTTTATGTGTATATGTGTGTATGTGTATATGTGCGTATGTGTTTGTATATGTGTGGTACGTGTATGTGTATGTATGCCGTCTATGTGTGTGTGAGAGAGATATGGTGTTTGTGAATGTCTGTGTGTGTAATATGGTGTGTGTGTATGTATGTGTGTGTTTATATATGTGTGTATCAGTGTGTCTGTGTCTGTGCATGTGTTTGTGTGTGTGTGTGTTTTGAAATAATAACCATATTGGAGGTAGAGTACAATAGTCAGCACAGCACCATGCATATTTGGCCCTTTTATGCTTTTGTTTTTTATACTGAATACACCTGGTGCCTACACTTTAAATAAGTTTCATTTATATAATATTGTCATTCACGGTCAGTACATGCAGAAATAGTCATCATTCATGTTAACCTTTGCAATTTGGACAATCATTCCACTCCTTCCCAAATGTTAGACCCTGATGGCAATCTCTCCCTTCTCTGCTTCTGTGAGTTTTACTGTTCAGAGGTGGATAATTTCATACAGTACTTCCCTTTCTGTATCCGTATTGATGTACTAAGAAAAACGTCTTTTGTGTTTTCCCACGTAGCTAATAATGGCAGGTTTTCCTGCTTTAAAAGTCAAAGCTGAATTTACAGTTTAAAAGCTATGCATATACACATTTACATGTGTGCCATTGTCATTATACTTTCTATGTATTTATATATTTTGACTAACATAATCAAAGATGTAACAAGACTGAAAACATGATCATTCTTAGACATCCAGAGATTCAGACTTTATTTTTATTTGATGTGGTCTTGATGGGTCATAGACCACTGTAGCCCGAATGTTTGACCACAGACTGCATGCATTGGAAACTTCATCACTAAATTCATATGTTGTTAATATGTAGAGATGGAGACTTTGTAAAGTAATTCATGTTGTATAAGATCTTTGTAGTACAGCTTCCACAGCAGTTTTATAAGAAATGAAGAATGATCCAAGCTGACCCATTCCTCTCCTTTCTGTGGATGATGCCCAGGGCAACATTGTGATTTAGCAAGAAGTCCTTTGTCAGATGCCAGAACCTTTAAAATAGAACTCACAGTTGCTAGATATGTGAGAAATAAATTGATTTCTGTTATTAACTACCCATTCTGTTGCATTTTTTTTCATAGTGGAAAACAGAATAAGATATACAGTAGATCTGTGTCAATTATTTTCAGCACTATACAGATAAGGTCTCCCAATGTCTGCACTCACCATCTTACATTGCACCAACAGTATACAGAAATTCTCGCTCCTCCACGTGCTCATTAATTTTAGTGTTTTAATATATTATTAGAGGTTTTTAAAATTAAATTTAAACTATTTTAACTCAAAAATCATTGCAATGGATTAACATCTTCAACTAAAGGTATGAAACTATGATTCATAAAAGAAAACATCATAGAAAGCTTGTTTGATAGGTGTTGTCAATGCTTGCCTAAGTAAACTGAGAACTTCAGCAACATAACAAATGACGGAGGCTACACTGAAATATTTTATACACAAGAGAAAAACTAGTTAGCAGTAACAAACAGTTGTGAAATCACAGAAGGCATTCAAATAACATATTAAAATACAGGTGAAATATGCATATAAAATTCTACAGCTCAGAAGTTAGAGGGAGAAAACAAAATAGCGAGCAAAGCAGTCGGATAACAGTAATTGAAAGTGAGCAGCCCTCAACATCTCAGCTTCAGGAGTTACCACTCAAGGGGAAGAAGCTCACTCCTGTTGTTGAACTAAACTGACATGCTATTAACTATCTTAATTGTATGTTTATAGCAATGGACAAAAGCTACTGTGAGCCTTAGTTAGAGAAGCCTCTCTTTGTGGCTAATAGTAGATTCATGCAGAATTATGGCAGAGAAACTCAGAGAGTCAGTGAAAGTGGAGAAACTATCCTAAACCAGGACATTTGTACCTCTCTCTCCAAGGCTCAGAATATACCGATGAACAGGGGTGTGGACAATGTAAAAGCTAGAAAATAATTTGAATGATTGTAACATGCTGCCTTCTATGTATGGTAGCCATTGCAATCATCGAAGCCTAACTACTCGGTGACTTTAATGAGCCTGAACAAGACTGGATCTGGCATCTGTCTTTTGTGGATAGAGCAAGGGCTCATGGGGAACTCCTATTCATTCCTCCTAAATGCATAGATTCTAGAAATGACAGGATTATTGTCTTTTGTGTTCCTACCAATGAGTACCAGGGATATATCCACGCCTATAATCTTAAAGATGGTTTAACTCTGTGAGTCATACACCGAAAAAATGTAAGAATGCAAGAAAGAGATTTGATATAGTGGAGAGAAAGTATTAACTCCTTGATCTAGAGGCACGGCCACTGGCCAACACAGATCTGGGTATCACCTATGACTTTGAGGCACTAATATTTGGAAGGTGATTGAAGGGCAGCTTAAGATAGGGTTGTACATAAGTAGCCTCTTCCTTTTTCTTTGTGGTCTTGTATGGAGGACCTGACTGCTGAATGAAGCCCCTGGACTCACTGATACAAGAGACTAAACAGTCATGCAGTTCCCACAAAGGATGTTCTGGTCCACAATGCTTCACTCAGTGGGTCAGGTCCTCCATGCAAGAGCATGACAGAAGAAGGAAAAGAGGAAGAGGAGGAGGAGGGTGCATCTGTGAACGCATTGATATTAAGCTCTCCTTCAACTATGCCCCTAATACTTGTGCCTCAAGGTCATAGGTGATGTACCCTGGCCAAGAGGCCACGTCTCTATGTCAAAGTGATAGTGCCTGCTCTGCACTACAGCTTGTAGTGAAGGAAGTGGGTGAATAGAGATGGGGAAGAGATAAGAATATAGGAGATGCAAGAAATCAGTACAAACGATACATGTATGAAAATGTCAAAGAAAAAAATTAAAAAACGATAGACAAGAGACATAAAAATGGCCAACTGATACATGAATACATTTTCAACTTTGCTGATGTTAAACCAGTGTTAATCAGAATTGCAATGGCATCTATGTTTATTTTGATTTAAAATTAAATCTACATGTGCATGCACATCCATTTGTACCAATGTACATGCACACACTTACATTAATCCGGAGGACATATATTTTTTTCCTTAATTTTTCCCCTCCTTATATTTTGAGATAGTTGTCTAGCTGGCCAGTGAGCCTCAGGGATCCTTCTATATTGGAGCCCATCTTGTGCTCAGAATATTTGCATTAGTGCTGAGGAGGAAACTTAAGTTCACACTTGTGAGTCAAACACTTTTTAGAATGAGACATCTCCTCAGCTCCAGAGCTATGCATTTCTTAGAAGAGTGAATGGCTTAGAATTTGGGAGAAATGTTTGATCTTAAAGCAAATAATTATGTTGGCATTATTATTATTATTATTATTATTATTATTATTAATTTTGTTGTCTTAAGATAGGGTTTTGTGTGTGTGTGTGTGTAGTCTTGGCAGTCCCAGAATTAGCTCTGTAGATCAAACTGGCCTCAAACTCACAGAGATCTGTCTGCCTCTGCCTTCCAAGAGAGTCAGGGTTAAAGGCAAATGCCACCACCACCTAGCATGTTATTTTATTTTGATCTAAGAGAAACACTTCTATGACTATTGCTCATTTGCAAATTTAAAAAGTAAATGGGAAAGAACTTATGAACTTGGGTATGAGCAAATAAGGACAGACAGAATTAGATATCATAAGAATTAACTTTCTAGAAACCAATGTCTAAATTTTAACTTTTAAATATATAAAGAAAATAACTGCTTTAGCCACTGTGTCAAAGAGTAGTAATCATACAATTTGGAAGTATGAGAGTCAGGTTAAAAGTGTTTTGAAAACTGTATATGGTAGTGCAGATACATATAAATCATTATTCCTAACACTGACAAGACAGTATTCAATAAATTTGGCTTAGGTTTCTGTTTTATCAGCTCTGATTTCTGTCACTTTTGTTGCTGTAGCTTCTGAATCACATGTAAGATCAGAAATTAAAATAAAGCAAGTTATTTTAGAAAATAATAAGAGAGTGTGAAAAGGGGCCTTTAAGGGTCATTGAATGCAATCTATACTGTTGCATATCAAAATTGTGATTTTGCAAGGGATGTTCATTATAAAAGTGGAAGTGTGGTAATGCTTATTTCAGAAGCTCTGCATGCGAAGGAAGGAATTAAATTTTATAACAGTATCACACACTGATAAATACAGCATTTGCCAGCTGCAGTATAAGCAGCAGATACTCGTATGCCAGGAATTCATTTTTAATTTCTAGGCTTCGCAGGTAAGTCCACATTTATCATTTGCAGTCTCAGTGGCCGATTACATCACATTTACTTCCTTTTGCTTCCAGTATGTCTTGTGCTTCCACCCCACTGCCTAGTTTCTTTTTTTGCTGCACTGAGGCTTAAATGTTCTTTTAACTGCCTGGAGGCTAAATGTCACACATCTTGTTTCCTTTTCTACTTTATTGACCACAAAAGGCATCACAATGACTTTTGAATCATCTCAACATATTGTCCTGTAAGATGCTGGAATAAATGTAACATTGTAAATTGATATTTAAGATTTTAGATACAATATACTAAGTAAGAAAAAATGTTGGGTATTTCTCTGGGAATTAATTATATTTGGTTTTACTTGAACCACTAGAAATCATCATTTCTGGTTCACTTTTGACTCATTTATTCAGGAAATTGTCATGGAAATCTTCAGATACACTGCAACGTTTTCTAGGTGCTGGAGACACGGTGTCTGGTAAAGAGACACATGGATACATTCTTACTAGAATGACAAATAATGAACAGGTAAGCAAATGTGCAACCAAAAACTTGTCTATAGTGACAAATGAAGAATATCAGCAGAACAGGATGATAGTCAAGGGTTGCGATCTAAAGTAAACAGCTATAAACCCTTCCAAAGAAGAAATAAAGTAATGAAAAGCCACACACCAGCTAGAATCCACTGAGAGTGTTCAAGGCAGAAAGAATAGAAATGTAATTTTCTGATTTGTGACACTTAGAGTCCATGAAGAAGAGAAAACAAATATGGTACCACCAGAACCATAGTAATGTCTAGGCCTCATGCTATGGAATATTGTTGGTTGGGTCAAGGAATTTGGATCTTACTCAGAGTGTGATGTGAACACATAGAGTTAAGGCTATAATGAGTTCAGTATTATCAACAGTGTTTTGGTCATCTACCACTCTCACACATAATAGGACAAAGTAAACAGGACAAAGAATCCAAGAAATGGCACAAGAAACAGATGTAGATGAGAAATCCCACCCATGCACTAAAAAATTACATAAAACACTAAACTAGAAGCCGCATCATATATTCAAAAGACCTGTAGGAGAAGAGAAAAATTACAGGTAAGATGAAATAAAATATAAATAAGACAAAGTTAAAAATAAAAGAAAAAACAAAAAAACAAAAGTCATAAGCCCAGACTTGACGTTATGAGACAAGGAACACCCAAATACGCTTTAGAGTTTGCTTTATGCTGGCCATCTACTGCTGGGAATGTGGCCTATTTTTAAGAGTAGTTCGTTTCCCCAGTGAGAATCTTCATTCATTTTTTTTTCTTAAATAGATTAAAAAGCACCCCAAAGAGATTCCTTCTCCCCCCCCCCATTTTGATGAGCACTTTGAGAATTTTTCACAGTATGTTTTGAGTGTAATCATCTCCCCCTCTACTCCTCTAAGATACACTCATTTCTCTGCCCACCCAACTACTATTTTCAAGTCAAATGTATGCTGCTTCTATACTTTTAAATATATGGCCTTCATTAGAAAGCAATCAACCCACCAGGGTCCTCACAGTTAAAGAAATGATTCCTTCTCCTAGGAGCTATTAATAGCCAATAACTGCTTAGTGAGAGCTAGAATTTTCTGCTTCCTTTCCGTACTGCAGTTTTGTATGGTTTGAGTTTGTTCTGGTCCTCTATGCATGCTCTCTGCATTCCTGTGAATTTGTGTGTGCACCTTCTCTGCTGTGTCCAGGAAACATGGTTTCCTTGTATTCATCCACTGCTTTTAATTCTGACAATTATTTTTAACTTCTTTTTATTCCTAAGCCCTGGGATTTAGATTTGAGAATTTTTCAGCCTTTTTCTTGCTGTACCTTGACCATACATCAGTGCATTAATCACAAAAGGAAGCTCTGATGAGGGTTTGTGGCAGCACTAATGTATGGCTATTAGTAGAAGTCATTAGTAGTCTGTTTATTATCATTTATCATAATTATAGTCATAGCCTAGCCCTTAGTGCCGATGATGCATCATAAGTTTTTGGCTCTGATACTGGTGTCCAGTATGGGTTCCAATCATATATTGGTTATCCACTCCCATGGTATTTCTGTCACTACTGTACCAGTGGGAAAAGCTTGCCAAACTGATCATTGTTGAAGCTCATATGGTTCAGAGGAAGGCATCAATCATTGGTGTTTTATCTTCTTCCTGAATATCATGCATAGAACCTTATATCCAGATAAATGCCCAGATAAATTTCAGCTGTGTTTTGTCATGGTCTGTGACCCAAATTGACAATAGCTTATAATGTTAATGAAGCCTCTAAGATTCCACTTGCCAATAGCTGCAAAAGAGGTAACCTACTATAGTAAACAATTTTGTTTCTGTAATTTTTCCTAGGTAAGGCTGCCTCATTACAGGGAAATTTTATTTAAGCTCTTTTTAGATGTGTATTTGTATTTCAGGAAGCTTCTAGAGCTGTTTATTCCCACATGACCTCTCTGACGTTTCTTTAATGTTAACTTATACGTCACACATTGTCTCAGCTACCTTCCCCTCTCATTCCTTTCCCCACTTAACCATTCCTGTAGCGATGTTACACTTTAACCCTTTGTACCACCATGTCTCGTCTCCTCTTCCTTGAAATGTCTCCTCTTTACAGCCCTTTACTAATTTACTAGCGTCTAGCAGTTTTCCCATTAGGAGACATGTCTGCTGACACAGAACTGAGAGAAAACATACAATGTTTATTTTCTAGGTTTTCTTTAGTTAGGAAATTGTTTCCACCTCCCTCTATTTATCTGTTAATTCCATAATTTCCACTAAGGAAATTAATAACATTTTATAAAAACATCACAATTCAATTAATGGCCAGATAGCCTCCCTCCTCTTGCTAGCTATAATAATTAGAAAAATGGACATGAATGAGTTGCCCTCTTCACAGTAGAATATCAAGTCCTTTGGGAAAATCCCAACTTGTCATGGAGCTATTTCAACCCTTCAGAGGAACCCTCATGCTGGTTTCCACACTACCTACCTCGCTTTGCATGCTCACCAGCAGAGATCGTGTTCCTCTTTCCACATCCACTTCATCATTAGCTGTCATGTGACTTCGAATCTGAAGCATTCTTGCCAAAGTGGAAGACGAACTTGAACTTTAAACCTTTGCATCACAATCCCATAGGCTGGGTTCTGGGTGAACTGAGTCCCACTGTGTTTCTTGATGTTTCCTTAATGTGGGTTTATTGTGACCAGCTGCTTTGAGCCTCTGCTGCTTCACTTCTTCCACTCTGTGAAGGACTTTACCATTGTCAAATTGTGAGTCAAAATATACAAACACTTTCTACATTTAATTTTTCAGGCGTTTTGTCACAGTAATGAGAAACAGAACTAAAAAGAGGACATATACTTTCAAGACAAACAAAAGTAATTAAAAGATCTAGACAGAACTCAATTATTAGAGGGATGAACATTAAGTGTAACAAACCAACATGGACTTGGTCAAGACTGAACATCAGAGAAAAACTGTTAGTGAGGATGATTAAAATAAGAAATGTGAGGTCATAAAGTATAGTGTATGTAGTGAAGACTAATTATAATCATTTAATCTCATTACATGAATCTGAGGTCATGAAAAAATCTGCAATGGCATAATAGTCAAATAAAACATTCAAAAAAGTGACAATTTATGTGGCAAAGGGAAAAATACACAACATTCACCTGTTGATATAAGTTATGAACTGTTCTCCTTGAGATTTAGGTCATGACTTCTAAACTTGTATTTTAGGATGGGGTAAATTATTCTACACTATGTTATGTGAAGCCAGAGTCCAGGATATATAGAATAACAAAACAACTCATAAAAAGATACTTTTAATTTTATCCCCTTGATTGCCAATAGTTTTCTTATTGCCCTAGCTTGAACTGCAAACTATTATACTGAATAGATATGGAGAGTGGACGGCCTTGTCTTGTTCCTGATTTTAGTGGAACTGCTTTGAGTTCCTCTCCATTTAAATTGATGTTAGTTATTGGCTTGATATATATTGTTTTGATTTTGTTTGGGTATATCCCTATTATTCCTGATCTCACCAAGGCTTTTATCATGAAGGGGTGTTTGAAGGGCTTTTTAAGTATCTGATGAGATGATTGTGTTTATTTTTTTCTTTTACTTTGGTTTTATGGTGGATTACAGGACAGTTTTTCATATGTTGAACCATCCCTACATGGGATGAAGCCTATTTGATCATGGTGGATGACCTTTCTGATGTGTTCTTGGATCAGGTTTACAATTAATTTATTGAGTATTTTTGCATTTATGTTCTTGAGGGAAATTAGTCTGAAAATCTTTTTTCTTTCTTTCTTTTTTTTTTTGATTATTGGTGTGGTATGGGTATTATGGTGACTGTGACCTTGTAAAATGAATTTGACAATGTTTCTTCTGTTTAAGTTTCTATTTTGTGGAATAATTTGAGAAATATTAGCAGTAGCTTTTCTTAGAAGGTTTAGGAGAATTCTTTATTGAAGCCATCTGGCCTTCATCTTTTAAGGTTGGGAGGCTCCTAATGGCTACTTCTATTTTCTTGGGGGTTATGAATCTATTTAAATTACTTATCTGATCTTGACTTAACTTAAGAAATATCTATTGAGTAAACGGTCTATTTCTTTTAGATTTTCTCATTTTGTTCAGTATAGATTCTTGAAGTATGACATAATGGTTCTTTGGATTTCTTTGGTGTCTATTATTATGTCCCCCATTTCATTTCCGACTGTGATAATTTGTATAATCCTCTCACATAATCCTCTCACTGCCTTTTACTTAGTTTGGATAAGGACTTGTCTATCTCATTGATTTTCATGAAGAACCAACTCTTTATTTTATTATTGAGAAAAGACATTGGAGAAGATATCAGAAGGTGATACGTTCTCCCATGCTTCGTGGATTAGCATAGTAAAAATAAACATCTTACAAATTCAATACAATTCCTACTAAAATCTTAACATAATTCTTTATAGACCTTGAAAGGACACAACATGTCAGGATAGCTAAAACAATCCTGAACAATAAAAGGACTTTCAAAAGTATCACTCTATCAGACTTCAAACTCTACTACGGAGCCATAGTAATAACAACTGCATGTTATCAGCATAAAAATAGACAAGTGGATCAATGGAATCAATTAAAAAATCCAGATATAAATCCATACATCTACAGATAACTGTTTTTTGACAAAAAATTCAAAATTATAGAATGGAAAAAATAAAGCATCTTTAGCAAATGGAGTTTGCACAACTGGATGTTGGTGTGTAGGATAATGCAAATAGATTCCTATCACCCTGCACAAAATCCAAGTCCAAATGGATAAAAGAATTCAACTTAACTCCACTCACAATGAACTTGGCAGAAGAGAAAGTGAAAAAGACCAATAAATGGATTCTCACAAGAGGCAATTTCCTGAACAGATACTAATTTTCGCAGACAACAAGGTTAACAATTAATTGGATCTCAGGAAACTGAAAAGCTTCTTTAAGTCAATAGCCACCATCAATAGGACAAGAGCAGCCGAAGGAACCATCCCTACATCTGACAGAGAGCTGGTCTCTGTAAAATATGAAGAACTCAATAAACTAGATATCAGAACCTTCAAAGGAGGTACAGATATAAATAGAATTCTCAACAGAATAATCTCAACTAGTTTAGGAAAAAGGGTAAGATTTAACATTTGTAGCTGCTAGGAAAGGTAAATCTCAGATTCCACCTTACACCTGTCATGGCTAACATCAGAAATACAAGTGGTAACTCCTGCTGAAGAGGCTGTGGAGCAAAGGGTGGGACTGCAAACTTGCACAGAAATGACAGTTTCTCAAAAATTCGGGAATCAATCTACTTCAAATCTCAACATATACTCAAAGGATGCCATATCACAAAGACGCTAGCTCAACTATGTTTATAGAAGCTTTATTTGTAATAGTTAGAGCCTGAAAACACAATCTAGATGTTGTCCAAACGAAGAGTGAAAAAAAAGTGATACATTTACACAGTGGAGTATTATGCAACTGTTAAAAACAATGACATCATGAAATTTGAAGGCAAATGGATTGAACTAAAAAAAAAAAATCATTCCAAGTAAGGTATCCTAGACCCATAAAGATAATATAGTATGTACTCACTTCTAAGTGGATATTAGCTATAAAATAAAGAATATCCATGCTACAATCCACAAACCTAGATAAGTTAGATCACAGGGAGTGTACATGGGTACCCTTGAATCTCCCAGGAAAAAGGAAATAAAAGAGATTTTGTGGAATAGACTGGCGGGCAGGTGGGATGGGAACATGGAGGATCGGGTGGAAATGTGGTGGGTGGATGGGTATAGTAAAAGAGACTACTGAAAAAGAGGGACATTTGGGGGCAGATAGAAACCTGGTAGAAGGGAACGTCCCAGGAATATACAAGAGTGAACCCATCTAAGACTCCTAACAACTGTGACTATATTAGCCTGAACTAGTCCTCACCTATGACCAGGCGAAAATTACAGTGGAGGGCTTGTGCATCAACCGAGTCACATAACCTAGACCTACAGTCTCTCCAGTCTATGGGTTGTGATGGGATAAGTGTGGTTCAGAGATTGTGGGAGTAGCCAAGCAATGACTAGTCAGGCCTGAGATCCATGTCACAAGAGTAAATCTGCCCCAGACAGTGCCCAGAGCACCAGGATCCAGAGGCTGAATGGCCCTGAGACCTAGATTATAGCCTAACACTACAGGAGTGGTAAATATCAATGTAATGATGCCTAATGATATTCTGCTGTACTAGATTGCTGTCTAGTCCAATAGACATCAGAGAGGCTTCATTCATAAACTGGTAGAAAGAGATTCAGAGACGCTCTGGGAATCCTGCTGAAGAGAGGGAGAAGAGATTGTAGGAGAGAGAAAGAGAGGGTTCAAGGACCTTACAAAAAGACTCACAAAATCAGCTAACCTGGGCTCATAGGAACTCACAGAGACCAAATCAGTAACCAGGGAGCCTAGACGGGACTGAGCTAGGCCTTCTGTTTATATGTGGCAACTGTATACTTTGGTCTTCTTGTGGAGTTTTTATCAGTGGCAGCAGGGGCTGTCTCTGACCCTGTTACTGACTTCTAGGACCCTTATTGCTCATACTGGGTCACCTTGCTCAGCCCAAGTACAAAGCGAGGTTCTTAGTCTTAACTACAACTGAATGTTTTGCCAGTAATTGTGGGAGGTTTCCTCTTTTCTGAGCAGAAATGGAGGAGTGGGTTGGGGCAGGGAATAGAGAATAGGTGGGGAGAAGGCACCAGGGTTGAGGAGGGAGGAGAAATGGTAGCTGGGATATAATATAAATGAATAAATCTATAAAATGCTTAAAATGCTTTTTTCATATTACGTATCTGATTGATTATAAACATATGTGTTGCAATTACATTTTTGTGTTTTTAGTAAGGATAATATTAACGTATTATTAAATATTCCTATGTAACGTATATTTTAACTCCTTGGTTGTTTTCATTTCATGTGGATTTGTCTAGAGAAAAAGAAGTAAAAATATTTGATTTTTGACAATTAATTATATCAGTCAAGATGATGACCAAGTTAAACTCCTTAATTTTTAAAATGTTTTTAACTTTCATGTTTTTTCAGTAGACAAAATATTAATTACTATCATAACAAGTGCTAAAATGTTCAAATTAGTTTAGTTAAATAATGCAATTTGGTTTTCCTTTCTAGGATATTTTTGCTACTATGTCTTAGGGCAATTTGCACTCAGAAAAATACAGACTTCTGACATTCATTAGTTGTTAGAAAGAAATTAATTACCATCAAAACTACACCCAGTGATAGACAGCAAGGCCTTGAAATGAACATACCAGTTTATTATCTTGTGGCATTTACTTTAGAGTGCAATATATAAATTGTTACAAGAAAGAACTGTAAATATTCTATTAAGATTGTTTGATGTGGTATTCTTTCTATATACTATAAATATCATTAGTTAATAAAGAGACTGTTTTGGCCTATGACTAGGCTTCTTAAAATCAGGCAAAAAAATCTGAGCATAGTTAAAAAAAAAAAAAAAAACCAACAACAACATATAAAAGTACAGATAAGCTACAGACCATGTGGCAAAACAGATTAATAAAAATAAATTAAGATGTAAGAACAATAAAACTGAGCCACAGGACAAGCAATATATAATTAATATAAGCATCTGAGTCATTTGGGGGAGGGGCAAAGCAATTACAGGAAAGTCCAGACCATGGGGTTAGTCTATGCCAAAAACTCATCCTACAATTTTTATTTGAAAAAGGTGTCTCAGGATTTTATCTCCAGATTTGTCTAATGGTAAATGTCTAATTATTGTCCTGCCTAACAAACAAGGTTAGCCCTTTTAAAAATACATTTATTTTATTTTATTTAATTTTTATCCATTTTTAAAATTTATTTATTTTATTAAAAAATGTCACTTGTATCTATGTATCTCCCTGCTCCCCTTTCCTTCCTTCCAATTCCTCCCAGTCAGCCTTCACCATCACTCCCTCTCCCAAAATGGCAAGAAGTCCCAAGGTGGGTCAGCTCAGTGTGGTATATCAGATCCACTCATCCCAAAGTCAAGGTTGGGCTAGGTGTTACTCTGCAGGGAATGGACCCCAAGATGTCAACCCATGCACAGAAACACAGTCTGATCCCACTCCTTGAGGCTCCACACTCTAAAAATACATTTTTGAAGTTTATTTAATTTTTATTTCAATATTTACCCTTTCCCAAATTCTGCTACCTCGTTCTCTTATCATATTTTAAGTTTAAACCAGTTTCTAACCTGGTTTAATAAATGAATATTCTTAAGTATTTAAATTTCTAACTTTTGGAAATTTGCTAACATTCTGAATTTTAATCAATAAATATAAGTGGAGAAATGCATTTTGAAGCACTGATTGTTGTTAAAGGCAATAATTCAACCACAGTTGTGTGAGACAATTTACTTGCAGATTTCACAGCTGTAAGAAGGAACAGGAAGGAGGTGTGTCATCATGGGCTTGCCTGACTGTGGCTGAGTAGCATATATGGTGGTTAATAGGTTGTCAAGTTGGCAGAATAAGAATGACCTAGGAAACAGTCCTCAAAATTTGCCTGGGAAGTATTCTTGTTAGTTCATTAAGTAGGGAACAACCATTAATACGGGCAGCATCATGCTATGGGCTTGATTTCTCAACCGCATAATAAGAGAAAGTGAGGTGAGCATGAGAATTCACTACTCTCAACTTGACCCAGGATATAAAGTGACTGGCCACCTCAATTTCATGCCAAAAGGGCATGTTTTTTTAGTTGAGATGAACTTGAACTATGTGCTTAAATAAACCCTTTACTATTTTGCTTCTGTTCTGAGAATGTTTTATCGTAGCAACAAAAAATATACTTATTATAGCATGCATGACTGAGCTCTAGCTTTCTCATGTGACTAACACTTGGGCTGCAACCCAAGCAGACACATACTACTACATTTATAATGAAATTCATATTCCAATCCCATTTCTAAAATCTGGAGCTAATTGAAAAACTTTATTCATATAAATTGGCAATATTTCCTCTCCTGAAAGTATGTGACTAAAATAAAAAATGTTATACCAATCCCCATAGGAATTGCTTCATACATTATCGTTGTAATATTAAGTAGAAGTGATTTATTAAATGAGTGAGATCAGGATCCCATCTAGATCTATATTTAAGAATTTTAATGATGTGTTTACTGTTTATGCAAACACACATATGTGCATACATATCATTAAATATATACATAATACATACGTAGTTCAGCTACACACATACACATTATATACACTGTATTTTTTTTTTTTTTTTAGTTAGCAATTTAGTTCACAACATAGACTTAGTGCAGAAGTTTGGATAAGAATGAGTGATGTGTTTAAGTACTTGGTTCCTAATTGATGGGACTGTTTTGGAACAATGAAGAGGTCTGGAATTCTCGGGAGTATTTGAGGTTCCAGAAGATCTGTTCTTTTTCTGGTGTACTTCTGTCTATTGCTTCCTCCTGTTTGTGCAGCACAATGTAAGTGTCAGCTGCTTCTCTAGTGTCATGTCTTCCTCCTCGCTGCCATGGTAATAGTCATGACTAACTTAACTTTCTAAAACCGTAAACCCTAAGTAATTCCTTTCTTCTATTCACTGCTTTGGAACATGGTGTTTTATCACAGCAATACTTAGCTAGCTATGGTGCTCAGCACATTGTAAAAATTAAGGATTAAAAATTTTTGTGCACAACTGCAACAATGTATTTTAGCCATAATTTGGGAAGGAAAATACGGGACAAGTAACAATGATCTTAACATTGTATGGATAGGTCATGGGGGGAAAAGCCACAAAAGGATTCAGATATCACCCGGACTTCAGTGGTTTTCTATGTGATCAGAACTCAAAGAAGTTTATTAATAATATTATCGGTGACTTTAGGGTTGTATGTAGGACACTGGATAATGATGTACAACTTTTGTGATTCCTAAAAATGATAGACTGACTAGAAAGCAGCCTGAGATAATCTGTTGATCTAATTGTTTTAAGTCTTATTTTCGTCTTTATTTTTCTTAATTGAAAATAACATTTTATATATTATATTCTGACCATGCCTTTTACTTTTCCAAACTCCTCCTACATTTTTCTGGCAGCCCCATCTACCCAATTCCATGCCATCTCTCTTTCTCTTCCATTAAAAACACAGTCAAAAACAAACCAAGAAACAGATCAACAAAAATAAATGCCCACAAAACACAAAACAGAGCCCAAAATATTTATGACGAGTAAAACAAAATATCAAAACAAAGAAAAATGAAACAAAAAAATCATGAAAATACCATTGAGTTTGTTTTTTGTTGGCTAACTACGCCTGTGCATGGGCCTACATTTAAGTGTGGTTAATATACCCAATGAAATTCTACTGTAGAAAATGAATTTGTTCTTTGCCAGTGGGCACAAATCTTAAACACCTTCTTGGTTAGGAGAGGCAGGATATGTCCACTTCCCTATCTAAGTATCCATTAAATCTCATCTGATTTAAAACTGTACATGCTTTGTGCCAATGTCTACAGTGTCTGTATTCACATGTGGCTCAGTTCTGCGGTATTTAGAAGACACTGTTTCCTCAGAGACACCCTTCACTTCCGGTTCTTAGCATCACCCTTCTTCTCTTTCACATTAATGCCCGAGCACTAAGAGGAAGGATTTGATAGAGGCATCCCGCTTATTATCAAGTCTTGCAAAATCTCTCACTCTTTGTCCAGATGAGGGTCTCTGAGTTAGTTCCCACTAACTCAGGAAGCTTTTCAGAGTGAAGTGATGGCTGAGGGAAGCAGAAGAATATCATTAGGAGTTATTTTTTTCTGTTCCTTTATCAGAACAATAACATTTATTTTTCTTCTAGGCTCATAGCCAATACAGTCTCAATTCTTGGCTATATTAGCACTGTCAGACACAGTTTACATCTCATGGGACAGAACTTAAATCAGAGAGTGGATAACTACTTCAAAACTATTTGTGCCACTATTAAATTCCTGTAATTTGAAGGCAACCCACTATGGTAGGTAACATGCATTGTTGTTGAGTTGATGGCTACCTTTTTCATCTGTTAGCATGCAGAGCATCTTGAGTTCCAGCTCAGTGTCTCTGTGTTTAGAAAGATATGCAAGTTTTGTTTTCATTAATAGTTCCTTACTATCCATTTGTGGAGAGCAAATAATAGCCTCGGCAATAGTTTGAGTTGGTAGTGTTTTTAGTGTTGGCCAGTGACTCGAGAAGAGGCAACTCATTTTTGCCATGGGAGGTTTTTCTTGGTGGTAAAGTCTACTTGGGTCATTGTCTCTCCCATTATTTCATGATTCCACTGAGCCTTCCTTCAGATTTGTATCATCATAGGAAGCTGCTATAGAAACATTTCTATATGTGCCCTCAATGGCCCAAGCATTAGCTGTCAATCCCTGTGTTTCCTTCCTCCAAAGTCCCTTCCATCCTCCTCCTCACTTCAGTCTCTGTCTGTCTCTCCCTAACAGTGCATTCACTTTCCCCCTCTGAGAAATTCTCTCCTCACCAGTCCCTTACTAGGTCCCTAACCTCTGCGGCTTTTCAGATTGTAGCAGGACTATTGAAAGTTTAATAGCTGGGTCTGGGTTTCTTTACTTGACGATCATTTTTTGCTAGCTTCAGTTATTTTCTAGTAGGTTTCATGATTTTTAAATAGACCGTAGTATAAAATAAAAGTGGACCACATTTTCGTTATCCATTCATAAGCTGACGGATATCTAAGTGGTTTTCAATTTCTGGCTGTCATGAATATGGTGACAGTGAACGTGGAAGAGCCAGTTCCTCTGTAGTAGGATTTTGAGGTCCTTGGGTATGAGCCCCAAAACGGAATAGCTAGATCTTGAGGTAGGCTTCATAAAAACCTGCCTCACTTATTTGTAGTGATAGTCCAAGTTTACACTCCCACCAGCAATGAGTAAGTCTTCCCATTTCCCGGCATCCTTAAGAGCATGAGCTGTCTTTTTCCTATTGTGCTTGTCAATTGTGAGTGGCATAAGATGCAATCTCAAATCTAGTTTTGATTTGTATTTCCTTCATGACGAAGAGTATTTAACATTTATTAAGTCAATTTGTTTCCTTTTTTGAGAATTCTTAGTTCTATGTCTCATTTTTAGTTCATTTGTTTGATTTTTGATGCTCCCCTTTTCAACTTTTTATATATTTTAGATATTAACTGTATATCAATTGTGTAATTGGTAAGAGGTTTTTATTCCTGATCATGTAGCCTTCTGCTTTTGCAGAATTATGGTGTCCCTTGACATAAAATAGCTGCTTTTCATTTTTAAGAGATCACATTTATTAATTGTTGTTTTTAGTGTCACTGTCAGTGTCTGAAGCCTGTTCAGAATGTCTTCTGCAAGTCAGCTCTGACAGGATCAAGCAAGAAAATGGAGTGATATCACGGAGAACAGAGAGGATACTGAAATTCCTACTTGATTACCAGCTGAGTGTAGGAGTCTTTGGTAGGAAGTATTTCTGTGGTTTGGAGGCTGACACAATGGAATAAAGATAGGCTGGAAGGAAAGAGACCAAATGGAAGAATCTCTAAGAGAGTTCCATGTTTAAAAAATGGTAAAGGATTTAAGTCAAGTTTTTTGTTTTTTGTTAGTAATTTTAAGAATGCTGTAGAAAGAGTTTTTCTGTACTGACCTCTTGCTCTCCAGTAGCTGACTCATGGGCTTAATATTGCTTATAAATTCTAGGCTAATAAATAGCTCGGGCTTATCACTAGCTAACTCTTACACTTAAATTAACCAATATTTCTTGTCTATGTTTTGCTACATGACTCATGACTTGTTACCTCATTTTCTATATGTCTTGCTTTCTCAGTGACTGGCTGGCTGGCATCTCCCCTGACTCCACCCCTCTCCATACAATATCCCCAGTTTGATTGTCCAATCTAACTTTATCCTACCTTGCTATAGACCAACCAACTTTTTTATTAACCAAAGAGAGTAATACATTCACAGTGTGCAGAGGGATTATTCCATAGCATATATTATTATTTATTATTCACTTTTTTTTGGATGAACATAGGTAACTGAGCTATGTGTACAAGAAAATTCTTAGATTACTTAATCAATCCTTGTTCAAAATTCTCTTCATTGAAGCCATTTAAACATTTAATTAAAAATTCTATTAGTAGTTAAATATCCCTAGTAATGGCATAAAATGTTACCAACAAGATGACAGTCTAACATGATTAACTTGTGGGAGTTCAGATAGCAAAACCTGGTAAGCTACACGTTAGTGGTATCACTGACATTTGGTCCTATGACCTTGTGATTTCTGTTATTTACCTCAGAGAGTTCAGATTGAAAACCAAGTAAGCTATGCATTAGTGACTTCACTATCATTTGGTCATTGTGACTTCTGTGACTTTGACCAAAGCACATGATGAAAAAACCTCACTTGAACTATTAAAAACTATTGTTTGTTTGTCTCTAGGAAATAATCATTTAATATGAGGCAATAAGGGGCTTTTTTCATTTTGATTGTTCTTATCATTTGGAACCAATATTTTATAGGAAATGGAAGATTGCAGGTGGTGAATTTGTTTTCCTTTCAGTGAAGAAATATCATTATCAACAAAGAAATAAGTGGGATAAATTTCTTCAGGACTTGCTAACAACTTGGGGTTAGAGTGAATATAAAACATTAATTCATACCAAAGCACCATATTAATTAAATGCTATAATTCTGAGTTTTGTGATTGGATAATTTTTATAATTTTCACAGTACAGGCCTGGATCTATAAGATCTTAAAATAAGACTTTGATTTCACACTTCCTACTAAAATATAATTTTTATAAACATACTAGAGCATTTGCAATTGCAAGTAAGTGTTCCTGTATGTAATGCTGCTTCATATTTTTTCTTACTGTATGTAGAGTTACATAAATTGATGTTCTAATAATTTTCTCAATTTAGGAATGGCCAATTTTAGACTTTTCTCACTACGATAGAATAATGCTGCATCCAAAGCACACACCATGGCAAGTCCCTACTAGTGGATCAGCACTGTTGCAGTTTTGTGGACATAAAACCACAGAATATTCAGAAGACATTTCAGCTACAAGACAGAAACCCAAAAAAAGTATTTTTCCTTCATCTATCTTAACTGGAATTGTTTTATACGAGATTGAGATCATAAAGAGCAGTTATACTGACTTATAGTTTGTTTAGTGCTATGTTAAAAGTTAGATAAGGAAGATAGCAGTTTAATATGACATATTGTTTTCAAATATTTGAGCAATTTTTATCTTCTTTTATTTCTTCTCTGGGAAAAGCAGCAGGAACATTTCCCCATCTACAGTATCTATAAAGCAAAAATGGTTTAGTCATCCTCATTATTGTTCTGTTTACAAAGGTTAATAAAATATTTTCAGATAACAATGTTTGATTACAGACTTTCTGTATTTCATTTAGAACTAATCACTTACAACCGGGTCCAACCAGTTCCTCTGCGGTTGTCTTTAGTATCTTAGTTTCTTGTAATGATGTTTTCAGTTAAGAGCTAAATAACTTTTCATATATTATGCAAATAATAGGCCCATTTGGAATTGCTTTATTTCATTGTCTTGGTGCCATCTGAGGGATGTAGTCATTGCACTATTTTCCCTTTCACAGACAATTTGTTAAGAAATAGAGACATTAGAAGGAAAATTAAGTAAAATTTGGAAGTTATAAAATAAAAATGGGTCAAATTATGTTAATATAGGATATCTATCAATGTATCATCTATATTTGTGTAAATATATACTATATATGTATATATATATATTCAGAGAAATATAGAAAATAGATTCTATGTGGCTACAATAAAATTACAGACAAAGAAATCTAGTAGATGCCCCTTTAGTTTTTCTTCAGGGGTCCCATCATAAAGGTAGGGTTTAAATGTTCAACGAGATATATACACAATTAAATGGTAAGGAAAAGTGTGGTGATATCATGCCCACCATATTCTGAGCTCCAGCTCTCTCTTAAAAGGTCTCACCTGCAAGGTAACCTGACAATTTGCAGATCTTTCTCCAGAAGACACATTCTTCCTCTGGATGCCCCTGTGGCTTACGTTATTTTTCTTCTAATAGGAGATTTACAAAGAAAGTCTCCTGAATTGAGATCAACAGTATGACAGCCAGAGAGGGAAACACAATCTTTCCACAGTTTCCTACTCTTTGTTTTAATATCTCAGTCCTGAGGTGAAATGTGCCTTTGCTTGTAACAAATACCATAAACCGAATTCAAGAACCATAGTAAGTGTTTTCTTCATCGGTTTCTCATAGCCAGGGCCAGATTGTGACAATTGGTCTGGATTAATCCTTTGCTGAGGTACGGGGGCTGAAAAGCTACAAATATTAAGTATGTTCCAGTAATGCTCTGTATAATTTTAATCAATGAGGAGAATCAGAGGGAACCTTTTAGGTCAGAAATATCTGTGTGTCTTGTGATCACCCTTCTCAAAATATTGTTTCGGGCCCCTTGTCAGGAGCTATGGAATAGTTAACAGGCTTTAGAGAAATGTATCTGTGTATGAATAGAAATAGTTATAAGAGAATCAGAGCAAGAGAGATCCTTGACAGACAGGACGGAGAAATGACTACAAATGGGAAGATAAAACGTTTTCCTATTCTCCTCTATTCTCCAACCAGGGGAGGAATCACTTCTGGCCTTTCCCGTCTTCCAGGAGGACCTCTCTTTTGTCTTACTGTTTCAATCTTGTCAGGTATGTATCGAGAGCCCTAAATGCTGTCACTGTTCTTAAATAAGTGATGAGGTATTTATTTTGACACTGCATGAGCCTTCAAATTATAGGAACAAATTCACTGTTAAACAACTCCGGTGATTGCTACCATGGAGCTAGAGATATGGAAGGTATTGTTTATTACTATGGGAATATCAAACAAGACAAAAATTCATAAAGGAAAAAAAGTGTATGAAAGCTACTACTCTAAATACCAGTGGGTGTAAGTCATTGCTAATTGTGCAAGACTGATAGTTTAGTGCCAGTGCATCACTGACTTTACTGTGAGTCAAGACAACAAGACTAGAATCCCAAGGCATGGAAAGATAAAAGATCTCACCACTCTATAATCTGGTTAAACTCTCTTTTAGCACAATTAACAAACTGAAAGTTTTATATACGTTATTAACCCAATAATCTTTATACAGAATTATTTGAAATAATAATGTTCAAAGGTCGCTACCCCATACAGACTTACACACACATGGCTATGTCTATATTTAGCTATATGTATATCTATGTATAACTATGTCCTTTGAGTAGATTTTCTTTTTTTGCCTTTAGACCTACAGTTTACTAATAACCTTACAATAGACCCAATTTACAGTACAATGTAGGTCTCAAGCCTCTGGTGATTATTCTTGCCTGATGGAGACTGGGGAAGGAAAATGTGGAGGAAATGAATAATTTAACTTAAATATCCACGAAGAAACTATGTGGGAATCCATTACAACCCAAGTAAAATAACTTAAATGGTTGAAGTGAATGCATGTGATATGAAAAAATAGAAGGAGTAAGATGATGTGAGAGTGTCTTTCTGTATGCTGTGAAATAAAAGAACTGTTTCGGCCTATGGCAAGCACCGGCAGAAGTGGACAGAGGAATCAGAGCATAGGTAGGAGAAGGAGGGTGGAATCAGAGAGAGACGCGACCCAGTCACTCAAGGATCAACATGTAACAAAATAGTTGAGCCACAAGTCACATGGCAGGACAGATTAATGGAAATGGGTTGAATTAAGATGAAGGAGCTAGCTAGAAATATGCCAGAGACATAGGCCAAGCAGAATGAAATTAATATAAGTGTCTGAGTCATTTTGGGTGCCTAAGCAGCAGCAGCGGGCAGCTAGACACTCTAGAGAGCAGGTCTGTGGCTTTGGACCTCTGGTCAGATGGTGCCAGAAACCTCTTCTGCATTAAGATAAATGAAAACTAACAATTTAGATGAAAAAAAAAGGAGCTGGTGAGAGGGGGAGAAAGAATAAGAGGTAGACTATCCCAAACCAGAGACTACAAGAAAGCATTATTAAGCCCCCATTAGTTTGTAAGCTAATTGAAATTATGACACAAAAAGAGAAATGTGAACAGAGATACTACACCCAGTTGAACATGCTGCTCCTGAAGGACACAAGTTAACCAAAATCTCAGTGCCAGGCATAGGTCAACCCCACTGTGAATTATTGGTCAGGAAGTCTCCAGAGAAACTCAAATAAACTTAGGTTATTGCTAGCCTCCTGGATGTCGACCAATCTGGAGAAATCTCTCCACGAGCAGTCCTTCAGCTGCTTATGAAATGATTACTCAGAGACCAAGATTAATTATTAACTGTTTGGCTTATGGCTCAAGCTCATGCTGAGCCAGAAACCTCTGACAACAGGAACCTCATTCACAGATGCTAAAAAGAGGAAGGACTGACTCCACCTTGAGTAGGGTATCAGTTATCAGTCCATGCTGGAATTCATCCATGGAAGGTGCATTGCCAATTCCACCCTACAAACGGCAATATGTATTATGAGGATCTTGAGTGGTATCAGTTTGCCATGATAAGGACAGGACACTAAAGTATTTGACTAAGATATTTTATTGTAAAATATTTGTTAATCCCAAGTGCTTCCTTCTGGAAACGTTGACAATTTCACATGTTTGTTTTATTTATTTATATAAGAGTCTTTGTGAGCAAGGGGATAGGGATTATGAGGAAAATTCTTATGGGGATGGCTGGCTGGAACTCTGGGGAGCTCACTGAATCAAGAACAGCCACTGGAGATAAATCAGGAGAAGGAGCTCCAAGGGTAGGCAAGGCAACTGTCAATTGGCATGGGCAGTATGCGGAGCCTCAAGGGATGGGATGAGACTGTATTCCTATGCATGGGCTGCCATGCTGAGCTGACCTACCTTCGGACTTCGTGCCCTTTTGGGGGAGGAGATGGGTGGACCGGGAGGGGTAGGGTTGAAGGCTGACTGGGAGGGATTAGGAGGGGGGGCAGGGGAATACATAGATAATAATGACTTTTTAAATAAAATAAATCTAAAATTTATTTTACATATCAACCACAGTTCTCCTCTCACCCTTCCTCCTACGCCTCCTTCCAGCTTCCCTCAGTCAACATTCCATCCCCTCCTCCAAAAGGGTATGATCTCCTATGTGGAGTCAGTAAAGTTTAATACATTCCAGTGAGGCTGTACTAGGTAACTCGCCCCTGTATCAAGGTTGAGCAAGGCTTTGAAGCCTAGATAATGAGTTCCAAAATGCCGGCTCATGCACCAGGGATAGATTCTGATCCCACTGCCAGAGACCCCTCAAATAGACCAGGTTACACAACCATTTCCTGCATGCAGAGGGCCTAGCCTGGTCCCATGCAGTGGTCTGTCTGTCTAACGTTGGTGAGTTCCCATGAGCTTGGCTCAGTTGTCTCTGTAGATTTCCCCATCATGACCTTGACCCTCTCTTTTCATATAATCCCTTCTTCTTTTCAACTTGACTCTCGTGCTTGGCTATCTCTGAACTTGCTTCCATCAGTTACTCGATGAAGGGTGTATGGTGATAGTGTATTTTAAGTTTTTTTTTTTTTTCTTTCCCAATCTGATTACAGGGGAAGACCAGTTCATGCACCTTCTCAGCTATTGACTGTGGTCTAGGCTGGGGACATCTTTGTGGATTCACAGTGTTTCTTATAGTCTTATGCAAAGTTTTTCTTCATTGTTTTTAAATGTTAAAAGTTTTTTCCTATAAAGACCAAATTTCAATACTTTTTCCACATTACTAAATAGTTTATTATGTTCAATTTCTTGTTTTAGGTATACATCCTTAGGTTTTTCCGTCTTTTAAAAGATATAATCCATTCAAAATATTAGCAGAAGTCCATATATGATTTTTAAATTTTATATGACCTTTGGGTCAGAAAATACAGAAATACAGGTTTAATTTTCCTTTTATTGTTGAAAATATAAATTCATAATTCCTGTATAGTTTACGCCAAATTTTCTACATATGAAGTTAAGATGCTTCATAATCCTTCTATGATAATATCATTTTGTTTGAATGTATTTATTCCTTAATTTTTCTTTGTTTGCCATTGTCTCATACACTTTTTTCTGGTTTTTACAGAAAGTTCCTGTAGTAGAAGGTTCCTGGCCCGGACTTTCCGGCCTAACCTCAAGGTCTAGGCCCACAGACCCGCAGTCCCGCCATCCCACAGTCCCACAGAGACACACAGATGCTTTCAATAGTTTTCAGCTGATCGGCCCCAGGCCCAGGCATATCACTTGCTCACTCTCTACCCTTCATCTAACCCATGTCTCTTGTTCAGCCATGTGGCTCGGTACCTTTCTTTAGAGCAGCATAGCTGTCCTCGGCTTCCTGAAGCTTCTCTCTGGTGATCTTCTGGCATTCTGCTCTCAGAGATTTTCTTAGTCTGGTAGCCCTGCCTATACTTCCTGCCTGCCTTTGGCCAATCAGCTCTTTTTATTAAACCAGTGGGTGGGACAATTATTTACCATGAAACAACACAATACCCCTACAAGTTCCATTTATAGCAACTCACCTGCCTCAGCCTTCACAGATAGAGGTATAAACTATGGAGCCTGAAAACATTTTTATTAAAAAAAATATTAATCTTAATAATTTTAATTAATTAACTTTAGTTGAATCTATCTATCATTTAGTAATGATGAATCTTACATATTCTGCTTATTTATTTCTTCTCAAGTCTTCAAGTTTCCTAAATACACCCTGAGCTACAGTTGCTGAGAAAGCCACATTTAGTTTGTCCACAATCCAATCATATCTTCTAGTTCTGCAAATTTGTTTCTGTTCTTGGGAGACATAAGCCAATAATCACACACACTAAGATAGATGCCAGATGCAGAAGGGCACCTTGGGTGGAATACATTATGAACAAGCATTCATCACAGCCTGGCAGCCTCTTTATTTACCTTGTCCGCTCATGTGGTGTGCACCTGTGGCATGCTGACTCTCCATGTGGAGGGTATTCTAGGGACTTCCAAGATTAAAGCTGCTATTCTATGTGCCATCTTCACGTAAGCATTTTAAGTTTTGACTCTTATGATTATAGTCCGATGCCAAACTCTATTCCTTATGCTACTTTCCCATTTTCCTTTAAGAAAAATAAAAAAACAAACCTTTACTGTGTGGTTCAAGCAGAAGATGAAGTATAGCAGCACACACATTCCTTTTATTCCCCAGTGGGACCACTGGGAAATAATATTAGCGTGTTTTCTTCCAATGAGAGTATTGTCATGCAACCACCTTGAAAAACGTAGCTAAGCACTGACTGCTGTGCAGAAAAGAACTTAAAACCATGATGAAAGTGATTCTATCTCGTGGTAGGGTACAAACATTTTGGGAAGGAGTTACTCAGAAACATAATAAAGTTTAGAGTTTTTGTGTAAAGATTTTCAAAATTATCTTTTAAAGTGCTAATTAATCCATTTCTGTTTATGTTCTGCTAATTAATTCCCTCTGTTTTCCATGATTTCTGTGGACAAATGGGTCTAGAGTGATTCATAATACAAATAGTTTCTGTCTTTAAAAGTCCAGACAAAGATATCAGTGTTGAAAACGCACATGTATCAGGTGATCCTGGAAGACTCTACAGGACATCTGATTGCCAGAGTTTCTACTAGTCATTCTGGCACAGGGCCTAGCATTTGTATTTCACATGTTGCTTATACCATCAGAGAACCACTGTGTGGGCAATTGTGTAGCCTAAGGTAATTGATGTTTGAGCATGCTGCGAAAAATGAAAGCAAGTGTTATTATAAAGCCACAAAGAGGGAAACACGAGAGCCTATAAGAGAACATGCCTGGCAGGAAATAGGAAACACTGTGGACTGCTATCCTGTTCTCTGATGGATAAAAATGTGAGTGGATAAACTATCAGATAATTGCTATGAGTTAATGTTTGATTTCAGGCTTTGGAGTAAAATAAAAGAAAAAATAAAGCAGCCGGTTAACCAGCCTTCCCATGTGGTGATAATGTATTGTATATTTGATAAAAAAAAAAAAATGTCTGGAATATTAGAGGACAGTGCCACCCAAAGAGCCAAGCCACCAAAGTCAGGGAGTAGTAGCCATCTACTACTATATCCTAGCTCTGGGAAAGTTGAATCAGGAAGTAAGACAGCTGGTGGGAAGGAGATGAGAGTTCAAGCTTCCCCCACCACTTCTTTCGCTGGCTGAGATTTGAGGTCAGAAGATTCCTGGAGACAGATCTGAGGAGTTGGCTGGGTGAGAAATAGGTATATTTTGTTTCTCTATCTCTCTGATAGCTGTCTCCAGGTTTTTTTTTTTTAATTAGAATACCAAATAGAATTTGTGCAATGTGCCTGACTGTCAGCCAGCACTCATACCACTGGGCTCCAGGACAAAGCGAAGCCAGCCTGGAACCTGGTAGGTAGCTCCAGAGACAGTCCTCTACCACCACCACTTCCTTGTCTATCAGCCAAAGCTCCTCATCCCCCAAGTTGTCTTGGGATGTTGTGGGATTGAGCCTGGATGAATTTTCAGATGATTTTGTTTTATGCATAAAATATTCTATGAGGAAACACATACAACTGATAATACATTCAGTAAAGTATCAGGATATGTAGTTAACACATAAAAATAGGATTTACTGAAATAAATCAAGGAAATAGTACCACTTATAATATCTCCAAATCATGAAATAAATATAATAAAGGAAGCAAAAGACTTGCAAAATAAAATACATCAGACACTGAAGAAAGAAATGGAAGAAACATCAAGATTGAAAGACTTTCCCTGTTTAAGGATTGGTAGGCTTAAGATTGAGAAATGGATTTCTGTAAAAAAAAATAAAATCACAGACTAAAATCTTCCCACATAAAAATTCCAATAAACTTTCCACACAGAAATTGAAAAAATAATTTTTAATATGAAAAATTCATATGAAAAAAACAAAACTACATCTAGAAAAGCTTTCCTATGTAGTTTGAATGTCAATTTGACACAGGAATGTTATTTGGAAAAATAAAATTCAACTGAGAAAATGCCCCATTTAGATTCCTTTGTGCACTTCCTCTATTGATGACTGATGTGGGAGGGCCCAGCTCACTGTGAGTGGGGAGACCTCTGAACTAATGATCCCAGGTGCTGTAAGAAAGCAGGTTGAGAAAGCAATGAAGAACAAGCTAGGAAGCGGCATTTCATCATGACCTCTATAACAGTTTTCGGGTCTCGGCTTCTGCCTAGAACTTCTGTACTGACTTCCCTTGATGTTAGACTGTAATATGGCAGAGTAAGAAAAATAAACAGGGGAAATGAAACAGGAAAGATTTAATTGGATTGGAAAGGGAAGAATGAGCAATGTAGAGTATGGATTGTGAGGAAGAATAACCATGAGTAAAAACGTTCATAAAGATGTAGAGAAAACTCCTATTGTAGAAACCTCCTAGAATATATAAATATCTTAAAATTGTTTAAATGGAGTTACTCTATAACAGGGAAAATAGCCAAAATAGACATCATGTGCTACCAAATAAAACCTCCACTATCAGAAAATAGTTACCTTTTTTAAGTTGTCCAGTGATGTCACATAGACCATACACACACACACACACACACACACACACACACACACACACACACACACACACACACATATATAATGCTTATGTATATATAAGCATTCTCAATGCTTTGGGTTACTCTTCACCACCTTACAATAAGACCATATTCTGAAGAAACAACATACTTGAGTAACAAAACACTGGAAACTTTAGCTGGTATTCATCTATACCTGTCAGCTCTACTGGCTTAAACTTATAGTGATAAAAGGTGATATGTGCACACCCAGAGGCAAAATGTAATAGACTCTCTCATCTGTGAACCTTCAAGTTACAACCATAATCTGCCTAACAATATATCCCCACCTCTCTAGTAGTGACATAGATTTTATTGATGTAACCAACCTTTTTTTAAAAAACATTAGCTTTAAAGCATATTTCAAGGTGGGATACATTTCTAACAATATTATTCAGATTAAGGTCCTGCTGCTAGACAAGTCATGAGAAAAATGTGCTATGACTACTTGGCTAAAATGATATAACCATAAAATAACTCTTAAGGACTTACTGCTATACCCACAGATCAATGCATCTCTAAAATCTCATAAAGAAGCTTCTTACAATAGATGAAAATTAACACAGAGACTGCCAACTGTTTAGAATGCATAGAATAAGAGACTCCAATGTTCTCAGACCCAAATGTAGTGTCTATATCATATACGTCCTTCAAGGTTTAGGTACGTATGCAGAAAAGAGGACAGAAAGATTGTGAGATCCAGAGGTTGTGAATGACTTCAAGGAAACAGTATTAACCCAGACCCCAAAGGACAGGTACAAAAAGACTCAAAATGACTGTTACAGCATGAATAAGATCTGTACAAACTCAAACTAGACAAAATCCATGCATGGAGAGTGGAGATGAATCTTACTCCTAGATGAAGATCAATTGGCATTTTATTGCTCCTGTGACAGAGGAAGTCAGTTTACTACACTTTAATGGTGTAATATGTAGCATATTACATGCTAGGGCAGGCCCTACGTCTATGATAAGGAAGCCAACACAAACTGTACTATATGAGCAGAAATGTGGTGGCATGAAGTTGGATGACAGAGAATGGGAAGGATTGTGGAAGTGATGGAGAAGAGGAATGAATATGATGAAAATACACTGTAGGGGTTTTCAAAGAATTAATGAAATATTATTCATTAATAAAACACTTGAGTATATGAGTGTGTGTGGTATGGTTGGTGCTGGTGTATGTATTTGACTTGCAGATGTGTTAGTTGCATATAGAAGCAGTTAATGTTGGTTGTCTTAGTTGCTTTCCACTTTTATTTTTAGACATTTTCTCAATAAGCCTGAAGGGCTTTCATCGGTGTTTTTTGGCTGCCTTAGCAGCATCAGGGACCTGCCTGACTCCCTTTCTCTAGTAACAGACATGCATACATTGCAGCACCCAAATATTTATGAGACGAGGTATCCAAATGCAGGTACTTGTGCTTGAGAGGCAAGAAATTTATTACTTGACTCATCTTTCCATCCCAAAAGGAAATTCTCATGAAATAAGCTATTGCATTTAAATGTCTTATTTTAATTCAAAAGTTAAATGATTCTTTTCTTATAAATCTGCAAATACCTTTTTCACTTTGATAATGAGAAAGAACAGATGAAGATATAGGTACATATTTCATAGTTGTGTTTTGACTGTTTTGAAACTAAACTGTCTTGAAAACATTTGAGGGTATAAATCTTGTAAAATATAATTTAGTTTTTATGTGTATATTTACTTCTAAAAGATTTATTGAAAGTTGCATTGATAAATGTTTAATAATTTACAAGAAATCGGAGCTTGTATAACATTTGCCCATAGACAATCTCAAGCAATCAAAATTTTAAGAAGCTTTTAAAAATTCTTTAAAATTCAGTATTAAGTTCTGATGAGCCATACTAAGCATGGTAGTGATTATTAATCTTTAAATAAGATTATTTACACTAGCTTAAGTTTCTATATTGGAAAGCATTGATGGGTTTATTATAATCTTTTCACCATAACAGAAAATAAATCAATATTAAAGAAGATAATTTTAGTTATTTGTAAAATTGTCAGTGCCTAACAAAATGTTACAAAGGGAGGTATGAGGGACCTTTATACAATTTTGTAAAGTTTCAGTTTTCTACCAAAACCATGCAAAAATAATTACTATATCCAAGTGACCATAAATAACTAATAATATTATCATTGTGAATCTTTAAAGTGTTGTTTATATAAAAGGGTTCAATAAACTTTTGGGTTACCAGACAACAATGCATTTCCCAGTGACATTTTGATGAGTAGGAAGCACTTATAGATTCTATAATAGAAACAACCCTCCACATACATGTATGTTATGTGCTTTCCTGGTGGAACATTCTTGATTCCTAATAGCAGAAACCTTTACATGGGAAGGATGAGCTCTAAATTCTCTATTAGGCTTAATTCAACTCATTTAAATAAAATCCTAGAAGGTGTCTTCTGCCCTCCGATTATATGAACCAAAATAGTTACATATAAATGAAGTTGTATCTACACATTGCAGTTAGATCTGTATAGTGTTTATCATAGACATACAGCTAGAAAATAATTTCATTATGTTCTGGAAGCAATTTATAAATTCGGTCCCTATAACTTGGGGTAAATCCTAGGTATAACAGCCAGGACTATCTCAGCCATTCATACCCTACCCTTTCCAGTCTTCGCTAACAACTGTGATTCTTGTGTCCGAATTTCATATGTACCTGACATTCTGCATTGGGTCCAACTTTCTAGAGAAGGAAGAGATATATCTCTGGCCACATTGGCTTTGTATACATTTTAGTACATGAATAAACAGTGAAATAATTCATATCTGTAAATGGTTAGTTGTGGTGGGATTTAGGTGTCAGCTGATAAGGTCCAAAGATGCTTATCCAGGGTCCCGGGCTCCTGAAGGAGGAGTGGTGAACCCCATTGATAAAGGGTGGCTGGGACCCTGGCAAGCCCAGTTTCCTGGTTCCAGACTGCTGGAGAGACTGGTTTGGCATCCATCCTCTACCGCTGGGATAACCTAGTCTATCAGGCACCTATATAAGCTGTTACCTGTATCGTGAGTGTTGGTTTATATTTTAACAAATATTATTCTTAGACTGGTACATTTTAAGAGAAACTCTGCCTACAGTTAGTCTGTTAATGGAATAAGAAAATAGATAATCTTGAAACACAATTTGGTAAGTACTCAACTTCAAATAAATGTTTGTCTTGATAAAATTGATTTATCTTGTGTTTTTTTTACAAGGACAGATCTTATACGATCTACTTTTTAGTATTTATTTTATTTCCCCTAAATTACACAGATAGACTAGATGAATATTTACATAGTTGTATCCTTAGACACAGTGAGAACATAACCATGTACCCACCTTGCTTTTATACCAGGGCTCTTTAAACATCATTCAGCATAGAAAGACTAAGCAAAACTATACTATGTGTGTGACTGTATTAATTCCAGAGCTAACACTCACACACATACATATAGCATAAATAAATTGTGGTATTACTAACAAATAAAGCTTCATATTAGAAAAATATTAAAAATGTGAAGCCTTTGGCTCCTTGTTGATCAGGAGTCAATATGTACAGAAAATGTGCTAAACATATTTTAACTGTAGTTATTCATATAAATTATGTAAATAACCCCCACAAAGAATATTATTTACATACTTAGATAATTTTTGAACAATTAATTATGAAATGAGTGTTCCCATTCTTGTGTATTTTGAAAGAGAATAGTTGCCATGGAACTGCTTAGAAATTAAGGCTGGGCCACATAACTTCTAAAGGCCATATTCAATACTATAAGTCCATAAATACTCATAAAAATTATCTTCCAACTCCTGAGAAATATGCTATTTGTCATTTAATTACAGCTGGTTTATTAAATTCTGCAGGCTTACTACTTGAAAGTGCATTTGATATTTAAAAAGAAGAGTCCCATTTCTATTTCATGTGAATTCCAAACATTTTCTAGCTGTGTCTCTTAGGTGCTACCACTGCTCCCTACCTACAGGTTTTCCTTTGCACACAAATTGCCTTTTGCCTGGTCTCTTACACTTCTGTTCTGCCTGTTACCTCTGTGGGAGGATGAGAAGTTTGTTACAGAGTGTCTGTCAGATGGCAAAGTAATTACACCCACTTCTGCATGAGACCATCAGCACATCACGGTGAACTGCTCTGTTTCTCCTCCACCCTAGTTACTATTTACCGGTTTCCTGTGGGTATTATTAAGTCCACTCTCTCAAATAAATAAAATGCCTCTTGGTTAACTGACAATCTGAAAAAGTGCCAATTACTTTTTGCTTAAAAGAACAATATGTTGGCATAGTCTTTTCAATTTTTTTATGAATGCATTTTATTTTAAAGATATTTTTACTTAGATTTTAAAATTTCTACTTACATTTTTAAGGTTGAATTAATGGCATAAGAGTTGAAGGTTATTCAAAGTATAATAAGCAGAATGTCAACCTAAATTTAATATGCTCTTGAGAATCCTGTGCACATGACTTCATATATGTAATGATGTCTAAAAAGAAAGTCACGTTGCATTTCCATAAGTAAGTGAAATGAAAAGAGTAAGTGAATTATTTTGGAAAGACAAATGCTAGATCACATGATATAAAATTTATTATTCTGATGATGGGTTGATAAGTCTTCAGCAAACAGCTGTTGAATTTTTGATGGAACCTAGATTGTGGTACTTGCAGATTCTGTGGTTAAAAGTGCTCCAAACTAGCTAATCTTAATCTATAGACATGGAAATATGGATTCTCTAATCAGTTCTGTAAAGATGCACAGGAGCCCATAATTATTCAAAATTGACATTTCACAGATACACATGCATAAATTTCTGGAGGCTAGCTAATAACAAAGTTGGAAAACATATTAAAAAGTGATTTTTGCCTTGCTAGATACATACATACATGCATACATACATACATCATACATACATACATCACACACGTAGAGAGACACACACATTCATACACATATACATATATATGTGTGTGTATATAATATATATATATGTTAGTATATATGTGTCATGTGTATTTGCAATTCTGTGGTTAGTATATATGTGTCATGTGTATTTGCAATTCTGTGTATATGTTTCTGTGTGGATGTGCCATAGGACATACACAAAGGTTGGAGAAAAATCCTCAAGTATCAGTTATATTTTCATCACACAAGAGAGTTGATTACTGATTAATATGTGAAGCCTTCTGGCCCGTGACGTTCTCTACATTCTGCTTTTCAGCTTTATGTTTTCTGATAAAGGCACACTAGTGTTATAGATTATTGAACTACTGAATATGTGTTTAGTGTAGGTCTGAGACTTTAAACTCATATGAGGTTTGCATGACAAACATTCTCACCCATTCAATCTTCTCTCTCGCCCAATACTTTTGGTGTACATAATTTATTAAATAGTAAATTTAGACCATTCTTTATTTTTAATTTGATACAAATACACATTAGAATTTTATCAATAAGGAAAATTGAAATTAGGACATTTTCAAAAACAATGATGAAATTGGAAATCAATGTTAAACCAAGTAACCAGAATTGGAAAGAGAAATAGGGTTAGTTTCAAACACAAAGTTTGTTTAAAAGTATATAGATGAATTATACTTTATATCAATCTATTGTCAACTTATACACCTGTCTGCATGTTAAATCCAAGTCCCATGCATGGACGCACAAACATATGCATTAAATTAAAAGGAAAGGAAAGTTTTTGTGTGCTGAGCAAGATGAGGCAGACTTCTCCATCTCTGATTCCTATGTTGTGGCTGACCCAGACAGGAGAGAGAGAGAGAGAGAGAGAGAGAGAGAGAGAGAGAGAGAGAGAGAGAGAGAGAGAGAGAGAGAGAGAGAGAGAGAGAGAAGACCACAAATAAACAAAGAAAAAGAGTGAAATTGGAGAATTCTTTCTCGCTTCCTCAACTGTCTGGGCTGAAGAAATACTGAGGCCATTCTCATATTCAGGGAAATGACCCAATTGCTATAGAGAATTTATGATGTTACATTGCAAATAATTGTCTCGCCTACTAGTTTTATAAAACGCCCTGATTGGCCAAAGGCAGACAGAACTATGAGCAGAGCTACCAGAATAAGAAAACTCTGGGACTAGAAAGAACAGAGCAGAGATGCCACAGAAACTCCAGAGTTGCCAGAGAAGCCAGAAGATGCGGAGGACAACTATGCTTCACCGAGAAAAGGTACCGAGCCGCATGGCTGAACAAACCATGGGTTACTTTAAGGGTAAAGAGCCAACAAGTTATATGCCTGGGCCCCAGGTCAATCAGCGTACAATTAAAATAAGTGTCTGTATATTTCATCTGACTATGGGACTATAGGCTAGATAGTCTGGGCCAGAAACCTCATACAACAAATTTCCAGTATTGATTGGAAGGCAAAGCCATTGATGAAACAGAAACCAGATTTGTTACAGGTGGAAGAGAGCGAATCTACTGTGGGTGGAGCAGGCTGGGGAGCTCCTCATGGGAAGTGGGCACCCGTTTCAGACCCTGTTAAGGTATGCCACTAAACAAACATGTCACACACAGCAGAGTTAGTTCAAGAGGTTCATGGTGTGGGCAAAGGGTGAAGGAGTGACAGGCTGTGTCAGAGCGGGAAGTTGAGAGAGGCAGGCAGACAAGAAGAGAGAAATGAAAGAGGACGGAGAAGGGGGCAAGAGAGCGAGTTCTGCCTGACAGGCACTTTCAAAGGGTGCACATGCCATCGAAAAGGACCTAACAAGTGATAATGTAACTTCTTTGGCAGCATCTGCGCAGAGGAATTGCAACTTAACAGGGAGGCACAGCAGTAGGCTGTGTAGCCAGAAGGAGCCAAGTAAAACGGGAAAAACGAACAGAGAGACATACTTGGAAAAACTTGAAAACAGAGTACCTCTTCCGTCTTATTGGGTCACTGGCAGAAGTGCAAAGGTCCTGTGAAATACCAGGATACGGCACAGCAGTAAGTGGCCATTTAGATTGATTACCTGACTCACTGGCCTGTCCGTGTCTATCTCTCTACCTTACTTGTGGAAAATATCCCTACCTCTTGTCTACCTGAAATAGGCACAGACAGGCCAGTGAGTCATCACGCAAAGGTCCAGGGGCCTTGAATACACAGGTTGCTCAGTGGATTGTCATCCAAAAAAGCAGGGATGAATGGGCTATGAGTGATTCCTTAGGAAGGAAATTAGAGCTCCACAGGCGATTAGCTTCCAGGGTCCCAGCGTGTCTCCAGCTGCTAGGAGAGCCTTCCAGTCAGGAAATCAGATGTTGCATTTGAAGGAGTCAAACCATGCAACAGGGCCCACATGAGAGGTTTTTACATGGGAGTGGAGAGAAGGGACAAAGAAGAAGACAAAGACTGGTCCCTGGGGACAAGAGCAAAGGCAGAGAACGAGAGATATGGGAGATGGGCAAGCCTGCCCTTTATAAGGGAACATAGCGAATGCACACAGGGGCTGCTCCTAGTGCCTGCAGCTGAAGATACACCTGTCAGTACAAATGTTGAAATGCTAACAGATAGGGGATAACACTGAGGAATGTGCATTTACGTGCACTCAGTAGAATACTTTCAGGATTGGTTTATTAGAACAGTTTAAAATGAATAGCTACAACTTGAGAGAACACTATTGCCATGCTACCTAAGAGCTTTGCCCTTCTGGGCTACACACACACACACACACACACACACACACACACACACACACACACACACACACTTTGGGTTCCAAGTCAAATTGCTTTCTCCCAAAGCTTAGTATTCATTTTTACACTGCTATAGCCCTTCTTAAACTGATTGGCTTGGCTATTGCCTTTCTTATGAAAGCTCTGTTGGAGGCCAGTTATGAGGTTTTGTCCCTGAGGATGATGTGATGAAGTAAAAGCAGCTGTCATGCAAAGCTGTATAATAAATAGCTTTGTACAGGGGGGCACAGAGGGCCGAAGATTATTGAGAGAGTCATATCTGCAGTTCTGCTGACAGATTTGATGTTTTCTTTCCCAGGTATCTAGTATTAGGATATTTTCCTGTTAGCCAGTCATCATGTTGAATTATTTGAAGTAAAGAAAAGAGTTTGGATTTGCAATTTTTCTTCCAGTGATGTGGGTTAATAGGTAGACAGCCTGGATGATATAATAAAATCCAATTAAATAGAAATGTAGACCCATCTGAACCCTTTGGAATTATCATTAGTGCCTTTAGTAGAAATGACCTTTCTTGAACAAAACTGTTACCAAAATGCTGTGTATATCCTCAGATAAGCCATTTGTTTCAGAAAGACCATAAGAAAAAAAAAAAGACATTTATTTAAAAGTCTTTTTTTTTCTCCGACAGACTGATTTATACACTGGCACATCTAAGGGGCATAGGGTTGCAATTCAAAAGTAATTTCTCGCTTGTAATAAATTCTCACTTTGTTTTTAATACTATTTCATAATAGAGGGAAAATAATAATTTTATTTTCATATTATAGACCAGTATCCTAAATATCTAGGGCTATTTATTATCAGGAACCTGGATAGATTTCCCTTTAGGAATTTCTTATATTGCCACAATTAATACCTTTCCAAGACAAGATTATGATGTCTCCAATAAGAAATTCACAAGGAAGCAAGAAACTAACACTGACTTCTGTTAAATGTTTATATAAAATATTTAACTCTTTTTTTCTTTTCTTTAGGTCATTATATAGATAGCCATCTACTGAGAAAAGTGGAGATTAGATATGTCGGAAGATAGAGGGCATAGAAACATCAAGAGGATGTTACTATTTTAAGAGTACAAACCTTATACTCTTCTGATAATGTCATTGATATAACTGTTTGGTTTTTTCCTCTCAATTTTATTCTTCATTCAGAACTCCTATATTTACCTATGTTTAAAAGCAAACTTATAATGCAACAGATTTATTTTATTTTATTTTTAATTTATAGTTAGCCCCAAGTTTTTGGCAGCATATATGTGAGTACATAGTTTGTAAGTTTTTGTTTTGTTTTAAAAATTCTTACCTCAATGAATAATTTCAAAACCAGGAAACATTGCAGAAGACGGAGTGGAATGATATTTTTAAGAGTGTAAAGATAGGGAGTTTCCTCTGAGATTCTTTTACTTATAATGTAAGGAACTATATACAAATAGACTCCCCAACATGACCACCCAAAAGAGTGGAACCAAGACAACACCAGTGCTCATGCCAAGGAAAGCAGGAAAAGTCATAAGATCTCAAAAGGGCACATCAACTGGTCATCAATTTCAAATGACCAGCCTGAACACACACACACACACACACACACACACACACACACACACACACACACACACCATTATACAGTCTAGGCAAATCATATATAGAAATATATGTGTATATACATAGATGCATGTAATGACATTTGAAACATTCATAAATTTTGAAGGAAGAAAGAAAGGTTTGGAGAGAGTATAAAATGATGCATTTATATTAAAATCTCAAAAATAAAAGATAAAAAAATCAAATGATCACAAGAAAGAAAAACACTCATTGTTGGTATACATGGTATTAGGAATATCTGTGCTTATCACCCCCCCTCCATCTGCACCTCCATTTCCCCTCACCTCCTACACCCTCTACTTCTTTCTTTGGTGCTTGGATCACAAAGGGCAAGCACTTTATTACTGATCTACATCTCTGGGCTTATTTAAATTTCTAAGTTGAAGCATATTTCTTCTATCTTGCTTTTCAAAAGTTATTGTGATAAGCAGTGACAGATCAATTTAATTTTTAAATAAATGGCTTGTTGGGCTTTTGCTTCTGTGCTTCCGTCCATCATTAACTTGAGTGACATCAGGGATGGAAGTCTGGAAGCAGGAACTTAAGCAAAGAACACAGAATAATGCTGCTTATTTGGTTGCTTTCTGGTTTGATCAGTTTGCTTTTCTGTACAAATCAAGACCAACTACCCAAGGGTGTCACCATGCACCACAGGCTGGGTGCTCCTACATTAATCATCAAAACACCTCACCGTCATTCTCATATACCAGTCTGATGAAGGAAATGCCTCAACTGAAGCTTTCCTTCCCTTCACAACTGTACTTTGTCGTCATCTGGACAAAAACTAGCTAGTGTTGAAGATTGGCCACTTATTTAAGTTAATGAATGTTGATATTCATATAATCAAAGCTATGCTGACTTGTCCATTGTCAAGCATGTCAAGATCACATATATGCTTGTTGATTTCCCTAAACATCCAAAATTTCTAACTAATGACACACAGTAGAAGGTTCTGGTGACATCTCCTTAAAATCACAGTCATTTGCAGTAGAAAAAGTTCCTTATATAAAAAGTAATTTGTAGTATGAGGTTTCTGACCTGGACTTCTGGGCCTAGCCTCAAGGTTTAGAACTGCAGACCCACAGACCTGCAGAGACACTCAGATGCTTTCAATAGTTTTAGGCTTATTGGCCAAAGGCCCAGGCATATAACTTGCTAACTCTTTACCCTTAAACTAACCCATGACTCTTATCCTGTTCAGCCATGTGGCTTGGTACCTTTTCTCAGAGCAGCATAGTTGTCCTCTGTTTATTCTTTCTGGCTTCTCTCTGGCATTCTGCTCTGTTCTGCCTGTTCTTAAAGTTTTCTTCATCTGGTAGCCCCACCCACACTTCACTTCCTGTCTGCCTTTGGCCAATCAGCGCTTTTTATTAAACCAGTGGGTGGGACAATTATTTACAGTGGAACAACATAATCTCCCACAGTAATTTAGTTTTCCAAAGTAAAAGATCAATGGAAAATTACAAAGAACATAGAATCTTGGTTAGATTTAAAGTTTATCTGAGACTAATCCATCCACATGGAAACACTGATGAAACTGAAGACACCACAGACAGCTTTTCCATGTTTAAATGAAGACATGGATGCTTGAAGCAAGACTGTTTAACTGGGTTTTATGTGACATTCAGGGATAGACTCTTGGACTTAATTTAGAGATTAAGATATTTTAGTATTTGTATAAATTTGAGTAAAAAGAACCAGTTTCTGTGGAGAATATTTTTTAGTTCCTCTCAGATTTCTCCCTCTTATGGTTTGATTGTTTATCCACAAATCTGACGGACATTAAGAGGCATGAATCTCCAGGGATACATTTTTTGTTCAATGAGCACTGCTAAACTGAGCTTTCCATGCTATCTTGGAAGGCCAGTCAAATCTATAGAACTTCAAAAGTAGTGAATGCCAAAGTAAAAAGCATGATGTTGCCATATGCTCAGAATCAGGCTTGGAAAATATCTATCATTCAGCACAACAAAGAAGAATGCCCATTAAATCATCATCTGAAATCAAATGATCACTGAAGAGAAAAGAGAACTTGTACACATTCCATCAATAGGAGAAAGATAAACTGACCATTGATCATATGAAAATGTATTTTTCTGTAAAGCTGAAAATGACTGTTTAAGTGGATACATTGGTTAAGCAATTTTAATAGACTTATGAAGATAATGTTTAAAAAACAAAATTAAGTTTGATATACATGTATATGCTTTCATTTTAGCTGCTTTTTAAAAATGATGTATGAATTGATTCCTGAATATGTAAGGTTAGAACTGCATAGTGCAAAGCTTTGTAACTGATTATTTTAAATTACCATTACACTTCATTGGAAAAAAACAGAAATAAAACTACAGACCACTTTCATTCTTTCCTGTTTTAATGTTTTTTGTTTCAATAGTGACATTAAGCCTTGAATTTTAGAAGAATACTAGAAACAGTATTGATATAAATCTATAGTTTATAAATAGATTTTACATCATTTTTGTATAGTTGTATATTCATAATTGATGTTTTAAATAAGTTTAATTTTTATTATGTGAATTGAATTTCAATATACAAATTAATACAACTGTTTAAATTTTTAGATAAATGCTGAAATAAAGGCTTATTGTGAGTTTAGAGTGATGAATGGATCCGCCTGCACAAATTAAAAATGTTTAGGGGCCCATGTTTAATAGATACTGTAAATATCTCCTTTTATGGTTTGACTTGCAGACATTCATTGTAAACAGAGACATTCATGATTATAATAATAAAACAAAGCAGTTATATAGTAAATGAGACCTATGAAGAATACAGCATGTGTGTACATGTTCAGTTCAGGTATAAAGACAAAGTATCCTTGCAAATCACATGAAAAAATTCACATCAATGATTTTAATTTCTATTTCTCATCCATCCCCCCATTTTTATCATATATTTTGGCTTCCTTTCCTGTTGCCTTTTTATTTCTTAATTCGACACTCACTTTTTCTTTCTCAATCTTTCTCTGATATAATGTAGTAGAACATTATAAAGGCGGAGTAAGTAAGCTTGAAGCTCTCTTCCTACTGCCCACAGGGACTATAAACGCACAAACTGTGCTAGAGAGGTGTTCGTTAACAACCTTCTGTTACATGGAAAGAACAGAAGCAGGCTGCTAATGTGCACTGTGTTGAAACTCTTAATGTGGGGGATGAGAATTAGCTCGCAGTAGTAATTTGGTAAACACCTGGGAAAATTGCAAGCTTCATTTCTTGCAACGCAGAATATGATTAAAAAGAGAATATATTATTATCATGGGCACCATTTAAAAATGTGTAGACAGCATTCTATGATGTTAAAATGAAAATTGGAAGTTGTACTCAGCAATGAAGATGTTGCATGTTAATTACTGTCTACTCCAGAGCACTGCAAGTACAATTCAATTATTTGCTTTTTCAAGCAGTATTTTGATTAACCTGAGCTTTAGTTTTCTGTATTTCATATTTGAAGAGAATAGTGTAATGTTATACTGCCTAGCCAAGTAATTCCAAAACCAAAAGAATGTATTCAAAACTCACAGGAATCACAACAAGCCTATATCTAAAGTACTTTTTGAATTAAGAGAATTAAAAAAAATATATCAGATTAAAAATATTGTAGACTGTTATGGGCTGTTGGATAGATGTAATAATTTGTCTTTCCAGAAAAATTTTGAAATAGTCATTATTGTGCCCACATTTCATTTGAAGGTACTATGTGTGAAATTAAGTAAATAATAGGGAAATAGAAATCAGAAATTTCTAGATAGAATCAGATGTCAAATGGAGACTTGCTTTTGACCAACATTCTGAAATATTATCTCCTTCCATTGTAAAGTGTTATTTCCCAGTGTCAGTCTGTATGAAACATGCTTTATATTTTAGAGTAATATTCTACAATAATCTAACCCCAAAGAGCCAATTATGCAGTCATCACAGTTCAATCAACACTTTTTTTAATGAGAGATTTTCTTAACTCTTTTATTGTTTGCATACTGTAGCACGCCCCTTCGAGGTATTAGCCTGGAGTTTCCAAGAAAGAGCCTTTCCTTTTACTTTCTTTTTTCCCATTCATTTTATTATTTTTTATTTTAAAAATGTCCTTTTTAAATCCATGTATCCCCCCTGCACCACCTCCCTTTCCCCCTCCCAATCTCTACCAGTCAGCCTTCAACCTAGCCCCTCTCCAGCCCCCCAGCCCCTCCACCAAAAGGACAAGAAGTCTCAAGGTGGGTCAGCTCAAAGTGGCACATCCACTCCAGGCAAGTCTGATTTACCTATCCCAAAGCTAAGACTGGTTAGGTGTTGCTCTGCAGAACCAACATTTTAGTGAAGACAATAGCATCTGCTGATTGCATAGCTTATTAGCCAGTAACATAGTCCCCAAATCAACAAAAGCATCTAAATGCCTAGCATCTAAATGGATTATAAAGAAATGGTAATTATTTGTTTTGTTTTTAGTGTGGTTAATAATCACAATAAAGGAAATCTTGAAAGTGTACATCTTCAGTGTTATTATGGTATCAAAACAGTGAGGATCATAACTTTTCCTAGTGATTCATGCCACTCCCTCATTTTCAGCATATGTTAATTGTCTCTCAAAATCCCGTTTGGTGATAATGTTAAAGTGCTGCATATAGTTGTGTATTTTTAAAGAAGACTGGAATTTGTACAGATAAAAACAAATTATTCATCATCTAAAAGTATTATTGATGATACAGATGTGTCAAAAATGTTAATGACCATATAGGATATTCTCACTAATGCAGCCTCAGTGTGAGAATTAAAACAAAGCAGGAGAGATAGCTTAAGGAGAAATATTTTGACTTCATTTGTACCAAGGGAAGTCTCATGTGCAAGGAATTCTTGGCTAGATGACAAAATGGTTGACCTGTATTAATGGATAAGTGCTGGCCATGAGGTAGTTGGGGACAGTAGTGAGTAGTGAGCATTCTATGCCCAGTTCATCTGCAGAACAAACATGCACACATACACAGTCTGAGAATGTTTGCCATGGTTTTCATAGTATTCTCCTTTTAAGTATGAAACTCTATATGTAGGGGGATTATGTTGTTCCATTGTAAATGATTGTCCTACCTACTGGTTTAATAAAAAGCACTGATTGGCCAAAGGGAGACAGGAAGTGTGGGCGTGGCTGCTAGACTAAGAAAACTCTGGGAAGAGGAAGAACAGAGCAGAATGCCAGAGAGAAGCCAGAAGAAGTAGAGGACAAATATGCTGCTCTGAGAAAAGGTACTGAGCCGCATGGCTGAACAGGATGAGAGTCATGGGTTAGATTAAGGGTAAAGAGTTAGCAAGTTATATGCCTGGGCCTTAGGCCGATCAGCGTAAAACTATTGTAAGCATCTGTGTTTCTCTGTGGGTCTGTGGGTCTGTGGGTCTAAACCTTGAGGGTAGGCTCGAAAGTCCTGGCCAGAAACCTCCTACTACATCTATACGTTTTCAACATTAATGTAACTGTTTATGTTCCCCTGGTTGTGTGTGTTTACTTACGATTTGTGTGTGTTGATTCCTGAAAAACTTAAGTGTAGTAAATATAATTAGATATAATAACAACTTAAAATAACTTTTTTATGAGTGAAATTAAAATCGATAAAACTTTGTTGTAGAAAGAATAGTACTTGACTATTGATAAAGAATGAATAGAATAAATTTACTTCTGATGAAGAAATTGATGGTAGTTGGCCTATATGAGAAACTGCCCCTTAGGCCATAGATCTGAGAATCACTAGAAAATCTTTCATAGATGTTTGTACATGTGTGTGTAAAATGTTTTGAGAATATACTGTTTCAAATGTGTCATCCAGAATAATATAATGAACTGATTTTTATATAGAATTAATTAGATTATATTTTTAATATTCTAACAAAAATGTAGAGTTATCAGCATTTAATACTTCTCCCTCAATACTAAGTCTTATAGCAACGAGTTACATGTAAGATAAGATGTTTATGAATTTGAAGTTATTAATAGAGTTTGATAGACATTTTTATTAACTAACTAAAGTAGTCTGAAATTAGAACAGGTGTTATATCACTAATTAGATCAAATACTTACCAATGGTATGTAGAAGTAATGCATAACAATATTTGATAAATAAAAAATAATCTACTTCTAGGGTTATGCATGTGTATAATTTTTACTAATATTTATAGTGTCAAAGGGTTTCAAGTAAGCATCATAGCATATCAAAGCCCATTAGGCATAGTCATCAACCAAATTACACTAATAATTAATAGTTACAGATTATAAACATATATTTGGTAGTAAAAAAGGAGTGGACACATAACAGAGATGATTTTAAGTTAATCACAATTTTGATTTGGAAGAATTTAAAGTGGAGGACTGTGAGTATATTTTCAAATATAATAAAATCATTTGGAGATGTCAGAGGGATCTACCCACAGTCAGTCTAGGAGGATCAGACAGTGGTAACTCACACCTTTAATCCCAGCACAGGGAATATCCTGGTTGTGGTGACCTACACCCTTAATCCAATCTGAGTTCAGGTCATTTTAGTTTACAGAAGGAGTTCCAGGCTCCCACCTAGGCAGTGGTTGTGCCATGCCTTAACTGAGCAGAGAAAGTATTTAAGGCAGGCACAGAAAGACAGAACAGGCAGAAGAAGCCAGGAGGAGACAGGCTGAGGAAGCTGGAAGATAGCTGGGTGAGATATGACTGTGGGGGTTACTCTCTAACATCTCTGCTTTTCCCAGAGATCTGGCCCTGGCTTTCCTTTATTTGTCAACAGAGAACACTGGTACTTGTGTGTTATAAATGGTCCCGTTAGAATATGAAAGTGTAAAAAATGTTAATAAATTATGAAAGCTGGTAGCCAGAACTTAAAAGAAGGACTTTTATTAAATGAAATTAATGAATTACAGGCCTAAACCTAGAATCATCACTACTTCACATATAGCAAACTTAATGAGAAGCAGGCACCTACAAGAATTGACCAATTTATTGCAACTATTTATGTGATCAAATTGTCAGCATGGCTTTTAATGTACATTTATGGTGGCCTCAGATTCCTAGGGTAGAGTAATCTCAAGACATAGTAATGTGAAACATAAGTATTCATCTCCAGAATAACTTTGGTTGTTCTGAGTCTTCTAGTTCTTCCCTATTTGTTAGTAAGCATTAGAAAACTGACAAATTTTACTACCAATATGCAGAATATAAAACATCCAAGTATGGTAATAAGCAAGTACCTTTCCCAATCCATGCCCACTCAAAATTTTAGAATAAACAATTTAGAAGAAAAAAAAAAGATCTTTACAGACGTAATTATTTAATCTGAAATAAAGATACACTTCAAGGGCACTGTAGCCAGTGAGCATCTGCCATGAAAACATAGTAGGCATGTGACTTTTGATTTCTGAGTTGACCTTGTCAATGTGAGATTGGAATGATGATGTTACAATACAAATAAAGCCATAAATGTCAGAAAGCCCGAAATGAGAAGACAGTGAAAAAAGGACAGAATGAAGCAACTCTGCTCATACTGATTTTATACTTCTTCAGATTCACAAAAGGATAAAATTTAGCTTTCTAAAGCTACCCAGTATACAGTAATGTGTTATGGAAGCTTAGAAGCAAAGACACTGAACTGCTCTCACATCAATAATTGGACATGAAAGTCTGGGAACTCATGATGAGACAGTCAGGGAAATAAATTCTGGGGATCTGGATGTTGTGGGGGGTGGCTTTGGCCTGGTGTCACCTTCATTGTACAGTGTGTTTCTACAGGAATCTGGACCTAACATGGACCAATGTCCAGATGACTGAATTTATGCCTTCACAGCAATAAACAGAGAGCCTTGTGGGAACAAATTCCTGGCCACATATGCCATGCATATGCTGTCTTCCCTTTGCCCCTTTGGCTTGAAAATAGATTGCATGACTTAAAGCATTTAATTTTTTTCTACACAGGTACTTGTTAAACTGAAAGATTTCTACTATGTATCATGGAGACTGAAAAAAAGTGATATGCAAGCATAGATTGACATAATAAAATTAATTAAGACATGAATTAAAGATGTTTATTTTAATCAATAATGGAAAGACAAACCAAATAAAACAAGCAGTACCAAATGACAACGATGTATATCTTTTTATTGCAAATGCCTATTTTTTAAGTATTATCAGTAGGTAATTATTTGTAGATATTTCCCTTCCAATTTAAAAAGTATTTTAATGTAATGGTCTTGTCAGTCTTGTTGAAAGCAAATGCATATCATTTGTGAATGCACACCAAAATATATTGCTGACTCTTATTTTTATCTTTTGGAGAGTTCCATCTATTTTTAGTACATTTATTAGTTTTTCTAGAACACTTTCCTCAAGAATTGTGCAAATATTATGAAGCTATGAAATGTTTATCTGAGGGGCACATATCTGTTTCTCAAACCTCCAAGCATTCAATCATTCAAATTTTCTGGCATCAGTAAGAATTTCATCTATTGTATATATTGCTAATTCAGATAAGATGTTGGATATAAAAATGCATAGTAGTTCCTTACCTTCATCATAAAAATGATAGCACTATGTTAATTGGATGAAATTAAATTTTTCATTTTAGGAATTCAAATTAAATGTATAATCGTGGGTATATAGTCAATAATTTTTCTTCTTATGCCTACATGATTTTAGAGCATATGCCTTTTGATTTATGATTTTTAATAACATACTATACTATTTAAAGTCACTTAAAATTATTGTAGTTAGCATATCTCTGTGAAATTAAGAGATGCCTACTTAGATATATTCTGGACTATATAAAATGAGCTCTGCTCTCAATATGTATGTTTTATTTTCTTAGATAATCAAAGATCATTTCATTTATTTTTTGAGATTATAATTTAATTACATCATTTTCCCTTCAAGTCTCCCACCACCGTTCCCCAACATTTTATTTCACATTCATGGTCTTTATTTTTGTTAATCGTTGGTCTGTATAGATAGATGGATAGATGATAGTACAAAGAAAAAACAAAAATAGATGATAGGTACATATATTAATATCAGATATAGTATTGGATACAAAATGAGTGTATTCTTCCCTGGGAAGGCTATTTCATCTGCTCTCACTTTTACTTAGTTGCCTATAGTTATTTGTATAGAGTTGAGACCCCCTGGGCTCTCTTGTCATCCATATTAGCATGTAACAATGGTGAGATTTTATGCCTGCAGCATTAGACACTTTTTTGAACAAAAAATCCCTGTAACCATTAGACTTGCAATCTTTATGTCTTATGTTATTCACTGATTCCTGACCCTAAAATGTGACCAAAAAACTGTTTTTTTTTTTTTTATTGGTTTTGTGTAATAGCTTTGTGTAATTGCCTCTGTTTATTGCAGAAAAGAAGTTTTATTGTGGTAGAATTGGTACTACGCTTATCTATAGGTATAGGAGCAAATAATTAGGATACGGTGAGGGTTCATATTAGTTTAGTGAATGAAGTAGCTAGTGCAGGTTCTTCTTCAGGGTCCATAACTTCACTACCCCTGGGTATTTGTCTAGGTTTCTATTGCCAGGAATGATTTACCTTTAGTCCAATTACAGAACTCTTGGATACTAACCAAGATAATTACACCACTGCACCCATACCGTTAACATACTATGCTGGTCATTATTGCAGTTCATATGCATCATATCTCACTATGACTTGATTCCTTCCCTCTGTTGGAAACTTGAATGGCACCTTTTGCTACCAAAATATTTACTCCTTAGATCAGAGGCTTTCAGCTCAATTTCAGCTCAGGGGCCTCTGGGCCACATGTCTGATTGCCTGGTATCTTCACCAGTAGGGATTTAACTTCTACTTCTTGGGGCCAACATAGCCTATAATGTTTTAATAGTCTCTTGAGCAGTACTGATCAGAAACTCAAGAGAGAGTATTTTGTCTCATTTTGGGGGTTTAGTTAGTTGCCTTAGATTATGGGAAGTAATAGTGTCTTTCCATAGAAGAACATTTTACTTATACTATATATGTGTGCATATGCATTATAACGCACACAATTATGTTATAGAATTACAATATATAATGAAGAGATTTTATGTGTTATAAGTATATAATATATATGCAAACTTCTGTGTATAAAATGTATTTTAGATATATATTTAAAAGTACGGTTCTTTCTGACTTTCTCAGACATTCATACTGTAATTTCATCCTCCTCTTCCTTATATATTTATTTTGCTCTACCACAGAACCCTGAATGTAGTTGAAATTTTAGCTAAACAATGAAGAACTCTAATAAAATATTAATAAATTGAATTATCAGAACTATCACATAATATTTTAACAAAATTATTTTACGTATTTCTTATATTTATTTAAGTTATGCTTTGGTATTGGAAATTTTTTAATATTTTTAAGTATGTAGGTATACATGTGTGTGTCATTGTCTATGTGTATGCATATGAAGAGCCTGAAGAGGGCGTCATATTCCCTGGAGCCCAAATTACTTGTGGTTTTGAGCCTCTGATATAGAACAGGACTTAGGTCTTTTACAAGATCAGTACATGCTCTTAACCATTGATCCATGTATCCATTCTCTGATATTGATAAATTTTTCATAGTTTTTAATGGTATTAAGGTCTGAGGAGTCTTTATTCATACTATAGACTTCTTCTGCTATTGGTTTTCATTGTTCTAAATTGAAGAAAAATTATAGGAATAAATTACCAAAGTGTTATTCTTTGCTTATTTGTACACTGTTTGAGTAGAATCAATGCTATCTGGAATGGCTTGTGGAAGTTATTGTATTAGTGAATTATAAGATCTCACACTGCCAATGTTTTAGAATAAACTACCCTATCTACCTTGTCTGTAATTGTTTTATGAATTACTGTATAGCAGCATTTTGGATAGAAAAAGCATTATTTCAGCTTATGTGATCCAGTCTATCACTTAGGGAAGTCAGATAAGAACTGAAGCAGAAACTTGGAGGCAGGAACCATGGTCTAAAGTCACTTACTGGCTTGTTTTCATGCCTTGCTCAGATCTTTATACAATCCAAAGCCATCTCCTTATGGAGTGGCAACCATCCACAGTAGAATGTCCTTTCCCACATTACTTATTAGTAAAAAAAGAAAAAAAAAAGCCCTATAATCATGCATCGAACCCATCTGATGGAAAAAATTTATCATATGTGTTTTCCTTTTCCTAGATAACTCTACTCTTTTTAAAATTAACAAAAGTGACTTATATAATCTCCACTGAGAAGGATAATTTTCACATTGCTTTGTAACATTATCTCCGCATCTCATTCATGTTACTGGCAATTGTGACAATGTTAATATTTCCTGCTTATTTATGTTATAGTCCTGCTTTGTAAGGGCAGATAATTTGCTCTCTGAATAATTAACATATTGATTTAGATTATTTTCTAAAGTATATTGAGTTTATTTGTGGTGACAGAAAGAGCAGTTTCTTCTTAGTATATGAGAATATACAAAGTATTTATTTTTGTTGTATAATAAATGTACTAAATTACTATTTTTCAAACAATTTATATTTCAAGGGATTTAAATTAATCTTACAATAAGCAATATCCTACTGGGCTTTTTGTATAAAGAAATATTTGCTTTCAGGCTTGGTTTTGGTGGAGGGCAAATTAATTTCATGTTCTTTGGCATCTAAATTTATTCTTTCATAAAATTCTCTTGTATGTGGCCATGGCTTGCATGTGGATGTTGCATGCTTGACTATCCTAAGTCTGACAAAGTGGAATTGTGTCTGATGAGCATTTAGTACAAGTTCCACTTATATTAAAGTGGGTATAATTTTGTAGAACAAATGTGAGGTCTGTATTAGTTCAAATTCAGCCTATAATAACCTTCTAGACCTATAATGGGAAGCTAAGTTATACTCATTTGGTTAGTGTTCAATTAATTCACTAGATATAGCATTTCTTTAGTTCCAACATTCAACCAGGGTCTTCCAAAAAGATCAGAAAGACAAAAGCTACACTTCTTATAATTCATCAGTGTAAGGATAGAGTAATATGATAGTTAACTTACTCAGAGTTGATGCCTAAATATAAACAGAGTAGAGGAATGTATCCTGGAATTTTCTTTTAAAATAAAGAAAATTATCATTGAACCGTTATATGCCACTTTAGAATTGAATGAGAGATGTTTCTTCTTAATCTTTGAAATGCAGGTTCCACAAATGAAATGTTGTAAAAATTAATGTGTCTGGCCAGTGGTCAATTTAAATTTTAATGAGATAAGTTCTATTAAGCAGTCAGTCTCCATTTGCCTTTTTGGCATACTTTTTGATTTTTTAAATATTAATTTGTATTTATTTACAAATTTTTCTTTATAATCTATTGTTCTCTGGTGAGTTAAAAAATCAATGTTTTCGAAAATATATTCATAAAATGAATATTTTTTTCATTTTTCCCAGTTTACCTGAATGTCACTACACAATCAAAGGCAAATCTACAATTCTAGAGCCTTATTTCTCAACTTTTTGAGTTCAGAGATTACTGGTGTAATGAATCACCACAATATCAAGTTTTATATTGGGCTGCATGTATATCATTGAAGTCCTCTTCCAACTGCACTGTATCCTGAGCTCATATTTTTGCTTTTTTTTTAAACTTGAGATACTCTAATCTTACTAAGAAATATTTATAGGCATAATATAGTCATTGGAAAGTTATGCCAGCAAAATTAATATGCAAAAAAGTAAATATTTTATTAGAGGATAAATATATTTGAATAGTTTTGGAAGACTGGACATTCACATATTGCGGTATGAAGATGATTGTTGTCTTTACTTTTATATTTTTCAAAAAGTCTTGAATATCATAACTAAGTAAATGTACAAAAGAAAACATTTAATTGGTGGCTGGTGCTTTAGGAAGATGAAAGTCTGTGACCATCATTGTGGGAAGTATCACAATTATCAAGCAAGTATTCTGCTTCTAAAACAGCTGAGAACTTAACTATTGAGACACAAGCAGGAGGAAAAGAGATTTTGAAGCATTTAATCCCACAACTAGTGACACTTATCATCCAACAAGGCAACAACTCTTAATGCATCCCAAAGACTTCAAAGTATTAAAATATATGAACCCATAGCAGGTGTTGTTTAAATGAAAAGGCCCTGTAGTTTCATATTTGAATTATCTTTGATTTGTTATTGCTTTTTAGGTACAGAAAATTTCCCCTGTTTTTTTTAATTTAGAAGTTGGAAGCTCTGCAGGATAGGGTTTTGCCTTGGGGACTTCTCTCCATTATTCTATTTCGCATCAGACCTTTCTTTTAGCTTCTCATTTATTTTTGCACATGCCTTAGTTCCAAAATTAAATTTTCTGGTACTCTTTTTTTTTCAGAAAACTGTACATTTTGTAATTCTTTTTTGTCTCATGTGTTTTATTTCATTGTAAACCTGTATATGATTAAATACTAGTAACTACAGGGCAGAGTCAGTGTTAGCTTGTCTTGAAACCTCCTCTACCAAAAGTTTAGTTTATTAGTTATCAGTTTAGCCTTAGGAACATTCTTAGGTCCTGGGAAAAAGCAGCCACATTATTTCACAAAATATCACAATAACTGTCAATTTGTTAAGATTTCCCTCCTATGTTTCACATTTCTCTCAGTATTACTGTTTTCCAAAATATGGTGGTTAGGACCCATTTACAATGCTCAACCACTTTCCTAGTCCAAAATTTCAAAGCTTTTCACATTCCTCAGAAAAAAATGAACAATGAACAAGTCTGTCACAGTGACACCCCACTCCTGGTAATAACTTTTGTCTTTGATAATTTTATGTTTCAGTGAATAACACATTAATACCTATGATAACTTATACAAGGAAGCCTTTACTTTATGTTTCAAGGTTTCATAGGTTTTAAGTCCATGAACATCATGATAGAGAACATAATGATGGAGCAGTAGGTGAGAGTATCTTGAGAAACAGGAGAGAGAGAGAGACAGAGAGAGAGAGAGAGAGAGAGAGAGAGAGAGAGAGAGAGAGAGAGAGAGAGAGAGAGAGAATGTTTTGAGCTTTGGAAACTGAAACTGCCATACCCACCTTTTGTGACCCACCTCCCCCAACAAGGCTCCCTTACAAATCCTTTGTAAACAGTTCCATCAACTAGGCACTGAGTACTGAAATATGTAAACCTAATGATGTGACCCTAATGATGCCATTCTCATTTAAACAATCATAATGATTTATTTTGACTAGCTTGTTGGCCAATATTTACATATAAGCTTGTAAGAAAATATTTATTATATCTTATAGAAATATTGTTAAAATTTTTCACTAATTGATGCTATAAAGAGTGGAGTACAAATCATAAGCTGAAATAAAAATTAATGGACACTATATTTTTAAATAATGTATGATATTTTATTATATTTCATTACACATTTAAATGTACATTAAGATATAGTATACATAAATTTATTTTTTAATATAATTACTGTTTTGTAGAAGTATAAACACAAATTTTACTAATAAGTAATTTAAATAAAATAGAGTATAATCAAAATATAACTATAGGGAAATACAGTAAAGCTTAACATTTGTGTATACGAAGACTTTATTAATATTATAAGGATTATAACTCATAGTTTATTATACATAGTCCTTAATTTTTTAAACTATTTTGTTAACAGGTCAGGTTAAGTCGGAGAAAATATAAAACCAGAGAATCATATCTTAGCTTTTGAAATCTTGGGAGCTTCATTCAAGGCATAGGACATTTATACTGAGAAAGAAGATAAATATAAAATTGGATAAAGCAAAAATTTGAAACTTGAAGCCATTAAAGATTCTTGTAGTGATATAATCAAGTCTATATTGCCAGACACACTGGTGGTATAGAGTTATGAAAAAACAGAATCATTTGTGTGACTTGCCTATGAGTTAGTAATGATGTTCAGTACAGGGAGCATTGGGGAAGCTGTAGTGGTGCATTCCTCCACTAAGAGGCAAGTCAGAAGGACCACACTAATATGTTTGCAACCTTCACGAATGTTCTGCTTCTCCTTTGTCTGCTACTTTGGTTAAATATCTTTCTGTGACTCATGTGAACTGGAGGCTTATGCTAAAGGCAACTGGTTTCTTTCCTCAGTAACAAGCATTGTGGCACACCAGTTTTCAAGTTTAAAACAATGACAACTCCTTAATTCAGATTTGACTTCCAAATAAATACAGTGGCTGTGATACTTCCACCTGACACTGTACAGTAGCCTCTGTACTGAAGACACTGTTTCCTTTTTGGGCTTTGGTGATATTCATGTTTGTCCTGCTTTCACTCATTGACACAAGTAACCTGTTTACTAACATGTAGTATTAATTAGTATTGAAAATACAATCATAAAGGATGAGTCCAGTGACAAATGGAAATAAAAACATAGTTGCTTTGTATATATGTCTACGGCCAAATTAAAAAACATTGTTTTTATTTCCTTATACATGTAAGTATGTGGTCAATTGGAACAAAGAGTGTTCTATCTTCTTACCTCAGCCACTGTTTTTCTCTTTTCCTTCAGTGTGTGCCTCATCTAATTATATATTTTTTATCACCAAGGAAATCTCTACCTTTAAAACCAAAGATCATTTAAAATCTGTTTGAGACTTTAGTTCTACACACTTGTGTACATATATAACCATATCTCTAACATCCAAAATACTACTCCTTCCATAAATAGCATTACTCATGGTATCTTATCACAATAACAGGGAAAGAAACTAAGATAGATTCTATGATCATTATCTGTTTTTAGTTATTCATTTTCATTATATATTTATATAGTATATATTCATAAATATTTATATTATTAGTTTTTTTCAAGTGTTCCATCTTCGGTTATTAAGATATCTTTCAGTGACTCTCTCATGTGTGTGTGTGTGTGTGTCTGTGTATCTGTGTTTGTGTCTGTGTGTTTGAATATTTTCTCTGTCACAAGGATCTGGGATTCCCACTGCTTCATATTCTTATACACAATTGCTATTGTCATTTTATAAATGTCTTGATGAAATGGGCATGATGCCATAATACTTCATGATTATAACCTTATATTGATGTGAGAATATCTTTCTGTATGTTGTGAGCATCAATCTTTAAATAAAGGACTGTTTTGGCCATCACAGGAACCACAGAAGTATGTGGGGAATCAGAATAGTTAGGAAAAGGAGGGCAGAATCAGATGAGATCAAGCCAGATGCCCAAAGAAGAAACATGTAAGGAACACAGGTGAGCCACGGGCCAGGTGGCAGACAGATTAATGAAAATGGGTTGAGTTAAGATATAAGAGCAAGCTAGCAATGTACCTGAGCTATAGGCCACACAGCATGAAGTTAATATAAGTGTTTGAGTCATTTGGGGGGGCCTAAGCAGCAGTGGGTGGCTGACGGATCTGGGACCGCAGTTCTGTGGGTCTGGACCTCTGACTGCCTGGGGCCAAAGAAACCATGTTGCAGTAGAGTCTACATTGCATATTTGAAACTAGAGAGGAGGACAGCATTTTAGGACAAGGATCACATTTCTGTTGTCTGCTGCTACATCACAAGTGTTCTTCTTTTCATAGAGTCTCAGTGAGTAGGTGAAAATTTACAGAACAACTGAGTAAATCAATCAGAACCCCTCCCCCAGTTTGCTAAAAACGGAATAAATGGGAATTTGGTGATGTCTTAGAGGAGAAGAATAAAAAAATTATCTAAGACTATAGAATAAGTGAGTATCTAGTTTCACTTGCTCACACACATTTCCCTGCGCCCCTAAACTAGAGCCAGTTCTGAGATCCGCCATCTTGTGAACACATTGTCCCTTTTTATATTCATGGTGTTAATCTATTCCTAGATTTTTTCAAAGAGAACTGTCACCACTCTTCAGTCTAGTGGGACCCATTAGAGAAACATAAATGAAAGTTTTAAAGACAGATCAACCTTGAGCCTGAAGTGATTCAGATTTCTACAGATACAAATTGACATCAGAGTCCTCCAGGAAAACAGGAAATTATAGGGGTAGGTGATCCATAGGGTTTTAACTCAGCCTTATTTTGGTTCAGTGGGTCTCTGAACATATTCTAAGGTAGTTTCCTTAAACAAAAATATAAATTTTAAGTAAATAATCTCCCATCCATCACCAATGATTTTTGCATTGAGGGGTATTAAAGAAGGACAGGTCATTGAAGGCCACTGAAACTATATCTATCCATAAATCAAAGGTAATGATACATTCTTGGAGGATGTGAAGAAATGGATGTTATTGGAATGGGCATGAGAGCTAAAGAATTATGTGTACTACCCACAGATATTCACCTATTTGGACTATATAAAGACAGACAGATCGCAGGGAATGACAACAGACCATCATAAACATATTCAAATGGTGATTTCTTCCTAGATGCTCTATTAGGTACGATAGCACCTTGAATGTACTACTGATCTATTAGTTGCTTTTTTATTTCTCTGCATTTTTTAATGAAGATAATGGAACTTTTCTGCTGGATATGACAACTTTTTACTGCCTTGCTTCTATAAAACAACAACTCTTAACTTACATTTTAATTTAGAAAGGCTGGTAGTTTTTAATTAAAATGTGTTATATGGTTCCTTTATCTAGTTGATATTATGTAAGTTTTATAATTAAAATATAATTTTTAGTATTAGGAAGTATCATTTACAAAATTGATTTTCTAAGTAAAACAATGGGTTTTTACACTAAAGATTGGTATAAGCACTAGAACAAGTATTAGTAATTCACAGAACCCATTTTGAAACAGAATTAGTGTATTTCTCACACATTCAGTTTCAAAATAGGTTGACCTCATGGATTAACAGCCAATCCTGGAGTTGTTGGAAGATTTGGAATATCCTGATCACCTGTACCCTGACAGGGCTCATTATACTCTTCCTATGGGTCTATATTTTTGTTTAGGCTAATGCAAGATAAGGGATTCCAATAGCATCAAGAAGCTTTCATCTTTGAACTGTTCAAGGTGATATATACTTTATTAGAATTAGAACTCTAAGCCATGTATCTTGAAATCTGGTAAATTGGGAAAGTACTAGAACAATAGCATGCTACAAATGAATCCACATTGCCCTGAATTGACTCTGTGCTGTATGTCCTGGAGACTCAGGAATGAACTAAAACCAACAGCGATGCAGTTGGAAAGCTTCATTGAGTCTCTAAGTGGAACATAGCCCATACATTGAGGAATTTTAATAAATTAGATGAAACATCTAGAAATAGTCTATCCTTTAGAGAAACTTACTCTCCTGTTGGGTCTTGGGGTAAGTGGTTACAATAGCTTCTGTGTGTCATGTGCCCCTATCATAAAAGGATTACTGCTTGTTTACTGATTTACTCTGGTGAACTTGTACAGAAACACTCCAACATTAAATAAATGTAGTATGAATGAAAGTGATAGAAGTCATATCTTATCATAAAGTAAGTACAGGAGGTGACCCAGATGCCCACAAGCTTTTCTTGATAAATTGCATTGTCTTTCACTCACTATATGGAACATCAAATAAAATTCCTTTTAATAACATAACTGAACAAGAACATTCTGGGTGTGTGTAGTTGGTGATTCTGCATGATAAGTAAGCACAACATGAAGTAGGACACTTCATATTGAAATGGCCTGGATATGTAACCAGAAAGTCCTTTAAAGAAAAACCTATTAGAAAGGCACTGTTTTCCTTGCCTCAGAAAAGATATAGCCAGTGTTGATGGGCAGAGATGATCACAGAGATGGTTTGTGGATAATAAAGTGAATTGATTTAAAAGATTTTAAATCAACCTGAATCGAGAAATAGAGTGATATGTACAGCTATTTTATTATATGTAATTTTGTTATGTTAAAATTTGAACCTTCTTTTTTGATTAGGCAGAAATGGGAGATGATGTGGGAATGTCTTTCTGTATGCTATGAATATCAATCTTTACATAAAAGACTGTTTGGGCCATGGCAGGTACTATAGAAGAAGTAGGTGGGGATTCAGGATAGTTAGGAGAAGGAGGGTGGAGTCAGAGATTGAGCCAACTGCCCAAGAAGAAACATGAAAGGAACACAGGTAAGCCATGGGCCACATGGCAGACACATTAATGAAAATGGGTTGAGTTAAGATGTAAGAGCTAGCTAGCAATATGCCTGAGCCATAGACCAAATAGCATGAAGTTAATATAAGCATGTGAATAATTTTGGGGGACCTAAGCAGCAGTGGGAAGCTAAGCAGTCTGGAACAAAAGGTCTGTGAGTCTGGACCTCTGGCTGCTGAGGTCTGAAACTATAATATAACATATGGCTTCCCAACGTGGGTCGAATACCCACATAAAGTCTGAAAAAATATAAGAAAGAGCTCTAAAGCAGAAAGAGAGCCAAAAGCAGGTTCTAAATTGTGACTTAGAAGCGGGTATTGTTCAGAGAAAGCAAGGTGGATGGGCCACAGAACAAAACAGCACCAGAAGACTTGTGGCAGAGAGCGTAAGTTGCAACCAGGCAGGTTCTTGAAGTCTCACAGAAGACTCAGTAGCATGTGATTGATTTAAGGTTTACATTTATATTGAACAAAAAGGAAACAGAGTCAAAGACAGTTTATTAGTGGCAACATTTCTTGACTCTGCTCTGTTTGCTAGTGGTGAACTGAGAAGTCACCCCTTTAAGAGAACTGCTGATTCAGCTTTGTCTGCAAAGTCTGTGGCTCTTAAAGAGAGTGCTAGCATTTTAAAAGCTCTTCTGGTTGGAAAATGATTAAGAATTCACAATAAACAGATTCAGGATTTTAAAAAAAATCCTGTAAACAGGTTAAAATGTGTGTAAAAAGTACATAAAGTTCAGAGAGAAAAAAAGAAGGTAAAGAAAGTCTTTTAAAAGAGAAATAGAGTAATAAAAATATAATAAGCCACTTAAAGATGGAAAATAGACACAGAATCTGGATTATGGATATTATTGTGTTTTCCTTTAATTTCTTAACTTTTAATGAGCTAACTGCAGAAATTGCAAATGCTGATAAATTAATTAAACAAAAATACATATTTCAAAGGTATCCTGATTTTGAAATTTGTGTCTAAGGATTTATTTCTTTGGAAGAGTTCTGCTTTTGTTTCCACAGAAGATGAGAACCTGTGGATTGCTTCTAGGCAAATATGGTCTCATCAATCAAGAACACCTGAAAATACTATAATCGAAAGAGATGGTCACATCAGCTTCAGGGCTGCAAAATAAGATGATCCAGTCTCAAGAAACTGTAAGATTACCAATGCCCCTTAACCACCAGGAAGTAGTATGGAAAACTATGCCCAAATTCCCAAAATATTCTTTATAAATGTTTGTTTTCATTACAAATGGCTAATGGTCGTAGTTAATCTCTTTCTAAGAAGAAAAGGGGGATATGGTATATGAGTGATTTTAAAAATTAGATTATTGAATTTACTTTAATACAGAAATCGGCTGTAAATCTCAGAATGTTTTACATTGGTATGCATATAAACTTAAGGTCAATTTTGTTATACTATATGTAGTTTTATACTCTTGTTTAAGGTATGATGTTCTTGTAACTGATTTAAAATTGTAATGTATAATTAAGAAAAGCAGGTTAATAGTCACCTATGATAACCAAGTTTATAGTCATGTTAGTTAGGATTTTTTTAAATATGTAAATATATTTCAATTAGATAGGTAATCTTCAAACACTTCTAAGACCTAAAGGATATGGCACTTAAAATTATTTTAATAGATTAGACTATTCTGGATGGTGAGAAAGATCTATTCCTGGCAGCACCAATCTATTCAAGAGAAAAATAGGCATCACAGAAACTCCATATGGAGTCTACTTTCTTTGTGGCAGTGGTTAGCCAATGGACAAGATCTTGTTCTTGTATGGACTCTTTGACAGTATGCTGTTTAAACTGGACATGCAGGTTCCATAGAAAAAATGATTTCTGAACTTTGGAAGAACAAGCCGAGATGGTCCTTCAGGTTCCTGCTTTGCAGAGAAAACTGTCAGACATTCTTCAGGACTCAAGGAAAAGTGAGTGATGAAGTATACCAGAATGAGCAGAGAAGATTTCCTGATTTACTGAAATGAAAAGAGACTCTGAGTCTATAGGCTGAAGCTGGATGCACCAACCTTATAAAGGAACTTTGGGTGACTTTCCAGGCAGATAGGTGTCATCTCTGTCATTTGTAGATTTTGGAAGTTGCTTGCACTTCTGGTTTACTTGGGTAAATATTATATCCTTCTGTGGTCTTTGATGTAGTTGAAGATTAGATAGTTGTAGGTATAGTTTTTATTAGCTACTTTAAAATGTATATTGTATATGAAACTTTAGATTCACAAGGATGAGGTAGATGATATAGTATTTTCTTTTGCTAAATACAAATAGACTAGATATTGTAACTGAAATTATTGCTTGATAGCTATTTTGTTACATGTAATTTTGTCATGATAAAATTGAAACCTTTCTTTTTGGTTAAACTGAAATGGGGAGATGATGTGGGAATGTCTTTCTGTATGCTGTAAATATCAATCCTTAAATAAAGGACTGTTTTGGCCATGGCAGGCACCATAGAAGAAGTAGGTGGGGAATCAGAGTTAGGAGAATTAGTTAGGAGGAGAACAGAATCAGATCAGATCGAGCCAGATGCCCAAAGAAGAAACATGTAAGGAACACAGGTGAGCCACGGGCTATGTAACCGACAGATTAATAAAAATGAGTTAAGATGAAGGAGCAAGCTAGCAATGTACCTAACGGCATGAAGTTAATATAAGTGTCTGAGCCATTTGGGGGCCTGAACAGCAGTGGGTGGCTAAGGGGTCTGGACCTCTGGTGCCTGGGACCAGAAAACTTTACTGTAATAGGCGACTGTCTCACATTAGCCTGCAAGTCTGTTGTTCTAGCCACACTGCCCTTAGTAGGACTTGACATTTTCTTCCTGCCTGTCATTCATGATTCCCACATTTTTCCACACCTTCCACACTTTCCCCTGCTAGGACTTGGAGCAGATGTTGGTCATATTTCTCACTTTACATTTCTGCACCAGAGAAGAACCTGTCATAGGACAGGGAGAAATTGTGGAAGTTTTGTTTCTGTCTGACACAGCCCAGGACATTTAGTTTCTATGCTGGAACCACCAAATGCTCTTAGATCAGTACAGGAATGGGTTGTCTATAGCTCAAAAGTAATACAAACTAGAGCTAAATTAAGGCTCCGTTCTCAGTCTCTGTAATTTCATTTCTTCTCTTTATAAAGGTCAGTCATTCACATAGAGCAAGATGTTTAGAGACAGCAAAGATTATACAGCATGTGCATCTTCTTTTTCTTTCCAGTTACAGCATTGGAGATCTTGTAAGGGAGATTGAAATACCCCAGACTGGGTTACTAACACCACAGGAGTGAATGGAAGCAAGCACACTGGGATTTCATTTTGTGACATCATGTTCTGTACCATGATTTTGCTTTTCTAATCATTGGCCTAGTTGAGACGGTTGGAAATGCCATAGTGCTTCTTAGTGACGAGCTACTAAAATGAACAATAATACCAAAGATTTCTGTAGACCTGACTGATTTTGTTTTGATGCTGGTATCTATAGCCTTCATGTCTATGCTTGCTGTGACTAAGGTGAGAATTTGGAATTTTACAGTGGGATACTATCAGTTATAGTTCCTTCTGAGGTCCACACTCTATCATGAAAGATGCATAACTTCTAGGATAAGTCTCTCCTCACAGTTATAATGGAAAAGTCCCCACCACTAGACACTGTTGGATGATAAGAATGTTCTACATAATAAACTTACTATTATTTGTCATTCCAATATCTGCAGTCTTAAGGTGTATTTCTGTAGAGCAATGGTTCTAAGCCATTTTGTGAACATTTAATACAGTTTCCAGTGTTGTGGTGTGCTGCAATCATAAAATTATTTTTGTTGCTACTTCATAACTGTAATATCATATTCTGTAACTATGTTTTCTGATAGTCTTAAGCTACACTTGTGAATGGTCATTCAACCCTCAACAGGGTTGCAACACATATGTTAAGGACCACTGCTCTAGAGTATTAGAAAAATTCTGTCATTTCAACTGAATTTCGAATACACATCTCAGCGTATACATTGGCTGACCTTTATATAACACTTGTATATAAAGTGCATGCATTGAATTCATATACACTCGAGCTTGACATATTACTTTCATTTTATTTACATATTCATATTAGTTTATTTGAAGTATGACTACATTTGAAGTTGTTACAATTCAATTTCAACAAATAACCACTGATAGTAAGTTAACCTAAATTTAATATATGTCCTTAAATATTTTAACTTATTTCTTTCCAATTTTCATTTCATTATTTTCTATTTTTCTTGTTTCTTTTCTTTTTGCTCCTCCTCATCATCATTATAATCATCATCATCATCTATACTGTACAGGCCTAGTTATATGAGATTCGCTTGGTAAACCATTTGACCGTGAACTCACAATGTTGTGCTGCCTCTGCCTACTTGGTGCAGGGAGCAAAAGTATGTGCCACTATACCTGTCTTATGTTATATTATGCTTATGCTAGTATCAATTTTTTTTGTAGGAAATATAACAGCTCAGTGTTTCTTCAAAGTAAATTGTCTTATTTTAAAATGTAAGAGTGTGTGCGTGTGTGTACGTTCATGAGGGTAGGTGTGCCGCATCCGGCCTAGTGTAGCCGAGCCTGGAGAGGGTCGTCAGGGTTAAATCAGCACTCAAGAGACAGTCAGTTCCATCATCCAGGGAGATCAGCTGCTTCTGCTCCCTCAGCCTTTATTTAGCAAGCTTATATACCTCTTAAGTTCCCCTGCCCTGGGTTTCTGTACCTGTCAGTGTGTTCTCTGGCAATGGGTGCAAGACTCCTCCTCATAACAGGAAAACCACTGACTGCAAAACAGGGTGCTGATGCACACAAGGTGCATCAACAAAGATCAGGGAAGTAAACAAAAGGGCACTGACCTTGCCCAGGCTTTTTTAGCCTGACACAGAGTATATGGGTCTTGGTATGCCAGCACCCAACATAGGTGATCACAGAAACCAGAGGAATTCTATTTCCTGCAACTAGATCTACAGGAGGTTCTGACTCCCTGATGTGGTGCTGGAAATCCATCTCAAATCTGTAGCAAGAGCGAGAAGTATTCTTAATAGCTGTGCAATCTCTCCAGCTCCAGAACACTAACAATTCAGTTGTTCCTTATATTACTTTCCCAAAATTTTGAGATATTCAAATTTCTGTGTGTTCAATAAGTTATGTTTATTTCTTAACATTTTATTGAAATAGAGCCATGGGGAATTTTGTACATGAGTTTTATAGTCATTTATAGTAGCATATGGGGACTTCAATAAATATAGTCATTTTATTTGTTTTAAATTGTTTTCTCTATGGTTTCTCTATCATTTTTAAAATTTTATTTGTTTTAATTTTTTAAATAATTTTTTCTTCATTTTATTTTTTATAAAAAATGTCTTTTTTATCCATGTATCCCCCTGATCCCACTCCTTTCCCAATCCTCCCAGTCAGCCTTCAGCCTTCCTCTTCCCCATCCCCCCATTTCCTCTCCCAAAAGGGCAAGAAGTCCCAAGATGGGTCAGCTCATTTTAAAAGATTTTTCCCATAACCATTACTGTTCCCCCTCCTTCCCCTTCTCTCTGGCCCCCCTCAGCCTCCTCCCAACTCATTCCTCCATCCATTCCCCAGAAAGGGCAAGGAATCCCAAGGTGACTCAGTTAAGTCTGGCATATCCAGTTGAGGTAGAACTGATTCCCTCCGACAGCTTAAACTGAGAAGCTTCTGTAAGGCAAAGGACATTGTCAATAAGACAAAACATCAGCCTACAGAATGGGCTGATCTTTGCCAACTCTACATTGACAGAGGATTGATCTCTAAAATAGATAGAGAACCCAAGAAAATAGATGCCCAAAACAACAAAAACAAATTGAGAAATGGGGTTCAGAGCTAAATAGGGAATTCTTGACAAAAGAATTTCTAATGACTGAAATCCTTAGCCATGAAAGAAATGCAAATAATTTTTCATTTTTCTTAATGGTGACTTTCTTTAAGGATCCATAAACAGTGTCTGGTGAATACAGACAGGGCAGTAGCAGATAGAAGAAGCCTTTCTATGGGGGCTAGTCACTGAAGCATGGATGGTTCAAAGGATGTTACATCGACACCATCTGAGCTCATCATTGGAGGCAAATAACTGAGAAATTCTTGTACAACTTGCTGTCAGGTTCACTCAATAATGTCCTGTCCTAGTAACTGCTTCCTGCTTTTACAATATTAGGAGAAAACCTTGTGATTTCTTCTGAGCTTCCTGTGACTTCTGATTGCATTGCTTTTAAAAGTCTTATTAAGAAATCTCTCCCCTGGAGAAGGGAGTGACTCAGTTCCAACAAAATTGCTATCCCATGTCTAAACATAGAAGGTAGTAATCTAGTTGAACCTTTCAATAGTCACGTTTATGCTCTCAAATCTTCATACTCTCTATTGTGAAAATCTTTGAATTTATGCCCTTTTTAATTTCTCCACTAGAGTATCAGGTACAGAGCATCAGCATGAACTTCAGTCACTTCATGTTATTATTATTAATCATTAGAGTTTTCATTTTGGGCCCACAGTTATTGTTTATAGGAAATCTGACACTTTCTACTTGTTCCGTGTTTCCAGCCTCTGTATTCATTTATTTTTACTGATTTTGTCTATTAGATGTCTCTGAGATCACTTAGAAAATGCATCAAAGCTTTTCCATTCCTTCAATTTTTAGATTAATGTAGTTTAGTTAAGGTAGCTATTGTGGTGAACACCATAACAAAAGCAACTTGAGGGAGAAATGGTTTATTTCCCTTACAGTTCCATTTGACAGACCATCCTGAAAAGCAGTAAAAGCAGAATCTCAAGAAGGGGAGGCCCTGGAGGCAGAAGGTAATGTAAAGGCTCTGGAAGGGTAACGTGAAATGGGAATGTCTTGGCCTGAAGGCCTGTGGGTCTGAACCTCTGGCCACCCGGGACCAAGAAACAATGCTTCTACAGATGGCATCAAATGTATGTTGAATATCCACTTAAAGCCTGAGAAAGATTAGAAAGGGTTCTAGATCACAGAAACTGAGCCAAGGCAGCTTCCAAATTGTGTATACAAAACAGGTCATTGTACAGAGAAAGCATGGCATCCGGTTCACATTCAAAATGGAGCCAGTGGACTGGCGACAGGCAGTGTAAGCTGCAATCAGGCCAGTTCCTGAAATCTCACAGAAGACTCAGCAGCATGTGATTGATTTAAGGTTTCTGTTTATTTTGAACAAAAGGGAAACAAAGATGGTTTCTTAGTAGCAGCATTTTCTTGGGTCTGCTCTGTTTGCTGGCCACAAACAGATGCAGTCCCTTTATGAGAACTTACTGTTTCAGCTTTACATGCAAAAACTATGTGGCTCTTTAAGAGAGTGAGAGTGTTTTAAAAGATCTTATGGTTGGAAGATGATTAAGGATTTACAATAAAACAGATTCAGATGAAGAGAAAAACCTGTAAACGGGTTACAATGTGTGTAAAAGGTACATAGGCTTCAGAGAGAAAAGAAAGGATAGAAAAAGTCTTTAAAAAGAGAGAGTAGTAAAAATATAATAAGCCACATAAAGATGGAAAATAGACACAAAATCTGGATTTTGGTTGTTATTGTGTTTTCTTTTAATTTTTAACTATTAATGAGATAACTGCAGAAAGACAATAGATTGCAAATGCAAAGGCTACTAAGTTAGACAAAAATATATATTTTAAAGGTATTTTGATTTTGAAATTTGTGTCTAAGGATTTACTGCTTTGGAAGAGTTCTGCTTTTGTTTCCACAGAAAATGAGAACCTGTGGATTGCTTCCAGGCAAATATGGTCTCATCAACCAAGACCCCCTGAAAAAACCTCTGATGGGAAGAGATGGCCGTATCAGCTTCAGGGCTGCAGACTATGATCCAGAGTCAAGAACTCAGGAGATTTTCAACGCTCCATACTCAGCAGGAAGTAGTAATGGAAAACTATGCCCCAATTCGCAAAATATTGTTTATAAATGTTTTTTCATTATAACTGGTTAATGGTCATAGTTAATCTCTTTCTAAGAATAAAAAGGGGATATGGTATATCAATGATTTAAAAAAATAGATTATTGAATTTACTTAGATCAGGAAATCATCTGTTAATCTCAAAATGTTTTACATTGGTATGGATTTTGGTTTATTGATACAAATTTAAGGTCAATTCTCTTATGTTATATGTATTTTTCTACTCTTGTTTAAGATATGATGTTTATGTAACTGATTTAAAATTGTAATGCATAGTTAAGAAATGCATGTTAGTTAGATTTTTAGGTATACAAAGATATAATTCAACTAGGTAGGTAATCTTCAAACACTTCTAAGACCAACAGAATATGGCATTTAAAATGTTTTAATAGCTTCGACTTTGCTGGACAGTGAGACAGATCTGCTCCTGGCAGCACCAATTTACTTCAAGAGAAAAATGGACAATGAAGAAACTCCATATAGAGATTAGTTTCTTTGTGGCATCAGTTAGCCACTGGAAATGAACCTGTTCTTATATTGACTGCTTGACAGTGTGCTGTTAAAAGTGGACATTCAGGGTCCATAGGAAGGTGACCTCTGAACTTTGGCAGAACAAGCCAAGATGGTCATTCAGGTTCCTCTTTGCAGAGAAAACTGTTAGACATTCTTCAGGACTCAATGAGAAGTGACTGATAAACTATACCAGAATGGTCAGACCAGATTTCCTGCTTCACTGAAATAAAAAGAGACCCTGGGCCTGTAGGCTGAAGATGGATGTCCCAACTTTATAAAGGAACTTTGGTTGACTGTCCGGGCAGATAGGTGTCATCTCTGTCATTTCCAGATTTTAGAAGTTTCTTGCACTTCCAGTTTACTTGGGTAAATGTATCCTTCTGTGGTCTTTGATGTAGTTGAAGATTAGATAATTATAGGTACAGTTTTTCTTAGTCATTTGAAAAGTATATTGGATATGAAACTTTAGATTCACAATGATAAGATAGATGATAGAGTATTTTCTCTAATTTTGCTAAATACAAATAGATATTGTAACTGTAATTCTTGCTTGATAGCTATTTTGTTATATGTAATTTTGCTATGTTAAAATTGAAGCCTTTCCTTTTTGATTAGACAGGAAGGGGGAGGTGGTGTGGGAATGTCTTTTAGTATGCTGTGAATATCAATCTTTAAATAAAGGAGCTGTTTTGGCCCATGACAGGCACCATTGAAAAGTAGGAGGAGAAATCAGAACATAGGTAGAAGAAGCAGGGCGGAGTCAGACAGATGGAGCCCAAAGCCCAAAGGAACAACATGTAAGGAACACAGGTGAGCCATGGGCCACATGGCAGACAGATTAATGAGAATGGGTTGATTTAAGATGTAAGAGCTAGATAGCAATGTGCCGAAGCCATAGACCAAACAGCATGAAGTTAATAGAAGTGGCTGAGTCATTTCTGGGGGCCTGAGCAGCAGTGGTGGGTCTGGAACTGAAGGTCTGTGGGTCTGGACCTGTGGTCGCCAGGGACCAAGAAACAGCCCTACTACATTAACACTTACTAGCTTTCTCCCTGTGGCTTGCTCAGCCTTGGCTTTCTAATAGAAGCCAAGATCAGTAGCCTAAGGATGGCACCACTCAAATAGGGCTGGGCCCTCCCCATCATCATTAATTAAGAAAATATTCTTTAGGCTTGCCTAAGCTGGATTTATGGCTCTATTTTCTCAGTTGAGGGTGAGTCCTCTCTGTGTCCAGTTAACACAATACTAGCCAGTGTAAGTATTTTCTCACATTTCATTTTTTCTTCATATTTTAATTTTAAAGTTTTTTTTGAAAAACATTTTGTAGAACCCCACTATGTATCTTTGCTTTCCATGTAACTTGTTTTTTAGATCAAGACGACCTACACTCCCTTTGTAGTTTCTTATTTATATAAATTACAATAATGTATTAAACTCTAAATTTTTTAGAACTACAGCAGAATTTTAGTTTTATTAGATAATATTCAGCAAAAGAATAGCCATTTAGACTAAATTTTATTTATCTGAAAGTCCAATACACTTCTCTGCCTTCTCCAAATACCCTACTCTTTATGATGGAGAGTTAAAGTTTTAGTATGATGGATATTTATTATTAAAGACAAGCCTTATTTTTGGACTAAACAATAAAAAGAAAACCATTATGGTATATCATCCTTGATACTAAACAATGAACAAAGATATGAAGTTTTTTTAAAAAAAATATTTTTTTTTTACTTCTTCATTTTTCCCTGAAATCCATCTCCTGTAACTTTATTGCTGTTTCTCATATTCATGGTCCATATTCCCTTAATAGTTACACACACACACACACACACACACACACACACACACACACACACACACACGCACAACTTCACAACTCCAGAGACTAAAAGTATGTCTGTATTTCAAACAGACCAAGGACCTGAATGATCTGAGCTTAAGCTGATTCTCTGAAAGCCTCTTTCCTAAGGACTAACTTTCATGCTACCAGAAGGAAGGTGCTATGCAAGCTACCAAGGGAGACAAGTAACAGCAATCCGATAAACATGGGATGCTTATGAATCACAATAATCACAAGCATGGAAAAATATCCATAAATATACCACACACAGGCATTCACACCTTGGTAGTGACCAACAGATCTTCAATTGGACTCAAGACCCACTCAACAAAATGAAAATTATGTCTGGACCTGGAAACATATTGTGCTACCTGTGTCTAGTATAATTATGAACCTCTAAGGAGAACCTGTATCTACCATTTTACTAAACCAGCATTAACTCCTAACTACATTCTTAATGTTTACCTTATACTCACACATAAGTATAGACCTCACTCCTCTTTAAAGAAACATCTTTGCAATAGAGACTATTACAGAAAAGTATAGCTAATCACAATGCAGATATATTGGGCCCATATATTGCCAAGCCCCAGCTGATGTATCTATAGCATAAGTTCTGCATTTACGGCTTATGAGCTATGGAGGAAATGGTGATAGAAAGATTGTCAGAACCATAGGACAGAAGGTTTATTTTGATATTTCATCTAAAAATATTGGAGAAGCTATAGGAGTCTTTTATTGCCATTAACGTGGGACATTTTCCCCTCAAGAGCCCCAAATCTCCCTATGCTGTCTTCCCAGTGTGTGACTGGACAGTGTGAATCATCTCATCCTATACTCTTAGTAGAAATCTTTACAAAGACTTGATTCCTCCTCATTAGTGTTCTCATTTGGGAATTGGTACCATTGAGAGAATTTGCCAATGCTAGTTTCACACACTTGACCTACCAATGAGAGACAGATATGACCAGTCCATGCCTTCCAAATGTGACTCATCAGGTGTTTAATAATAATAATAAAAAATCTAAGTAATACATTGGGATACCATTGAGACTTTCCAAACTGCATTTACTGTTCTCATAGGTCTATCTAGCCTTCCAGTGTTACTTTTCTCCCTCTCTGGTTCCACTCTTGATTTTCCAATGTCATTTTCTGTTCCTAAAGCTATTTTTATTTTTCAGTAATATTATACTTTAATCTTTAAAATCCATGCTTTAGACTTTGTCACTGCACAGTGTTGAAAGTTAGGAAAATAAAAATATGGATTTCTATTTAGAATGGAAGGATATTTGGTGCAAAAAAAATATAATTTAACCTTAAAAGACTTTGGACATTATCTACTACAAAAAAATCAGTATTTTTAATATGTTTTGGTAAAGTTCACACTAAGGCATGTGACATAGCCTATCTCAATTATTAGAGGAAATAAAGATGGTAAGGATATAGGTAGTGAGGAAGTTAGCAATCCACTTTCAAAAATCAGTACATGGCCTAGGTGGATCTTCTGCCTATGTATGTAGAGACCATGACTGAAGTTTCAGTCCATACATTTTTACATGAAAGCCAATATAAGATGATGACACTTCACAAAGCTGTTGAGAGAATTTAGTTCCTTATAGTAGTTTAGAGAGAGCTTAACCCTTGACATATGACCCTTCCTTTAGGATACTTATCTTATTGCAGCCTCTTCCTACTCTGATGTGCAAAAAGTAGTAATACTAAGCTGCCCAAGTACTATTTCACATCTATAATGCATTGTCACTTCTGACATGCTTTATTATTAAGAGGCAAATTATTACTTGACTCCAACAAAAACAAATGGTAATTAAGAAGGTTAAAAGTCACTGGGGGTAAACTTAAGGTTGACCTTGCCAAATAGCAATGACAGAAGCCTTCTCTATGAACAAATGTTTAACTATCACCTCTGGTATCTGCTTTACCTGGAGCAAAATATGGCCAGAGGTAAGGATTGCCATTGTTGTAAGCAGCACCTGATATCTTTGAGTGGAAGAGAAAGATTAGAACAGATATGGAAATATGATTTTTGGATAAGTGGAATTCATAGTTTAGAAGAATACACACATTTATCCTCATTTGAAAACTTATCAGAAGTTCTTTTGCAGATGGAGTTTATCCTTAGTTGGGTAGAATAGGTCTGTCCTGAGCTATGAGACAAAATATGTTCTCTAAGTTTTATAGTGACTTTATGGAAAGTTGACAGAGGGGTTGAAGTGAATGCTAAGCATTCCTATCACTAAATGGACTTCTTGTCTTCTGTGTCAATGGCTGGAGCTAAGTGCCCACTGTCAGGGGATAACAATCTAGAAGAATCTTATCTAGCATTATGCTCTTTTGATAGCAGATTTTGTCATGTTTGACTGTTCTCACCCCTTGGAGAGAGTATGTGAGACTTCATGCCAGAAGAAACACATATTTTAAATATGAATTTACCATCCTGACCACCATGATAACTTACTGGATAATTAATTAGCATATTGCCTTCTAAATGAAACTTGCATTTAGTATATTTCCTATGGGCAAGGTCATGAAATTTGTAATACATTCTGTTCAGAGTAGAATACCCATCCCAGGCCTTGGCCCATTAGTAGAAGATCAATAAATATTTCTTGAAAGAGTAGATACATAAAATGCATTAAGATGTCCTAGAATAGAAGTGGAGGGGGAGAAAAGGGTTATAAAGTTAGGGACTCATAAAATGGATCCCGAAATGAGACTAATACAAAAATCAATTCTTAAAAACCTTTCACATTTGCTATGACTGGGCCACAAAGTTGACTTTCAGCTTTTCCAGAAGCCAATACGGAGGAGGAAATGAAATCCATTATACAAGTCATGATGTTCATATAGCACAAGTTCCTTAGCTATCCCTAATTTGGAAACAACTTACTTTACAGTATTCCTTAATATAAACCTTAGTGTCTTTATATCTTTCTATCATGAGACAAGCTACCTTTCTTTATAAAAACTTTCATAATTTTGAGAATGATTAATTATATTAAACATATTAAGATGCCCTTTAATGATTTTACACATTAGTTTTAATAAAATGACAAATGTTTGAAATTATTTTAGCAGACATTTGCTGAATAAACTATCTGAAATATATTTTGATTAAATCAGGTATTTCAATATTTACCAGTTACTTTCTTTGACACTTTGACTTTAAAATTATTGGATTACTTGTTAGATCTCACAAAATTTAAGTCAGATAACTTTACTTTGCCAGTTAGACTAAGTTACTGGATGATAATTGCTACAATGAACAAGAGATGTAGACTTTCTTTCAAGTTATTACTATTTGTCTTCCCAAGTTCAAACTTAGTATGACCTCTCTTTCTGTATATAAACAGTTGCCAAGGCTTTTAAGATTTTACTATTCTCTCTATATAACAAATTTTGCAGAGAAATGAAAATTCTTGGAATATAAATATGTCAGCATGTAAAGCAAATAATCTCTTGCTTAGCAACTATAATATTTTTCACACAATTGTGTGATTATAAAATAATAAATATTATGCTTCTGTTATGCTTCTTAGGTTATCTCACTAACAAGATTCTGAAGTTGACTTCAGAACTTATATGGCCTTTATAATTACCCATACCCCAACACAGAGGCATAAAGGGTTTTCTTCATATAACTCCATTTACTTTATTTTCAATATTCTCACAGTGATGTGTATTATTTATTTATCTGACATTATGCTTGAAAAGGCCTGGATTGATTTATAATTTTTTTACAATCAATGTGACAAATAATGCTTTGAATTTATACTTTTAGGTCCATGCATGGGCATATCTTTTCTGTTTATTGAAGCAGATGTATATAGAGTATACATATATATATATACACACACACAAATATATATATGTATATATATATACATACATACATACTCTCTGTATATATATACACTCTAGAAACCTTTTAAAACTTTATATATACATTGCTTTTGTGGGAATTTGTCCTTGAAATATGTCAGTTAAGGTAATGTGGTTTTTTTTGTTTACTTTTCACATAACTAATGTTTACTACGGGTCATATATTCAACTCAACAATGTCAATCTTTTGGTACACAATTTCTTATAAGTTTTATAATTAATTTATGTATAATCCTATAACTTGTGGAAAACAGTGTGATTTTGTTGAATTTCCAGCTACTTGTTAGCATAATTGTGCATATACTCTCATAAATGTAAACCACATAGTCACTCACTTAAAGTGAAAATAATTTTCATGATTCAGATGGGGCATTTCATATGTTGATGTATAAGAACTTTTCACATATTAAAGCTTTGTCTCCTAGCAAGTGTTAGGATTTCATTCAGTTTTCTAAAATTTCTTTGAATTTATAGCAAGTATTTTACAAGTTTATTTTTCTTATTATAAATTAGACATTTATGTTTTAGTACTGCAGTATTCTGTATACTTTCTCTTTATGGTAGTTGTAGCAAAAGTTATTATATTTATACAATGCAGTGTATGTATGAATATTTGTTATTTTATAATCAGGTGTTTCACTAAAAACTTCAATAATTTTAAAAAGAGAAATCACATAATCAATAAAAATTGCTAAGGTTTTTAAGTTAAAATACAATTACATTATTTCTCTCTTAACCCACCTACCAACCTCTTACTACCTCTGCAATGCATGGCTTCTTTTCTTTCTTGGATTGTTTTATATATACATATATATATATATATATACATATATGTATGTATGTATGTATGTATGTATGTATGTATCTACAACCTGCTGAGTATGTTTAGACTTTCTTGTATGTGTATGATTTAAGAGTTGACCTTTGGTATTTTATAAATAATTAGAAGTCTCCCACTCTGTCATCATTACCTGCTGGTGTGGAATGTTCTTGTACACTGTAAAGATTTGCCACTCATATTGTTTCAATAAAATGCTGAATGGCCAGTAGCCAGGCAGGAAGTATAGGTGGGTGACTAGACTTGGAGAATTCTGAAAGAGCAAAACCAGAGATACAGTTGTAGTCAGATGCAGAGGAAGCAGGATGAGAATGCCTTGCTGAGCAAAGGTAGCAAGGAACATAGCTAAACATAGGTAGGAATTATGGGTTAACTTAAGTATAAGAGCTAGTTCATAAGATACTTGAGCTACTGGCACAGCAATTTGATTAATATTAAGCCTCTGAGTCAATATTTTGGGGAAGAAGCTTCTGGTTACTTTGGAGTAGTTGGTGTGACAGAACTTCCAGGTATATCTTGTAGATCTTTTTTTCTTGTGGTAGAACTCCATGGGGATTCCTCTTTACATATTGACATGTCTACCAGTATTGTTATTGTTCAAATCTTTTAGGTTACGGTTTCATGGTCATAAATTCCTTATTATTTCTATTAGATATGGTCACAGAAAAATTTCCTGTCCCCAGAAAAAATTATTTCTTTTTAAAAACAAATTGAAGACATGCTTTGTGCATGAATACATTTGTGTATTAAAGTTTTAAACATCAGAATTAAGGCCAGAACAAATCTCAACACAATTTCTTTAAGGCCAGAACAAATCTCAACACCATTTCTTTGAGATAATCTTGTCTTTTGCCTTATATACTAATATTGATTTCTTTGTTTATATAGATAATGTATATATATCTTGCAAATATTATATTATTTGGCCATTTGTTTTACTCTAAAAATGATTATTTGTAATTAATTATACAAATCAATAAGTACATGTTTCATAGTACTACCTGTCATTTATATTTTTGAAATGGCATTTTAAAATAGGCATACAATTTTGCCAATAATTGCTGATAGCAATGTACATTTATTTGAATATTACATTTATAAATAATCTTCAGTGTTGGTGTCTTTTCAAAATTAAATTCTATTTCCTCTTTCCTGCTGACATGATGTAAATATTTCAGTTGCTTCTTTTAAATTGTAAAATATATTTACAAAATGTCTTAATGTGTCTCTTTCCACATAAAAGCACAGAATATTCTGCTATTGGTACCCTTTTCTCTTGGGTAAGGAAGCCCAATGTTATGAAAAGAAAGTTGATCCCATTGTTAAGCCTCTTGAAGGTGCACACAGACACGAGTAAGCATGGAGCCCAGCAAAGACCACCTGCTTCTGAGAGATAAAAAGTTATAGGTTGATTCCTTGATTTGGGTATCACACAAAGAAAATATGCCAGAGAAGGAAACCACAGTAAAGAAATGAACAGCTGAGTAGTAGAGGGAGAAACACTGAGTTTTGACTTCCTACAAAGTCCATCATTAACTCTTCCTGGTAACTGTCTCATCAAATATACTGCTTAGAACATAGCAAGTTTCCCTAAGCTTAAACTTATATTCTGGATTGGTCATGCAAAGAATACAGATGATTATAAACAAAGAAGAAGGAACAAAGAGACTGATATGTGGATTGGGCTGAATGAAAACAAGCAAATTGGACAATCTTTTCCCAGTAGCTCTCTCTGAATGTAGTGATGCTTACAGACCGTAAAGCAGAAAGATGTTTTCCTTGTCATGTGCAACATCCTAGATGGTGTATTGTTGCCCTCTAGCTTTTAGGCTTCAGAAAGCTTATTTTTTAAAATACTACAGATTTGATAATATACAGTCTAATCCTTTCATGCTAAGAAAGCATAAGGAAAAATAGCATAACAGTTATTAAAAGAAACTCTTTCGTCTGATGAGAGACCTAAGATAGCTAAGAGATCTCACATTGTTAAGTATGGTAAGGGCTATATTGTTGACTGGGAAACACGGTCATAGGAATGGGGACAGATGCAGCAAAGAGAGAAGAGAGCCTAACTCTGATCTCTAAGGTACAAATGGGCATTTACTACTTAAGAGCAGGATGTAGAAGAATTGGTACAGACGGTTGGTCTTGACTAAATTCACAGGGCAGAATTCCTTTAAGAGGTGTGTCTTTGGGGGACTTCAAGGTATCAAGGGTGGTGGAGAAAGAAGAAAGAAAATATTTACAAAACTGATGAACTAATTCCAGTTGTTCTCTCTGTCCTTTCCTCATTTCCACTCTTCCTTTTTCTCTTCCTTCTGTTTTTCTTTAAGGACATTTGCCCAGGATATCTTCTGCATGTGTACCTAACATGGGTCACTAAGCTTGGTTACAGCCATAGAAGTTAGAAGGTCCTGAATGAAATATGGTTAAAAGTCAGATTTTCATATCAGAGTAAATAGGCAGTTGTCTCCATCTCTCTTCCTATCTTATAGCACACATCTCCTTAGAAGCACAATTTAGTGCCTGCATAAGTGTATACTTACACACACACACTTACACACACACACACACACACACACACACACATCACACAAAGGTCGACAGAAAAAGAGAGAAAGGGAGACAGATAGACAGAAACAAAGATGCATACTGAGAGAGAGGGAGGGATAGACAGACAGAAATAGTCAAAGACACATGAAGAGATAGAGATACATAGACATAAGTAGGTAGGTAGGTAGGTAGATAGATAGATAGATAGATAGATAGATAGATAGATAGATAGATAGATAGATAGATGATAGACCGATAGATTAACATGTCTAGATGTAAGAAAGCAGAAAGAGAAATTATCAGAAAATTTAAAAACTAGAACCCAAACATTTGCACCATTTTGTTCTCATATCCTACTACACCACTGCATGCACCTTCTAAAGGGAAATTTACAAGACAAGGGGGGCAAAATACTAAGCACAGGCTATGTAGAAATGAGGATATGAAATAATCTTCTAATATTATAGATCTCACACTGGTACCCGGAAGAGGGCTAGCCAAAGTTCTATGAAAGGCTAGGCAGTAAATTGTTTAAATTTTACCCACTATCATTTTCTGTTGCAACTCATATAATTCTGTTCACTAAATGGAAAGACAGTTACAGATAACTTCAACAAATAAAATTCATCATGGAAAAAAAAGTGGGAACTTTGAAATTTAAGTTTCTTCTCATTTTTCATGTAATGGAATTTTTTATAATTAATTACAATTTAAATGTCAAACAAAAAGTTGTTTAGAATAAAGCACATTGTAGCAAAGAATTGGTCCTGGTATGTATTCCTGATAATTATGAAAAGGGCATGTATATTTGAAAAACCAGCATTCTACAACAATTCCATGATAATTTGTAGTTGCTAATATACCTCATGTTGTTTTAAGCATCTTTGCTTATCAAAGCCAATGACATACAGGATGTCAGATATCAGTGAGCTTTACTGTTCCATGTGTAAGAAATAATGTGTCATGCTTAGACTGTAAGAAGACTGAATAAAAGTGCTAAATTGAAAGACTGTACTGCATTTTACCAACAATTTATGACTAAGCAAAAGCCCTTTAAAAACATTAAGTACTTAAGTTTTTATTCTATTTTTACATCTTGACTTTGATTATGGTCTTCTTAAAATTGTCTTATTCATTCTTTTATATCTTAGTACATGAATACAATGATTCTTACTCTGATTTATATCATGTTCACTCCAGTATTCCCCTCAATTACTTCCCAACCCTTTCTTCTTCTAAAATTCAATCTCATGTTTTCTTCTAATAAAAATAGCACACTAGGTCCAATTATTGTTTCCTTTACACACCTTGTATGGAACTATACCCTGGAGCATGGGCAACCGACCATGAGCCACCTAGCTGAAGAAAACTGATTCTTCCTACATTTCCATTACCCTGCTGCCCATAGCTCGACAGCAAGAGGAGGGGGCCTATTGTCGGGTCTTATGAATGACTCTATATACTCGTGTTTGTGTGGGAAATGCTAATTGGATTAAGTAGATTATAATCATTCATTTTATAACAGAGTCTCTCCGTCTTTCATTAATCATAAAGTGGAAATACATTACTTCCTTACTTTTTTGTAAGATGAATATTTAGATTAGCTATGTGAATATTTAGATCATGTTTAGATTACACTGATTAGTTAAGGACTCACCACTAAAATATTAAGCTTTATAATAAAAAATTGTAAATGACTTTTTGACACTAAACTATTTGATGTTCAGATGAGTACAGATTTTGCTTCCAAAAGTCATGTTTGACAATACACTGAAATATTTAAGAGACTTAAGTCTTAGGTGCCAGTGTGTGTAATCTGGCTTCTGCCCAAAACAACATCTACAGTGCCTGTCACTATTTTTAGAATGATTAATGGTGAGCAAATGCTTTATTCATGTATAATTTATTCATTTATCATTCTATGGGAAGCTCACATGCAACACTAAAGGAAAAAAATAGAAGGAAAAGAAAGTTCAGCATCAACCTGAGATTGTATTTAGAGACTAAAAGGTCAATTCAAATAATGACATACCACAATTACATTTAAATTGAGAAGGTATCACCTAGTGAAGAATGCCAAGTGTGTCTCACTTAAACATCTACTTTATAAACTCAATCTTGCTATAGCCCAAACGCGTAAGCATGAGATAAATATTTAGCACACAAGGAAAGCAATGACTCTAAAATATAATTTAATCTTTTAACCCTCTAAAGATTTGTAGTTATATGATATCTCCCCCTTTCTCCCATGTCTTCTGCTTCATCTTTTACCGCAGCTTCCCTGCTTGAAGTATTGGAATCTTGGGCAGGGTTTCTTTTCTGACTTCCAAGGCAACTCTACATGTATATCTTGCTTGCATCAAAAAGCAGTTGAGCTTTTGCATTGCATGCACCAGAGAAGTTTTTCTTAAAGAACTTCCATCAATTTAGCTTGATGTATTCCAAAGCCACTAACATCTCAGGGGGATGGGCCTGTGGATGGTGGGGACCCAGTCATATTACTCTGTCAGTCAGAACCTGTTCCTCATGTGTTTACCATATCTCTGGGATTATTCTAATTCTCCTGAAGATGAATTTCCCATAAACACTTAGTTTGGGTCATGATGAATCAGAACTCCAAGTGTCATCTTTTCCTGGTTTTTAAATTTCTCTCTGCTCCACTAGAGAGCACTGAAAAGGTCCAAGGAGTTTCTTCAAAGGGAAAGTATATATGTAGAGCACGTATATCTTTACTCCAATGTTCTAAACAGATTCTGCGTGAATCTTACACAGAGTCCCCTTGAGCAATGTTAGGTATTGTCATGTGCTGCTGCTACCAGTTTCTTTTCTCCTGTCACAACATGTATCTGGAACCTGCTCTGTACATGATACAGAGCTTCTTCAGTTCTTTTTCAAATTGCAGCAATCCATGAGGACATATGAAATGGTGAAAACAAAAACAAAACATGCTTAATAGGACTTATTTTCCGTGCAATTAGGACTGGAAAATAGAAAACTACTGTAATACTTATTAAAAATATCAAGATACACTGATGAAACCCAATGATTTCCAGAGGTTGCTGTTAGCTGTCACAGAGAGACAAGCTTTTAATAGAGCAAAAGTCATGTGCTAAGTAGCATAGTAGTGTAGATTTATTTTTTTATGATAAAGGATTTAATTTGGCACCAAATTTAAAGTTTAAATAACTGACTTATCTTTACCACAGTCAATTACTATTTCCTAAAAGGTGTCAGTTTCACACATATCATATTTATAGAATGTATTACACTACTTCTTTCACACCCTGAATGGTGACGTTCTGCATGTGTGTAATAAATATTTCTATTATGAGATGCATTTCACCTATAAAATGCATTAGAGAAAAGTTGCAATTATTTCTAGAGCATATGTTTAAAAAGATATTATTTAGTACTTCTCAGTGGTATAAACCTAGAACAAGTAAATTTCTGGAGTGTACCTGGTATGAATTGATAATCTTAAAATATTGTATTCTTAAATTCATGGTTTCAATAATATTGAAAATACAGAATTATCTTTCCTTAAATAGTTGAGAATTGTGGGAATGCCTTTCTGTATTCTGTGAATATCAATCTTTAAATAAAGGAGCTGTTTTGGCCCATGACAGGCACTACAGAGAAAATAGAAGGAGAAATCAGAACATAGGTAGGAGAAGCAGGGTGGAGTCAGACAGACTGAGCCAGACGCCCAAAAGAGCAACATGCAAGGAACCCAGGTGAGCCACAGGCCACGTGGCAGAAAAGATTAATAGAAATGGGCTGACTTAAGATGTAAGAGCAAGCTAGCAATGTGCATGAGCCATAGGCCAAACAGCATGAAGTTAATATAAGTATCTGATGTGGGAATTCCTTTCTGTATGCTGTAAATAATAATATTTAAATAAAGGAGCTGTTTGGGGCCATGACAGGCACCATAGGAGAAGTAGGAGGAGAAATCAGAGCATAGGTAAGAGAAGCAGGGTGGAGTCAGAGAGCCTGAAGCCCAAAGGAGCAACACGTAAGGAACACAGGTGAGTCATGGGACATGTGGCAGACAGATTAATAGAAATGGGTTGATTTAAGGTGTAAGAGGTAGCTAGCAATGTGCCTGAACCATAGGTCTGGTGGGGCAGATCTGTGGGTCTGGGTCTGGCTGCCTAGGACCAAGAAACCCCATTGCAACATGTGTCTGAGTCATTTTGGGGGTCAGATCAGCAGCGGGCATCTAAGGAGTCTGGGGCTAAAGGTCTGTGGGTCTAGACCTTTGCCTGCCCGGGACCAAGAAACTTCAATGGTACAGAAAATAATTATAAATATTTTTAGTATTAAAATAATATAATAATTTTTTTCTATGATATATTTGTGGATGAGGGTTTTAAGTGCAAACCTCAGGTACCAACAAAGAACTTGCATAATCTAGGCCCACAGTCCCAAATAATCACACAGAGGCATATATTAATTACAATTTGTTTGGCCTATGGCTCAGACATATTACTTGTTAACTTTTAATCTTAAACTAACCTGTGAGTCTTATCTTGTTTAGCCATGCGGCTAGGTACCTTTTCTCAGAGCAGCTCTCTTGTCTTCTTTCCTCTGAATCTGGTGGCATCTGGTCTGTCTTTCATCTTCAACTTCCCAGAGTTTTTTTAGTCTGGTAGTTCTGCCTATACTTCTGTCTGCCTTCAGGCTAATCAGAGTTTTATTAAACGAATATGAGTGACAAATATTTATAATGTACAGGAGCATAATCTTGCTATAAATACAAGCCAACAGGGGAAACCTCTGCAGAACAGAACTTCCCAGTAAAATCCAGCTCACTAGTCACCCCCATCTACAAATCCTACCCCAACCACAACCCACCCTATCATCTGGCAACCTCAGAAGATACCACAGACTCACAGATTCTTAGCACCTATTAGACCAAAAGGCCATCAGAAAAACCTTGCAGACCAGTAAAATTCAGTTTGCTGGACCCTCTTATCTACAAATCCCACCCAAACCCAAATGCACCCTGTCAACCCGAAAGAAAACAATGTGAAAGAAAAGAAAAAAGAGACACATGAACATCTCCCTGGATGCTGACAAAGCCTTTAACAAAATTCAACACCCCTCCATCATAAAACTCTTGGAGAGATTAGGGCTAATCTAATAATAAATAAATAATAATAAAATAGCTAAACACAATAAAGGCAATATAAAACAAGCTGTCAGTCAACATCAACCTAAATGTAGAGAAACTCAAAGCAATCCCAGTAAAATCAGGAACAAGACAAGGCTCTCCTTTCCCCTGATATCTATTCAATATAGTTCTCACAGTTTTAGCAAAAGCAATCAGACAACTGAAGGAGATAAAATGGAACAAATTTGAAAGGAAGGAGTCAAACTATCAGTATTTGCAAATAATATAACATAAAAAAGTCACCATGAAAAAATCTACCAGAAAACTCCTAAAGTTGATAAACACCTTCATCCATGTAGCAGGATGCAAGATTAACTCAAAAAAATTAAAAGGCCTCATATATACAAAATATCAGAAAAAGAAACCAGGGAAACATCACCTTGTATAATAGCTGCATGTAGAATTAAATGTATTGCGGTAACTCTAGCCCAAGAAGTGACAGGCCTGTATGACAAGAAATTTAAGTAATTGAAGAAATTAAAGAAGATATCATAGAATAGAAAGATTTCCCATGCTCCTAGATAGATAGGATCAAAATAATAATAATAATAATAATAATAATAATAATAATAATAATAATGATAAAAATGGCAGTATTAACAAAAGATTCAATGCAATCCTCATCAGAATCCCAACACAATTTTTCACAGGTTTTCAACTTCATATGGAAGAACAAAAACCCAGGATTGCCAAAACCATCCTGTTCAGTGATAAAACTTTGGGATGCATCACCATCTCTGACTTTAAGCTCAGCAATAACTGAGCTATAGTAATAAAAACTGCTTGGTACTGGCAAATAAATAGAATTGTGGATCAATGTAATCAAATCAAAGGCTCTAATATCAATCCACACTCCTATGAATACCTCATTTTTGACAAAGAGACCAAAAATATACAATGGGGAAAACATAGCATCATCCACAAATGTTTCTTGTGTAACTGGATGGTGCTATGTAGAAAAATACAAATAGATATATACCTATCACCCTGAACAAAATTTAAATCCAAGTGGATCAAAGACCTCCATTTGTATTTAACCAGTTACCCTAAACCTGATAGAAAAAAAGTGGGAAATATCCTTGATTGCATTTCCACAGAAAACCATTTCTAAATATAACACCAGTAACACAGACATCAAGTACAACAATTAATAAATTGGACCTTCTGAAATTGAGGAGCTCCTGTAACGCAAAGGACACATTCAATAAGACAAATTACAGACTACAGAATGGAAATAGATCTTCACCAACTCTACATTGGACAGAGGACTGATTTCTAAAATGTATAGAGAACTCAAGAAACTAAAGGGCAAAAAACCATAGAACCTACTTGGAAAAACGAGGTTCAGGGCTAAAAGGGGAATTCTCAACAGAACTCCAAATGATATAAAGACACTTAAAGAACTGCCCAACATCCTTATCCATCAGAGAAATGCAAATCAAAACAACTCTGAGATACCACCTTACACCTGCTGGAATTGCTAAGACCAAAAACACAGATAACAACCTATGCTGTATGGAATATAGAGCAAGGGGAACACTTCTCCGTTGCTGGTGGGAGTGTAAACTTGTAGATCCACATTGGATATCAGTATGGTGCTACTCAGAAAACAGGGAATCAATATACCCCAGGATCCAGCAATACTACTTTTCGGCATACACCCAAGGGATGCACATTCCTATCCCAAGATTACTAACTGAAATATCGTCATAGCAGTTAGATTTGTAATAGCCAGGACCTGAAAAGAAGTATATGTCTATCAACTAAAGAACGGATTTAAAAAATGTACATTTACACAATAGATTATTACTCAACAGTAAGATAAAATGGCATTCATCCATTGGAGGCAAATGGATAGATCTGGAAAAAAATCATCAGACAGATGTGGTATATACTTACTCATAAGGAAATTTTAGAGGGCAGCAAAAGATAACCAGGCTACAATTCATACACATCCAGGTAACAGGAGAAAGTTAAGAGAAAAATCCATAGATGATCCTTCTTGAAAGGGGTAATAGAGAAGATCTCCTGAGAAAATTCCAATCGTAGTGGATGTGGGTGGCAAAGCAAGGGGAGATGAGAAAAGATTGTGAGAGAATGAGATGGTTCAGTGGGGGGAGCACCTGAGAGGAAGAGCAAAGGAACAGATATCCTGTTAGAGGGAGCCATTGTGAGGTTAGAGAGAAACCTGGAGTTAGGGAAACATCCAGGAACCCATAATATGTCCCTGGCTAGGACTCCAAGCAATAGGGTGCCTCAACTGGCCTTTCCATATTATAATATGAATGATCACCCTAATTGCTATTATAGAACCTTTATCCAGGAGCTTATGAAGGCAGATGCAGAGATGCATAGCTAAATACTGGACTGTGCTATTGGTCCACCTGGAGATGGAAGAGATATTGCATATGAGGAGGGATCAAGATCATAATGAGAAGACCCCTGGTGTGGACAGTCCCATAATTCTGGGAACTAGCAGACCCTGAAATAACAGCTGATGAACCTTCATGGAGTGGATCTAGACCGTCTGAATGTAGATGCTACTCATAAACTTTACTTAAGTGTTTGGCAGCAGGGTTTTTAAAAGAGCATCTCAGCTTTTGATGCTAAGGTGGAGTAAGAAAGCCTTTCTTAAAGGACCCCACCTATGTTCACACCAGCAAACAGAGACTACCCCAGAAACACTACTATCGAGAAGTTGTACTTGGCTCTGTCCCCTATTGGTCTGTATGAGCAGTAACCTTGAACTAGTCATATGAAGCCCTTGCTTATGCTGAGATTCTTGTGATCTTCAGAAATAGTTCTTGTTGCAGCGTAAGCTTCAGGCAGAAAGCCCAGCGTTTTGTAGCTCAAACTGGAATGGCACTCCAATACCATGGCCCACTTGAGAGACACAACTAGGAAGCTGTTTTAGGCTCTGTTTCTGTGTTCTAGAAACCTTTATAAGATTTCCAAGGCTTTATGTGGGTATATGTGCACCATGTTGAAACACCATTTGTAGTATAAAGTTTCTAGCCTAGCCTAGCCCCAAGGTCTGGATTTGCAGTCCCAAGTAATCACATATAGGTTTATATTAAGTTTGAGCTTTTTGGCCTATGGCTCATGGATACTGTTTGCTAACTCTTACTCTGATTTTATTTAATATACAATATATCACCACATAGTGGCTTAATGAATCTGCCAATTCTAACAAAAATGATAGAAGAGAGGGTGTACTAGTTGGAGCCCATTATGCAAATGTCATGCTATGCATATGACTGTAAGGTTTTTTCTTCTTCGACACAAAAGAAAATCAATGCACATAATGTGAAGCAGTAAAGGGTGTATGTTATATTGGGAATGAAATTAGAAATATTTACGTCATTGACTTAGGACATGAGAAGATATTCAGCAGATGTAATAAAGCAGATACTCTGAGAGCTCTCTGAAGGCAATTTTAAAAGGCAGTACTCTTAAAAATGTCATCAACTTATTGTCTTCTGGCAATTATGTCTTTTGTTAATCATTATTACTCCCGTGAAAAGAACATAAATTGCTTATACAATTAATAAAATAAATTTAATTTGTCTCAATGCAATATTTATAAAATAATTTAGCCCTGATATGAAAAAGCAACTTAACATGGAAAATGTGTTTTGTCATTTAAGAATAAGATTATAACAGAATAGACTCCTCACACTCTCCTACTTATAATGTATATCGAAGAAATTATAAAGCAATGAATTTAAAATGGGTCAGATGAAAGCCATTCAAACTGTGATCACACACACACACACACACACACACACACACACACACACACACACACACACACATCAGTTCTAGTCAGTTAGTTGTACAGGTTTATTGAGACAAACCCTTCATCAAGATATAAAGCATGAAAAACAGAATGTTCATATACTGTGGATAATGCCTGGAAGGCACTGTAATTCTACTTTATTATGTTGTTATCATCGACATTGTTTCCTGTATCCACTGGTATGGAAATGGGATGGAAATCAGGGTTAGGAGTTTGTGCAAAATGCAGACAAGTTCCAAAAATTCATCAGTAGCATAAGCACTGTTCCTTGAAAAATAATAGGATCCATACAAGTTAGCATTCTAAGTCTCCTTAAAATTTTCCCATCACATTAAAACTCAATAGCTTCAAATAAAGTTTCTGATTGGATTATATATCATCTTTTTTCAGACATGAAAAATAAAACCCTCCAATTCTGAAATAGTTCTTAGTATCTGCCTTTGCATTCCACAGATTGCAATTATACTAGATATTATTAAAAAGTACATACGTTATGATTTGGTAGATTTCTTAGGCTGGAAAGAAATTTGACTATTTTTTGACTTGTTTGAGTAATCAAAACACATAAAGTAGCTAGAATGAGGCTATGTGCCAAGGAAGAGTCATGCTTTATGTACCTCTACCTCCAGGTACTTCTCAACTTAGTATATGCTTACATCACTGTTGCTAACAAAGATAAAAATGTTGTAATTTAAAACTACAAGTATCTGACTTCCTTAGCCTAAACTTATATCTGTTCAAAGCAATTCTATTCATCAATAATTTGGCAAACTTGTCTTAAACCAAAACAATTTTGTGTCAGGTTGTTGAATACTTCACCTAATTTTTTAAATACTATATTTAACTTAGATAGCTGCATGGATATTGGAGTTGCAAGGAGCACTTGACAGACATGATAGATATAAAAGCATAAAACATGTATTTGGGAAACACTATCCACAACATTGGCTATGGTATGTAAGGTAATAAAATGCCTAGCTGGGCATATGTCCCACTGAAGATGACCTCATTGTGAGTATGAGATCACACATTCCCATTCTGGACAAAATCAATATTCAAAGTATGTTTCTTGTAAATGTATATCAGCTTTATGCCTTCATAATTCAAACACTTATAAGTCAAGCTGCAGTAAGTCACGAGTAGAAGACATAAGATTTAAAGTTCTTAGTAATTTGTAAAAGGTAGCCTCCTAAATATTTACAGTAGATGGACACATTTGGTCCTTGAAAGTAATACCAGAAACAATAGTCATGTGAAATAGTCTAAGATCATTGCTGTGATGAGAAATATTACTTTCATTCTGATCTTCATGAATACATACTATTCCAGTTGGGACATAGTGTACCAATTTGCAATGTTACCAACAAAGAGAAATTGTTGCAATAAATTATGAAAACTTGGAGGTTTGGAAGTAACAATTTTTATAATAGTTCAGTGGAAGTAAGGGAAAGGAGAGCAAGATTGTTGGAGAAAAACACACAAAACTGTGGAACAATTATGTAGTAGTAGTGATTTTTATGTATATTAAAACCAGAAAAAAGTAAGGCATTGAAAATTGGAATGTATTTCTCATGTAACATAACCTTATCAGGGCTTCCAACTCTTCACAGATCTTCCTCACCTCCCCATCCACCCACACCTCCTTTTTGTTTATTTGTTTTTTTAGACTATATTTTTCCTATTTTTTAACAACAAATCATAACACAATATAATATTGTAATCTAAAACAAGAAACATCATATTGAAGTTGGAAATTATTCAGAAAATTATATGGGTAAAATTATCTATAAATAGAATTATTTGAGAGTAAATAAATGATAGTAAAATCTCAAGAAACTGATCTAATAATAAAAAGCGATGATATTATTATTTTTGAAGGTCAGTGAATATTCTGAAATTTTTTTATAAAAAATTTGGGAACTTCATCATTGCTTGACTCAGACAGATAGAAGATGTTTCAAGAAAATTAGCATTAGAAGGAGCACTTAAAAACATTTAAACTAAGGCAGGCAGGCATTAGTGGATGAGTTATGTTTTGCTGTCCCATCTCCTGTGACATCCACATTTCACAATTGAAAGAAGGCACAGAATATAGGTTTGCAGTGTTTTCCAGAATCTTGAAATTTTAAACACCTGATGACCTCCCTGAAGTGGCATAACTCTAGTTATCATTTATTTTATGTGTATAGGTGTTTTGCTTGCCTGTATATAGGAGGTGGTCATGCATGTGCACCATCTGCAGATGCCAAAAGGGGACATCCGATCTGCTGTAAGAGAAGTTATAAACAGTTGTTAGCTGCTGTGTTGATGCTATTTTTTGAACCCTGGTCCTCTGAAGGAACATTCATTGTTTCTAACCGATGCACCATCTCTATGAACCCTGGTCCTCTGAAGGAACATTCATTGTTTCTAACTGATGCACCATCTCTATGAACCCTGGTCCTCTGAAGGAACATTCATTGTTTCTAACCGATGAACCATCTCTATGAACCCTGGTCCTCTGAAGGAACATTCATTGTTTCTAACTGATGCACCATCTCTATCGTGCCTACTTCTTAATTTTATATTTTTTTATTTTTGTCAAGCTTCAGTAGTTTTATGAGGTCGTTAACATTAACTAATTAATTTCATAAAGTGCTGAACTCAACACGTCTGTGAACAGTGTATGAGTGGCATATATTAAAAGTCAGAATTACTTTATTTAAAATTTCTTGCTCAAAATATGGTGTAATAATTAACTTCAATTTATATAAATTTTTTTCATTCAATGAAAATTAACAACATAAAATAAATATATTGAATATAAACAAGTAATCTTAAGTAGTAATTAAAAATTGATATGACTATAGCTTATTGTTGCCTAGTTACCAAATATTGTTCTTAATTTGGATGAAGCAATAAGCTATAACCCACATATTGCCTTCTTAGTGTTTTCAGCTAGGTCAAAATGATGTGACATGATTTGGCCAGGTAAGTATCCTACTCTAGAAATAAAATATGGAGATATTGTAGTATGAAGAAATAAAACACACATGAAAAAATGAGAAGAAAGGTGTGTTGTATAAAAGACATGAGAAAAATTAATGTCAAAACCAAATGTTTCAGAATCCATTATCCAGCCCAATGGTTTCAAGAGTGACATTCCATGTGTCATGGCTTCAGGGGAATGTTACAGGACTATGAGGTAGCATAATTCTAGTGATTAATTAACCACATTAATGTTTGTTTTGTTCGTGACTCAGATGCTTCTATTCTGCTAGGAATTTGGAGTTACTTGATATCATGATAGAACACAGATGGTGAAGAAGTAGCTAATTGTCAACACATGCCCATGGAATGTCTTCCCATCCCATTGCTTTTGCTAAATAAACTCTATACTTAGGTATCATGATGGACAAAGTTACTCAATGCTAAAACTTGAAGTGTTCAGTTCCTAAGAGTAGAATTTCTGATTTTAAAAGTGGAAATGTCATACTTAATAAGAAACAGGTGAGTTAAAAAGGAACAACCTTAAATCTTTTGTTTATGTAATATTTCTAAACCAAAGGTTTTCTCTGAAACCATGGAGAGTATTTCTTATCAATCTCTGGTTGAGAGCTCAAACATTAATATTTAAATGACTCAAATATTGACTTCTGAGGAGACTCAGGAAAATATAACACAGCAAAGCAAGAACAATAAAAAAAATCAGTTAAATAAACAGCCTTCCAAGATTTTTTGTGAAAATTTTACTGTGCTCATAATATCAGAACATGTAGATAAAATTACTGAGGCAAAAGAGAGTGTACAGAGAACCCAGTCATATATGCTATCAAGGCAGACCAATCAGGGGAGACAAGGTTAGGAGTTACCTCAAAGAGAGAATATATGTTTAATGATCAGAGAATAATTATATATTTTAAAATATATGTCTAAAATAAGTCATGGGTAAAATACTAATTATTTTTAAGATAGCCAAACATTTGTTAAAATGAAAAGTCTAACAACATTGAACAATAAAAAGATTTTATCATGTGAATAAAAGTCCTGACGAACCAGGAAAATGGCAAGCCTAAGATGGTCCGCATGGCTCTCCTTTTGTACCAGGGTGTTATAAACACATGGGTGAAGAATTGTTGTCTTTCAAAAAAGATCTAGGATGGGTGATACAGAGGCTTCAATCACTCTGCTATTTTAGTGGATGTACTGAATTCATTGATCTGTTTGGATGCTGTCTGATTTGCAAAAGACAAAAACATACAATTTTACATTAAACCATATAGGTTGATGGCATGATGTTTTGACTCAAGAGTTTAAGGCCATGGTTATTTGAGTTATGCAATAGTTATTATTCAACCCACAAAAGTTCTATTGTTCTCAAAATTATACACAAAAATAAAAGCTTCACCAAAGGTAGGACTTGTTTAAGAGGGAGGACCATATCTTCTGATTATTTCACATAGTAAGTTTGTTCAAAAGCATATATTTCTTTGAATGAGTGGTAGAATGTGATCTGAAGACAGATCTTCCTGGTACATTGTTGTGGATTTTAAATGCCAATCTTGTACGTTCCACCCAGTTTCTGCAAGTAGAGAGCAGATGTGGAGACCACTTGTAGGACTGAGATAATGCTAATTTCTAGATTGAGAAAAGGTGACAATTACCTATCAGAAAGTGAAATGAATCAAAGATAAATTTGGAATTTAGAGAAGCTCAATAGAAATATACAGAGAGTATATATGCTCTATGTGTCTCCATGAAAGAAGGCTTGCTATAAATAAAACTGAAAATTGAAAGAACAGAAAGAAATGCTTTCAGCTCCTTGTTACTCTCCAGAGCACAAAAGAGTTAGGAAGACTGAACCTACTAAAGGTAAAACTAACTTATTGAAGCAAATATTGCACAGAAGGGTCAACAATAGGCACAAAGCACTTTTTTCAATTACAAACGTGATTTGTATCACATAGACAGTAACTAATAATGCCTGGTATTCTAATGCCTCTGAGTCATCATGAGAGAACACAGACTAGCTTCAGCTTCTAGTCCAATTTTGCAGGCAGACATGCTTGAGAAAGTATAAGGAGAAGCATACTGTGAAGATAGTAGCTCTCTTCTAACAAACGCAGGCTGGGATTTAGGTTGGTTACAACTGTTTAGCATGGTAAAATCCAGCTTCCATTTAGCTGCTGAAAGTACCATTTGTTGTGATTGCTGGAGACCATGTTTCTATATAACAATTTAGGTCTGTTTACATCCATCATAAATAACTAAGTATATGACGAAAATTCATTTGTGTTTCTCCTATAGCCTGAGACATCAAGCACTGATCCTTTCTCATGGTAAAAGGGTAAAAGGATAACCTTGGATTTATGGTTAGAATGCTACAAATTCTGAGACTCATCTATTCCAAGTCCCAGGATATCTTCTATGTCATTCTACACCAGGAAACAGAAAAGAATAGCCTCAAATATCTGGCTTAAAGCATGTAGATAAACCCATTTGTTCAGCTGTTTTCTAGAATGTCTCTAGACATGTCACAGAGTCTCTATTGAATTATCTCAAGAAAGAAACTATACAAATATTTGCCATTTAAAAATATTGATAAAATGGTCAGTTTCCTAATGTTTTCTGACACATGATGCCCTGGCATAGATAGTTTTATAACATTCAGTATCATCCTGTTTCCCTGAAACTCCGAAGGAGGCTAATTTAGATAATACAACAGAAGAGGTAGAAGAAAACCTCTCCGAGAAATGAGTTTCTCTTACTATTCAACCTATGCTTGATTTCAAAATGTGTCTTCTAGACCTAAGTTCATCTAGTAGCAGCTGATGATGTTTCATCAGTAAAGACATTTTGGCAGCAAAATCCTTGTTTTTCAATAGAATCTGGTTCCTTCAATGGGAACTAGTTAAGTTGACAAACAGTACAAAGACCTGAGTCCTCTTGAGCCGTTATGAAGCATGTTGCTTTGTCACTAGAGGTATGCAGAATCACACACATTGGTTCCTAATTGTAGAATGGATAGAGTATGAGGCTAGTAACTAGTAGCTAGCTATGGAGTCACTAGGAAAAATGTTTGTTATATCTTGGTAACCGGGTCTCCTGAAGGCCAGAATGTCCACTTGTGGTTAAATACTCTTTAAGATGTGATTTGGTTTTTCTTGCTGTAATTGAAAGAGATTCACTTTTCAATTGCTATATTTGTGCTCCAAGAGACCTGAGAGTATTATAGCATCATTTTAATATTACTTTCATTGGGATTTGAAAGTAATTCCCTTGTTGACTTTCTCCTGGATGAGACAAACTACCTGAAAGGAAGTTGAATCCACCATGATCAGGAAAGAATAAAGTATCACTCTCGTGAATATCCAACTGACCTCATACATATTCATAAAATAAGTCTTTAAAATTCACAGTATAGAATCACTGGGGTGCTTTCTGCCTTCTATGTGAAACTCTCAATTCTGTCTTTGAAATGTATGCTTAGCTTTTCAAATACACTTGTGATTAAATTGTTTTTCTCTCAACTGAATTTTCTTTGAGACCCATTTAGTGGAATTACATCAAGCTTTGGAGTGATTTTACATGATTTTTATATGCAGATTCAAAATTCAGCATAATAATTTTATATACTTCTATCAAAAACTAAATGATACTCTATTGTTTATGATTCTCTTTTTGAGACATTTTTCTTATGCTATTAAATTACATTATATAAAGTTAGTAAAACTTTTATTATTTATAATCACTCTTTTGAATCATTTTTGTTTTTTTCTATAAAATTCTGAAATTTTATGAAGCTAATAGAATTTCTAGTCTATAAATCTTATTAAAATCCACTTTGTAATGATACTCCACAGAAGTCAGAAAAGAAAATTTGAGTTCATTATAACGCCCTTATACATTGTATGAATTGACCTTTGGCTAATAAAATATTGTTTATAATTTTAAGTTTTATTTATTTGTGGTGCAAGATGTGCTTTTTAAATGTCCTTGCACAATAGATTCTTACTATGGAAATGTGTAAAGTATCAAGTCTATAATTTGTGTAATTTACTGTATTTTCACCATGGCATCTGAGTTGAGAGTGTTTTGCACTCCTAAAATTGTAGCCTTTCAAGTGTGGTGGCACATTCCTATAATCTTCCCATGTAATGACAAAGCAAGACAGTAATGATCTCTAGCTAAGTCTGGTCTCTATGATGACAGTAAGTGTAAAAACTACAATGGGTAAGTAAATTATAGATGTTAGGTAGGTAGGTAGATAGATAGATAGATAGATAGATAGATAGATAGATAGATAGATAGATAGAAAGATACATAGATAGATACATAGATACATAGATGATAGATAAATAGATAATAGATATATGGATGAAAGTATGGATGTATGGATAATAGAATGGATAGGTAGATTGGTAGTTAGAGATGATATATAGATATATAGAAAGAAGATTAATAAATAAATGCTATATAGAGATAGATTATTTATAGATAGATGGATGGATGGATGGATGTATTCTGTAAAAATATCCATTCTCTGTAGTACATAGAAAAGAACATGATGAAATTAGCCACGGTTTACCTCATGAAGCTAAGTTCTAGTTACACTTCCTTTTATTTTTCATTCTTTTTTATTTAAAAGTTATTTTTTAAATTTTACATACCAACCATAGTTTCTTTGCCCTCATCTCTTCTCACTTACCCCTCCACTTTTCCCCATCCAGTCTCCACCCACTTCCCCACAGCTGATCAGGCCCCAGAAATAACTCAGATGCTTATATTAACTTCATGCTGTTTGGTCTATGGCTCAGGCACATTGCTAGCTAGCTCTTTCATCCTAACTCAAACCATTTTCATTATCTGTCTGCCATGTGGCCCGTGGCTCATCTGTGTTCCTCACGTGTTTCTTCTTTGGTGTCTGTCTCCATCTGTTTCAACTCTATCCTTCTTACCCTACCTGTTCTACATATTCTGATTCCCCACCTACTACTTCTACGGTGCTTACCAAGGGTCAAAACATCTCCTTTACTTAAAGATTGATATTCAAAGCATAAAGACATTCCCATATCAGCGGATCTCTGCATCTGCTTCAGTCAGTTACTGGATGAATATATGATGACAATTAGGGTGCTCATCAATCTGATTAGAAGAAAGGGCTAATTCAGAAACTCTCCATTATTACTAAAAAGTGAATATTAGACATGAAACAAAAGATAAGAACTATAAACCACAGGGAAGATAGGTAACAAAGAAAATCCTGAGATGCATGCATAGATCCCCCTAGAAAGGAGAAATAGACAAGTTCTCCTGAGTAAATTGTGACCTTGGGAGAAGGAGTGAGAAATGGTAAAGGGAGGTGGGAAGAAAAGGGATGGGGAATTTGGTGGAGGAACAGAGAGCAATGACAGAGATATCTTAACAGAAAGAGCCAATATGGAGTTAAAGAAACCTGCCTAAGTAAATTTCCAGGAATCCAGGACCCCAGCTAAGATCCTATTTAAATTTTAATAGAAAATCTTTGCTGGAAATTTTACCTGGTAGCAAGACTGGCTGAAATATTTTGTCATCTTTTTTTCCTTAGCAGACATGAATCACACTCTTTATTCATGGCTTCATAGTAACATTTACATCTGCGTCCGATTTTGCTATTCTTATTTGATAATACACTCCTTAGGAGTTTGATTTTTGAATATGTATGTTGTATCTATGGAAGAAGTTATAGTGTATAAATACAGTACAGAGTATTTGAATCTTAGTGTGAATGTTCCTCAGCATAATTAAGTTAATTCTTGACTTCTGCCTGCCTAATCATTTAAGATTTTATTATCATGTGCTTTAATTTGGAGTCAACAGTTTCTCAAATATTTAAATACTACATTAACACTATGTGATATATACTTTGATCAAACATTTAACAAAGGTATAATTTAAAATTCTGAGTTATGAATCTCTTGCATATGCTTCTATCAGTTGCTGATTAAAGGTTTTATGGTAACAGCTAGGGTGGTCATCAATTTGATTACAGAAGAAGGCCTGTTCAGGTCTCTTCTCTATTGACTGGATTCTTAACTGGCATAATCCTTGTGGATTCCTGGGAATTTTTCTAGCACCAGTTTTCTCCCTAGTCCCAAAATGGTTTCTTCTGTAAATATATCTGTTTCATTGCTTTCCATCCCCTGCCCAACTCTACCATCTTGTTCCTTCATATTCTCTTCCCAACTTTCCTTATTCCTCCGTGCTCCCAATTTACTAGGAGATGTTATCTATTTCCCCTTCCAAAGGGTCCTTCTTATTATCCAGCTTTGGGACTGTGAACTCTAGTCTGGTATGTCTAATATCCATTTATGAGGAAGTACATAGCATGTTTGTCTTTCTGACTCTGAGTTACCTCACTTAAAATATTATTTTTCTAGTTTCATCAATTTGCCTGCAGATTTCATCTAGCAACTGATGGAAGCAGATGCAGAAGTCCACAGATAAGCTATGGGTGGGGGTACTGAGTTCTGTCAAAAGAGACAAGAGGTATTATATGAGCAAAGACGTCAAGATCATGATGAGGTAACCCACAGAGACAGATGACCTGAGCTACTGGGAGTTCACTGAATCTGTATTGACAGCTGGGAAACCTTCATGGGACTGAACGAGAGTCTTTGAATATGGATGATAGTTGTGTGGCTTGAGCAGTTGGTGGGGCCTCTGGCAGTAGGACCAGAATTTATCCTTAGTGTATGAACTGGCTTTTGTGAACCCATTCCTAATAGAGGGAACCTTTTTCAGCTTTGAAACAGGGAGGAGGGGCTTGTCTTCCTCAACCTAATATACTAGATTTTGTTGACTCCCCATGGGAGACCTTTTCCACTTTAAGGAGTTGATGGGGGGTGCTGGGGGGGGCGGTCAGATGGTGGAATCTGGGAGATGAGTAGCATGAGTAGTGGGAAGGGAAACTGGTTGGTGTTTTAAAAAAATATTTTTAAATTAAAAAAATGTCAAAAATATTCTGATTTGTAAGAAATATACCAATGAGTAAATTCTTAAGAAAAAACAAAAAAGAGTGATTTTAAGGCACTCCCAGCTGGTTTTATATGCATCTCTGAAACACTGCAGTATAAATTACCTTGTAGAAGGCTGTTACACTGAAGATGGAACTTACCATAAAATGCAGTAGAATGATAAATTATAAAAATTCTATTTAGAACAAAGTGGATGAGTATGTTGTGCAAAAAGGAGTTTTAGGTCAGTTAATGTGTTGTTTATGATGCTATGTTAGATCTGCAAAAAAAACAGCGCAGCTGAACAGTCCATATGGATTTTCATCAGAGAGACAATGGACTTACAAAATTTCTGTCAGAATTTCCACTCAGCTTTTCTGTTGACCTAAAACTGACATAAAACCAAGAATGTTGTAGTAAAAGCAAATAAATAACAAATACATCAATCCTCCAAGAACATTTTTTGATTTTTTTGTCTTGCCATGACTTTCACTTGGTTTGTCTTGTCTGTACAGTCAGAACTTCCCTGACTTTGCCAAATGGTTTCCCTTGACATCATAGCCACACAGTGGCACCACCCTATACTAAAGCTAGGTATTCATGTAGAATTCCTTTTACTGTTCTTTGTTGGAGACCTACAGGAAAGATATGGGCATGTCTTTTTTGTGATTTACAGGATTTAGGTAAACAATTTCTCTTCCGTTGTCCATTCCATGTGCATAGGACTCAGAGCTAATCTTCAGGAAGGTGGATGTAGTACTTAACCTATTCACAAACCTAGGATTCTTGAAATACCCAGTAAAGTTGTTTGAGAAAGTTTCAGGTTATATGGGGATTTTGCTTTCACCAATGATACCAATGGTTGACCCTAATCCTCCTGATTAGCTATTAGAAGTACCCGGGTTCCTCAAATGTAAAGTTAGAGAGACATAATATTTTAATTACAAGAGTTTTTAAAGATCCTTATATTTAATATTTTTAATAGTTTTTAAAAGTCCAACAAAATTTTCCTTCAGTAGCTCCCTTGAGCTTCTTCCTATTTCCTGTTGGTGTATTAAAACCCTATGACAAAATCAATTTAACAGAAAAGAATTTGTTTGGCTGACAATTCTAAATTACTGTCCATTATTAGGATGACAAGAATTGAAACAACTAATTAAAGCAACAATTAAGAGCTTGAGACAACTAATTAAATCAATAGTTAAGAGCAGAAAAACCTGAACTGATGTGTACGTGCTGGTACTCAGCTCACTCTGCTCTTTTGCAGTTAACAATACCCTGCCTAAGGGATGCTGACAAGTGGACTGACTGGGTTCTCACCTCAATTAATGTAATAAAGAAAATATTTCAACACAGACTCTTGACTCCCAAGTGATTATTGGATCAGCTGATGAGGTGTTTTTATTTTTTTTCTAATTCATTTCATTTTTCTATTTCACCGTATTTTTGCTTAATTCTTTTATACAGTATTTTGATAATAATTTTCTCCCTCATCAGTTATTGGTCCACGCTCCTCCGCTTCTTCATATTTACCTGTTTTATTTTCCGTCTTCTCTCTTTTTCCTTTTCTTTCTCTCAAAATAGAAGAAAAACCAAAAGACAGAAAATGAAAAATCAAACAATAAATAATCTTTTTTGTTTGTTTGTTCTGCTGATGCCTGGGTTACCTCACTCAAGATGATTGTTTCTGCTTCTACTTAAATATCTTCCATTTTCATTATTCCTATTGGCTGCCCCATTGTCATCAGTTGATGGACATACAGGCTGTTTTCCGTGTCTAGCTGTTATGAACAGTAATGAGCACGAATGAACAAGTTTCTGCTGTAAAATGTTAAGTCCTTTGAGTATATCCCGAGAAATATAGCTGGATATGACAAGCATCCTGAGTAGATCAGATCGTAACAACAAACAAACAAAAACCAGCTGTCTCAAATTACTTGAAAATAACCATAATAAGTAAATTTCTACATTTTAATGATTTTTTTCTAAAATATAATTATCCTTCCCCCTCCCTTTCCATTCCTTCAGTCTCTTTTGCTTTCCCAATTCTCAGACTGACGCCCTCATCTACCGCAGTATATATGTAGTTTCATGACTGACCACTTTGTGTTTGATAATCCATTAGGAGTTCATCCTTGGTGGAGGATAAAGCTCCCCCTTCTCAGTAGTTATCTGTTGTTCAGAGTTACTAGTCCAAGGGTGTGTGACCTGGGGAGACTTATCCTTTTCACATTAGCATGCTCATTGATGTTGTAGTTGTTAAGATTTCGTTTTGGAGAAATTACTATTCTATATTGTTTCACAGAAGAAATCCTGGCATTTTGGCTCTCAGAATCTTTCCATCACTTCTTCTGATATGTTCTCTGAGCAATATATGCAATTTAATAAATAATACAGGTAAAAAGAACAGATGGAAATAGAGCTGTGGTATAGGTTTATCTACTGGTGCTGGGCTCCCTACACTCTCTTAATCTCTTTATTCTTCTTCAAAAAAGCTAAGCATATGTTTTCTAATACAAAAGCCACTCAGCTATGTGTGTCTATATGAAATTAAACTGTAACTTCTGGAACATAGAATAAAATGAAATAGATTAGCCTTTTACAGTGCTACAAGAGCTACATGTGGATAGTAGCCCTGTAATAGAAAGCTCAGATATGCAAAATCCCTTCCTTGACAATGGGAAAGAGGGAAATAAATATGGCGTTTTTCATTTTTCCAGCTATTCCAGCTAGAGTTAAAAGGCAGTAATTAAGAGGGATTTTTACTCCATACTAGTTATTGCCATAATGTTATAGACATTGACTGTGAAATATGAAGTGAAAACTATGTCTTCGGTCAACACTGAATGTGAATTTTATCTGTATCAAAGAATTTCATAGGTCTTTATCAGTATGTACAAGTTCCATCATTTTATCTATCAATCAGAATTTTTAAATATATAAATTATACTATTAATAAAGAAACAGGTGAGAACCTGTGAAAATTGAACATTTGTTTATTGTACTGAATAGTACAATATTGTTTGTACAATTCATATTGTTTTTTATTGCAACTTATATGTTTATTATTCATCTGGGATTAACAGCCTTTGTAGTGAAGAATCTCTAGAATGCCTTCCACATGGAGGCTCAATAGTTAATTTGAATGTGAATGTTCCAAAAGTCCTCTTAGAATCTTTCTTCAACCAAAGATATCCATCAATTTAATGAAATGTGAATGATGTCTTCATTCACAATCCTGGCTCATTCTGCTAATTCCAATGGTTATATAATCAATGTTAAGACCTGTGGGAAATTTCTTGCAGTATGACAGTTCATAGAGCTGAATTAACATCTAAATGCAGGCCATTAGAGCATTTTTATTTTGGCAATAACAGAGGCATGTGGGAATAATTAAGGCAGAGATAACCACTGGCATGTTATATACAAATTTGAATTAGAATAAAAGTCATGCTGTCATCAGAAATGCAATTCAAAGCAGTTGGCCGGAAGAATTTAAAGAGTAAGAATATGCCAGGCAAAGGGAAGACCCACAGCAAGGGCCTTAAGGCAGATTTGTGATTATTCTATTACTGAGGAAAGTAAATTCAAATGAATGGAATACCATGAATCAGGGGATAGTGGGTTCAGCTACTCATAACAGAGGTTAAACAAAGTGAAATATCACACAAACAAAATGAAAACATCATATCTATATTTATAGATTGCAAAAAAATGTTATAATGTGTGTATCAGCAGGAAACATATTTGACTAGGTGGATTGCAAACATAGCATCTGTGCACTATTAGTCTGTGTTTATATATATTTATATAAATATTAATTATATATATAGATATTTATATTATGTCAGTAGACAATGTTGAATTCTGCAAAGTTTCAGTTATTGAGAAACTCATTATCTACTTGAGAATAGCATTACAACTTAACACATGAAAAGTTATGACAGTCACCTCCAAGATTTAGATATCAATCTCTATCCTGTATTCATTCTCTATCCTATAGCCTGTTATACAAAGTAGACTATTACAGGAGTCTTTAATTCTAGGCATTTTCAATTATATTTAATTCCCTGTCATGTTATATTAACTTTATGAGAGCTCATTTATAATTTCTATTTTGTCAACAATTCCTTGTTCAGTCTAAACAAACTGAACTGTGCTCCTCATTTATTACAGACATCTCCTTGGTTTTCTGTCATGTGGTGTCTTAGTTCAGGTTTTTTATTGCTGAGAAGAGATGCCAAGACCACAAAATCTTTTATAAAGAAAACATTTAATTGGGATGTATTGCAGAATTATTCATTTGCAATATATCATATAATGGGTTAATATTTATTAAGGTGTCATATAAACACTCACGATACAAATTGAAACTTAAGACATTCTTGGAGAGTAGAGCTGTCCCATGCTGGGCTGCTTTTGTGCTCCCCAAGATCACAGGGACAAACAGGAAAGGTCAGCATGCCCTGGGTCTCAATGCAGTCTGGTCACACACCATTCAGGGTCCTGATACCCCAGGGATAGGCCTCTCAGCTTCCCTACATCTACACTACATCTTTTTTTTTTTTTTTTGTCTAAGAAACTTCTAAAATAATGTTACGTAGTTTACCTACTATATATAATAAGAATAATTGTAAGGAAATGTCTGAGGGAGGGAAAGGCGATAGCATAAACAAGGTCAAACCACAACTAACAAACATCAGACATAAAGTATATCTTAAATGTCTAAGTGACAATGTACAGGGATAACTTCAAGGCTGTTTATCTTAAATAAGATGAATCAAATACCTGAATGTTCTTAGCTAAGATATGAGATGGTAGTAACCTTAACTATCTAGTCTTCAACTACATCAAAGACCTGAGAAGGAACATATATTACCTGAATAAGCTGGAAGCACAAGTGAGTAGTTTCTAAGATTTTTGAGAGGACAGCAACAGTCAGTTGTCTGGACAGTTACACATGGCTTTTCTGGGAAGTTGGAATATCCAACCTGTTCTGGCTACAGGCTTAGGATATCTGACAGATCTCTTCAGACACAGGACATTTTTGGAGAAACTGTCCTATCCTGCATCGGCAGGTTTGGGCAGTCTCTATCCCTCATCTTGCTTGTCCAGATTGGACAGCATGCTTACTGACAGCAGTTGAGGCAAGGGCAGTTCTTTGCCCAACAGGCCATTGTCCACCAAGAAAGACAAACTCCTCATTCAGTGTCCTTGATGCCCAACACCATCTTGGGAAAAAAACAGTGATTCCAGGAGTTGTCGTGTCTCTCATGGCCAAATTTTAAATAACCAAACCTTAAATGTCATATTCTCTAGATCTGTTAAGTGGTGGAAGAGTCCTATTTATCTGATATATTCTATTATATATCTGAGAAACCTAAATAGCCTGACTATTACATGACAAACTTAAGTAATTGTGATCTGCAGTTCTTGTCATCCTAAAGACTGAAACTTACATTATAAAAATAGGTAATCCATAAATGGGTGTACAGTTTTTGAATAATGACTTCAAGTATGATGATCATATAAAATTAAATAAAGGTAAATGTTCAGTGAAAAATGATAACAGTATAGTAAATATATATCATAATACAAAATATCTAAACAGATGTATACAAAACATCTTAAACAGAAATAGAATCTATGTGTATGTCTAGCATAACTATATAGTATGACTGGTACAATTAAATAGAGGTAGAAATTATATAGTGGAACTGACAAAAATATGCCTAATATGCATTAATGTGCAAAATATTTTAAACAGGTAGAAGTATGTGCAAAATATGCCAATTACAGATTCAATTTTGTATCAATATACAAATTACCTTAGAAATATACAATAATTTCATAATTAAACTTTTATCAATATTCAAATAATCTCAATCAGGCATATAAAATAATTCCATATTTGTATCAGTATATAAGCATTTGTATTAGTACAAATTGTCTTCGGCTCATATTTGGCTAATATCTGTTTACAGATAGATACAATAATCTACCTATGTCTGTCCTATCTGCTCCACCTTCTCTTCTTTAAAAGGGACTTTTGAGTCTATATTGTTGTTCTAGCCTCAACCAAAGTATAACTTATAACCTCCCTATCAGAATGATAATTACCCATAACCCTTAGAGGACAAACCTTATAGGGAGAGGGGCATAGTTTTCATAAAATTGTTTCCTGCTGACTTGTGGGAGGCAGTATCTCTGTGAAGCTTAAGACAGTGGTTAGGTTCTAATGAACTAACTATATACATCTATAACCATTCTCAGAGTACTATGTAGGGCTATCTGTAATTCGTGTTAAGGATGTGACATAAAGGATAATAATACAGAGCTATCTTGCAACCATCCTAAATAGTCTACATTTAAAAGGCAATCATCGAGTGGTGAGCATTAGTTTTTTGACTCACAATTTCTGCTGTTCAGTCAATTATCATCATGATGTAGAGTATAGTGGCATGCAAGCAGATGTGCTAGTCTAAGAATGTTGTTCCATTGTAAATAATTGTCCCACCCACTAGTTTAATAAAATGTGCTGATTGGCCAAAGGCAGACAGGAAGTGTGAGTGGGGCTACCAGAATAGAAGACTCTAGGAACAGGAAGGACAGAGCAGAATGCCAGAGAGAAGCCAGAAAGAAAAAACAGAGGACAACTATGCTGCTCTGAGAAAAGGTACCGAGCCGCATGGATGGCATGGATGAACAGGATAAGAGTTATGGGTTAGATTAAAGGTAAAGAGTTAGCAAGTTATATGCCTGGACCTTAGGCCAATCAGCCTAAAACTATTGTAAGAATCTGTGTGTCTCTGCGAGTCTCTAGGTCTGCGGGTCTAAACCTAGAGGCTAGGCCCAAAAGTCCAGGCCAGAAACCTCTTACTACAGCTACATATTGTAGGCACACTGGATACCACCAGTATCCAGTATCCTGAGCATAACAAACCTCAAGGCAGGATCCCACAAGGACACAATTCTTGACAAGCCACACCCACATCAACAAAGATACCCTCCTAATAGTGCAGATAGTAATCTCTTTGAGATTATGTCGGCCAAGTACATTCAAACCACATATGGGAAGAGATGTGCCTTTAATTCTACTTACAGTATTCTTTGCCATTAATATATCATCCCAAAGTGGCCTCGGTGATTAAACTTTACTACGTTATTTTCTTGCCTCCATGGCTTACAGTAGAGGAGTTCATGGGAGGAAAGAGAGTTTGTACCATAGTCGGATGGATGGGGTCTGCCTTAATAACAGCTTTTTAAGGTGCCAAAAGGCTTCCCAAATGTGGTATAATGCTTTTCAACATTATGATGAGACAGAAGGGCTTCTACTTTAGCAATATTTGTTGGTGTGAATCTAAGTGTGTGTTTTTACTCTAACACTGGGAATGAGAGGTCAACCTGAGCAAGACAGTGTACTCTCCCCTTCAGTCAGACCTCAGTTGAAAAGTTAGTCTTTTCTGCAAAGAATTTATATTTAGCCTAGTGATTTATTACAAGCATTTTATTTTTATCACTGTGACATCCAACCCTTATTGAAGCCTCCCAGAAGTTCTGATTAAGTGCATTTGTGTGGGATCATTGATTTGGTGATTTTAAATATTACATGGCCAATAATCATCATATTTCTATATGTGCCAGGAACTACACTTATAACATTTTTTTCTTATATTATCTCACAGAATAATTTCACTTTCATATTTAGCTCAGTATTATTTTTGTATTAACAAAGTCTTCTTCATAAGACCTAATTATATTAACCAAATAGTCTCTGACAGACATTTACATTAGAAATTGCAATTTCTGATGCTTCTATAACAAGACAAAATTGATTACTCATCTGAAGTTACTTAATCATTCAGTTTTTTTAGAGAATGCCACGTAATGGAAGAATGAATCCAGCCACTTCACTACTTACCCAAATTACTGTTCAGTAAAGGACATATAATTAATTTTCTAGAAAACTATTTTGCCCAGTTAGGTTCTTTTTAACTTTTCACAGTGGCATTAAGAGATACTGATAGTGTCTTTACTCCATTAATATGTAACATGAGAAATTAATTAGCCAAGAATGTGGAGTAAAATATGTGAGTCATGTGGAGGCAGCCTTTGAGTTTACCTCATGACACCCCACTCTGCTGCTCAAGCACTCCATCTGCTTGAATAAACCCTTATTTACTTATTGCCTTCTCATATTGATGGCAGGTTATAAAGACAGTGGCTTTGACATTGCACCATCTCTTCTGTCCTGCCATAGTCTCACATCATATGGACCACCGTGCTTCACATGAAGCAGCCCTACAGAAAAGGCCTAAGTTGTGAGTGCTAAAGTTGCCCACAACAAAAAGACAGGAAAAATGGTTTCTCTTCCATCAGTTTCTATATCAAACAAACCTTCAGATATTTCCCAAATTCTTTTCTGCTAAAATAATCTACATATATAAGAAAGACCGCCATGCTTATTAAGTCAATAAAGAATATGAATAATTTATTTTGGATTGGCAACCAAGAAAGAGCTAGCACCTGAGAAAGAATAATGGTGACAAAGCTCGGGGAGGGGGCAACATTTTAAAAAGCAAAAGACCTTTATAGGCAACAGAGCACAATTATATCATCCCTAAAAGATAAAGTACCTTGCAATATCTGCTTCAGCAAAGCATAGTATGTGTTGCAAACACAATTAACTTTGATTTATATCTTTATATGTTATTTTAGTGTATGTTTAGTTTGTACAAAATTATTTATTTTATTTAAATATCTGGACCATGGTCAGTGTCACAGATAATCCCACATAAGTTACAGAGGAAACAAGTATTTACATAAAGGACTAAGAAGGGTCTATGCAGACACAAAATGGTGTCAGGACAAGATTACATAATATTAGTCATGCCACTGCAAGCCTGGAAGGGTTTTACAAGCTATGCTGTATTTGTGTTATGAAGACTCTGAAATAGGAATTCTTAGGTACCATTTTCTTTATGCTGCTAATGTCATTTGTATATGTATGCATATTCCATAAAATTAACACTGTTATAAATTACTTTCTGAAAGTGATATTATCAAAAGGAATACTTTTATGTATTATACACTTATAAAAGCCAAATTACAATTTGTTATAATAGTTTCAGTTTACACAGTTTACACATGGTGGCATTCACATCTTCTTTCTTTCATGCTATTTATGGAGAATGTTTTGTGAAAGATGATATCAAAGCAAATCAATTGATGAGCATTCATTTTTGGAAAACAAAATTTAAAAACTATTTTTTAATATATGGACTTTGTATGTATGCTTTCATTTATGTGTTCAATGACGTAATATAGCAGCTCTACTTATTCATTTCCTTACCATTTTATTAGTCATAGAATTTACTGTTGTGCAAAATCTGAGAGTAATTAAGCATGTTGTTATTGACTAAGAAATTTAATCGATAGGAATAACGCAGTATTTCAAGACAAAACAAGGTGCTAGCATTGTTCATTGTAAACAGTAGGGTTCACAAAGTGCTTCTGATTTAGAAAGTTCAACAAAGATTGGCATGTGACTGTTAGGAAAATTAACTTAATAGTAAAGAGCCCATGGATCAGAAGTTGAGGGTGTTTCACAATCCAAAACATTCAACTTCAAAAGTTCCCATAGTTAGTAAATCTCAACATGGTTTAAAAGCCACAAGTCCGAAGTCTCTTCTGAGACTCAAGGCAATCTCTTAACTATAATCCCCTGTAAAAATCAGCAGGACTCAAGTTCTAAAGGACTCAAGTTCTGTTGTCTACACCACTGTCTGGCAGGTCACAACCACCTATAACTACAGTTATAGAGGACCAAACATTCTCTTCTGGCCCCTATGACCACTCACATGTGGCTTATATTCATATAATACATACATATCCATAATAATGATAAACAACAGATATTTGATAAATACTGATCCACAAAATGAGCTAAGTTAGAAATATATTTGATAAACTTCCAATCAGTATAATAATAAATTTAGAAATTTAAAAATTATGCTTTAAGGTTGTCATTTTCAGTATCTTTAATTTTTCACCTGCCTATAATTTGTTCATAATTAGTATTCCAGAGACTCATCTTCTTACCACTGTAGGTACCACATTAGATGAGAAAGAGGGTTAATTCTCAGCTGTTTAGATGTCCTCTGTAATAGAAACAAAATGATTTTTCCAAAATCCACAACTTCAAGACAAAAAACAAAGATCAAATAACCAAGTTTCTAGTGTAGAATCTGAATAAAATGTGAACATATTTTTGGAAAAGACAATAAATTCTACTTCCACTTACCTTGAATGGACAACAAAAAGTGTATAATTGAAATTACTGGTTGGATTGTCTTAACTTTTAAAGCATTTTCACCATATTCTATTTTTAATTTGACAGTAGAACACCTAGATTAACTTTTCCATTTCTGGTATTACTGCTCCTTCCATCAAAATTAAAATATTTTTAAAGTCATATTGAATAATTTAAAAACAGATCTTTAATGTGTTCTTTATTTTATACTTCATGGGTTCTTTTATTTAGGCCAGATATATTCCTTTATCTGAAATACAAATAGAAAACTGAATGATTTGAATGAAAATCTCCCCATAGGAGAAATATTTGAATACTTGTCCCCAGTTGGTGGAACTGTTTGGGAAGGATTGGGAAGTCTGGAATTGTTGACAGAGCTGTGTCACCAAGGGTGATCTTTGAGGTTCAAAACTCCCCAAAGTTGTTGTGTTTCATCCAGTCCTGCATGAAGACCCTGACATGATGATAAGTCCTGAGATACCATTTGTGTGAAGCTGTGAAAGTGAAATCTTATTTGTATTAAAGATCCCAAGATGTTATAGATACCAGAGTCCATATGACATCTAAACCACCCCTAAAGTAGAAGTATGTTGCAGGCAGCAAAGCCAAAAGGGCAGAGACACCTAAGCCTTCTGACATCTGATACGGATGCGGAATTTGAAACTGGACTGTCCTCTGCTGTGTTTTGATCTTAATTTGGTCCATTATTTCCTCACTGTATCCCGATTTTTATGCTGTGGATGGTAATGCATATTTTGTGCCACTGCATGTTGAAGTATGTAATCTTCTGCTGGTTTTTATAGGTGGTTATAGTTAAGAGATTGCCTTGAGTCTCAGAGGAGACTTTGGACTTGGGGCTTTTACACCATGTTGAGATTGACGAACTATGGGAACTTTTGAAGTTGAATGTTTTGGATTATGAAAGGTGATTCAACTGATGGAATTGTGTAGGAAAGAGGTGAAGTGTTGTTGGATGAAGTGTGTCACACTGGGTAGACTTTGAGTTTTCTAAATTCTGGACCTATTGTTAGTGTACTCTCTACCTCCTAATGGTCATCAGCATTTGTTTCTACCACAATGCATGTTCTATTATCATGAACTCTAAGCCACTTGAACTGTAAACCAAATTTAATGCTTTCTTCCATAAATGATCTTTCTGTCTTTGCCTTGTAGTTGTACACCAAGATGTGGGCTCTCGGCTATTGCTTTGACACAATGGCTGCCCACTACTATGCTCCCCATCATAGTGTTCATGGACTCTTATGCTCTGAAGCTTTCTTTATAAGTTTCCAGGGATGGATGTTTTATCACAGTAATAGAAAAGTAAATGAGACAATTGTTATTTTCTTTTAATTCTGGTTACAACTGTAACCCACATCCACTTTCCTGAGTGAACTGGTGTTGTCACTTCAGTAAGAATCATAACAAGTGTTATTGAAAACCCTTGATTTTTACTTCATAATTACCAGACAAAACTAAACATATTGAATTTTTAGATTATCCCTAATCTCATAATATGTAAAAGTCAGAACAATTGCCATAGTACTTTTGACTTATTTTATATCTTTAATTTCTTATATGACTAGAAACTTTCACTCAAGCATCTTCTCGAGCATTAGGCTCTAAATTGTCTTCAATTTCTACATCTTCTCATCATCTCATAAACATGCTACATTGTTGGCATTACTCTCAATATAAAACACAGAATAATTTAATTGTATGAAAATATTTTTTTTTACTTAGACACCATGGTCAACCATGAGATGAGAATATATATCATTTTATCTTGTTGCATACTCTGATATATAAATAGAAGATAAAGTAGTAATTTTATACATTACTCTATACCTAATTTAATTATATGATAAACTCATTCATGAAAGAATGTAATTATCATGATTTAACAGTGAATGTAACTCAGTCTTTACTCCACATACCTTATCATATCTATCAGAACATCTGGATGATTTACATAATTTCAACTTAATAATGTGCACTCATTATGATGCTAGCTGAGTCTTGTTCTTCCTGGCTTTCTAAAAATATATTTGAACCACTCATTGTTTTATTCACATAGATCATACTCACAAGTAGCTATATTTTTATAGCATTTTAAAGATGCACTGATGTCAATACCTTGCACAACACAGAGGTTTCAATATTTTCATGGGAGACACATAATCAACAATATATATTATGGGTACATAATATTGAGTGTTATGAGCCTACTAAAAAGAATAATATAATATGTAGGAATTAAAACAAAGTCTTGTTTCAATTAAACCATAAGCAATGAACCACATTGTAGGAGAAATTTCAACAAAAACAATAAAGTAAGGCAGAAATATATTCTAATTTCTAAAATGATAACTCATGTCACGAAGAACAAAAGCAGAGCTAACATAATGATTGTCATATGTAGTCAATTTGGCAAAAGCTGAAGTCATTTGGAAAGAGAACTTCTCCATTGAGAAAACGTATCCCTAGAATTTGCCTGTAGGCTATTCTAAGAGCATTTTCTTAATTAATAGTGGATACAAGAAGATTCAACACATTGTGATTGGGGACCTTTCTGGGACAGAGATACATTCCTATTTTGTGTTCTTTTTTATTGCAGGAACAAAACATTGTGACAATGGCAATTTAAAAAGGAAAGTGTTTAGTTTGTCTTAAAGCTTCTGTGGATTACAGTCTATGACAGCAGAGCTAAGGGATGGTGGCAGGAACAGGTGAGAACCCACATCTTGAACCATAGATAGGAGGCAGAGAACACACTGGGAACAGCTTAGTGTATTTTAAATGTCAATGTCTAATAATAATAATGATAATAATAATAATAATTAATAATAATAATAATAATAACTATCCTAACAAGTCCATAGCTCCTAAACCTTCTCAAACAATTCTACTAACTGGGGACCAAATAATAAACCATATGAGCCTATATAACTAATTCTCATTCAAAACACCACATAAAAATTATGCTGAGCATTCCACAAGAAGCAAATAAATAATCAGTTCTCATCTATGACCTCTTTATCAGCTCTTAAACTATATTCCTGATCTGTTCAAAGTTCCAGCCCTTACTAACTTTACTGCTTGACTGCTACCTAGAAGTATACATTAAATAAACTCTTTACTGCCCAATTTGCTTTGGGTATTAGTGTCTTATAACAGACACAGAAATTCCAATTAAGACAGAAACTACTACCAGATATTGGTATTGATGTGACAGAGAGAAGCTGAGGCTTGACACTGGTACTAATGATTTATCTTCACCAATAGCCTGTCTTGACCTCTTCTTGACTACAAAACCAATAACACTTGTGAGAGTCTTGTATTACCAAGTTCAGCTGCCATCATGTGATACAGCCTTGACTCTCTCTGAATGCAGTTTCTATGTCCTAAAACTTAGACAACTCTTCTTAGAAGATTTTTATTGGTCCAGCAAAGTAAAGGTTCTACCTTCTAATTCTTTCACTCAAGATGACAAGAATCACAGATTCTTAATTTATCACATAAATTACAGTGAAAGAAGCTAGGAAACATAAGACACAATCAGAGTCCTTACAGAGAAGTCTGGAGAGTTACTGGTGAACTGCAGCCTATGCGAGGAGACCTCAGCATTATGGAACGACTTGTACTGTGGATGACCACTAAAGAAAAGAAGAGCAATGGTGTGAGCCAGCCTAATCTGTGTGATACGTTTATGTGTGCTGTGGTAAGACTTTTGGAGCATAAAGCATCCGGAGTCCCAAGATCTCCTGAAGTATGATAGTTTAATACTTTGGGCCTTTGATTTTCTTTGATTTGACTATAACTATGGCATAATTATTTCCTCTTGAAATAATTATTTAACTTTTTTTTTCTTTTTCTGGAGCCCACACTTAGAAAGACTTTTCACTTTTAAAGAGATTTTGATTTTCAAAGGTATTGTATGTCTTCAGACTGATATTTCAAATACATAACTTTAAAGACTGTAAGACTTTTAAGTTATACCATGTTTACATTGTGATCTTAATATGTGATATTGAGAATGAACAACAAAGAAAAGGTTGTTATTTAATTATGGTGTGCCAGACTGACAAGGACTCAGTTTTCTGACTAATTTTATTCAACTTGATACTTAATGTAATAAAGAGTCATTTAGGTAAACAATTCTCAGTTTAAAAAATACCTTCATAGGGTTTTTGTGCATGAAATTCCATATTGCATATTCTTAATGAGTGGTTTTTGTGAGAAAGCCCACCCCACTGTGGGTAGTGCCATCTCTGTACATATGATGTCCTGGAGTATAAAAGATAGTAGCCTGAGAAAGTCTTGGGAAACAAGGCAGTAATCAGTACCCCTTCATGGTTTCTTCTTTACTTCCTGTCTCCAGGTACTTGTCTCACTTGAATGACAGCCATAACTTTCCTCACTGATGGGCTTTACCTGCAGTGGAAGCAAAATAAACCCTTTGGTGCCCAATTTGATTTTTGGTGTTTTATCACAGCAGTAAAAACCTGATCAGGACTCTCCAAAAACAATGAGATAAATAGTGAAGACCCTTGATGAAGTAAAGAAAGCGTGACAGGCATTGGAGGAAAGACAACTAAAAGTCGGATTTAAGCTGGAAACTTGCTTCTGTATAATTTGATGAGGAAACCAGTTACAGAAATCGCAACATGCATTTAGAAAAGTTCTTGGATCAAGAAATCAGACCGTGATACTCCCATGTAAAATGGTATTTGATTAAGTACTGGATGTAGTACAGATCCTTAGCCTGTAAGTGATACAGCCAGTTTGGTGAACAATGCAGGAGAAGCTTTGAATTGTTATCAATCACTTGGGCAACGTTCATGACAATCCTAAAGGGAAAAGTACATTTTTCTTCTGCTTTAAGTGAAAGCAAACAAGCACATTAAGAGAAACACTGGTTATAAAACTTTAACAAGTGTTTGCATCATCTGGAAACTGCAGAAACTCCTGGTGCTACTGTCACATTTTTCTAAAGATTAATTATGTCAGACACTCTAGGGGACTCGCCACAGTGTCAGTACATTTAAATACTGTACGTTACTGTGTTGTACAGACAGCACTATAAAGCTAGATTAGCAGTACTAAAATGGCGAGAGAGGGGAGCATCATACCTATTATGAGAAGTAATGTATAACCACAGTGAGATAGGAAACTTTGGATGATATGCAGAGAAATCATCATATGTATTAATATTTTACAGTATTCTCTCTCATTACCATCCAGATAATTGCCAGTAAATTTAAAAGTAGGACAAAGATCCAATTTCTAAATGTATTTTATTGTATTTTTCCACAAATATGCATTTTGATTATGTACTCCTTTATTCCTTCTGAACTGCTTCTCCTCTCTACCCACCCAACATTACGTTCTCTTTCTCTAAAACACACACATACAAAAGCAAGAATTAAAATTAGAAAATCAACAAAAGACCAAGAAGACAAAAACAAAACAAACTCAAGTGTAGTACAAGGTTTCAAGGCCTAGCCTCAAGGTTTAGGCCCTAGACCCACAGACCTGCAGACACTCAGATGCTTTCAATAGTTTTAGGCTGATCGGCCTAAGGCCCAGGCATATAACGTCCTAACTCTTTACCCATCTAACCCATGGCTCCTACCCTGTGCTGGGTACCTTTTCTCAGAGCAGCATAGTTGTCCTCTACTTCTTCCGGCTTCTCTCTGGCATTCTGCTCTATTCTTCTGGTTTCCAGAGTTCTCCTAGTCTGTTAACAAGCCCCTCTCACACTTCCTGTCAGCCTTTGGCCAATCAGCACTTTTTATTAAACTCACAGGCAGGGACAATTATTTACAATGGAACAATATAATCTCCCACACTCAAGTAATGAAATATAGAAATAAATGGAAGTATAAATAAGTTGATGATTTTTTTAAAGAAAACTTGTGTTGCTTTATTTAAATTGTGAAATATTAGAATATGGTATCAAAAATTCATGTTACACACATAAGAAAATGTTTATGATAATGTGAAGATAAACTACTTAGAATCAAGAGCAAAGGCCACACAGGTTTATTTTGTAGATTAAATGGTGAGTGTATTATTTTTCTTCATCACTAATACAAATATAAATCAATTATATTATCAATTTTGTTATCCTGGAATAACAAAAGAATTAAATGAGTATTTAAATTGAAAAGACAGTATGATAACCAGAAAATAGGATACTTGATGGTAAGCTGTTAGAGATGTTTTGGGTTCTCAGTAATAATGGAAATTTTATACGATAGTTAGGTATTAGAGCAAATGTTTTGAAAGTAGCATTTTATAGACCATATAAACAAGGGATGTTTGTGTAAGTCATAGAGATGTTGAAATGACTCAGAGTCCTGCTCAAGTGACCATCAAAGTTCTGTGGCAAGATCGTTAGACATAGTTCAAAACTAACCTTCCCACTATTCAGAGCAAACAATAAACTTCTTAGGTTCACGCACACTTAAGTAACACACTGCCAGGCTTGAGGATTCCATTTTTGTGGAATGTGGATTTTACATGCAATTAAATAACTAAAAAACTAATAAAATTACAAAACAGTATTTATATGCTTTTCTTCTCTACCTATGAGTTTGGAGGGGGCACAGAAGCCATAATACACATGTAGGAGCCAAGGGATAACATGTTGTAGCTTATTCTATACTCCTATTATATGGACCAACTTTCTTTTTCCACTGAGTACTATAATGGACTTCATAATTTTATTTTAAAGAAATTAATTTATCATTAATTATTTAAATTATCTTTGTTATAGGAAGATAACTTTTATTTCAGAAATTTTAAATTTGGGTTATGAATTTACTGTTAAAATTGGGAAGGGAAGATGAGTACTGTGTGTGTTCCTCTTTCCATCTCTGCTTTCTGGACATGTTAGAATAATGAAATTGTGAATACTTTTGTATAAATTGAATATGTGCCATTTGAAATATAATCTTGGATCATCCACATTTCTCAGTAGTGTGGTCATTCCCTGGTCTTTCTCTCTTAATCTCTGGCTTCATCTGGTCATATTCTCTGAATATTTCTGCCCTTGATGTTTCCAGCATTCCAAACTACCTGTCCTGCTCTATTCTTTCTCATACTCAGTAGAGAGTGGAATCATGCTGAGACAGTGGAGTAGCTATGAATGTTACAGCATATCCAGATTACATTTCTTAATTTACAAAAGATTATGGTAGGATATTGAGCATGTAGAATAAATTGTGATTTTTAACAATCCCTATGTAAAATAAACTATTTGATTCACATCTCTCTATATAAATTTGGCATATTTAGTTACCAAAGTAGACTCTATACCATACACATTTATATTGTTTGTATCTTCTATCATCTTTGATCACTTACTTGATTTTAAAGCACGTTGTCCACCCTCATCCTTGGTATCCTGACATGCCCACACAGTTGGATGCCACCTGTGTCTAACTTTCCCTTTCATTTCATGGAGCTCTCAGAGACAAACTTACCATAAATTTCACAGAGTTTTCTCAGTGTCTGCCTTTGAAAAGTCAAGTCCCAATAATTATTCAGATACTGGATGTGGATTTTCTAGGTCTGAGTCTATCATTAACTCACTGAAGATATGACCACTAGTTGGATTATAAAAGGTTTATTGTTGTCTAGTTCTATAATTAAATTGTTCATGGAAACAAGCTTAAAGTTGTGTATAGCAAAGCTAAATGTGTAAGTATGACCCAGAACACAAAGTGCAATAATGAGGGAAGAGTTAAAGTCACATGATGTTGAAAATAATATAAATGAAGCATAAAGGAGTGAAATGGTTTTATTTGAATTTGTATGTTAAATGCTGTGAGATGACAGAAACATATCCACAAGAATATCTGGCTGAAATGTAATAGAGGAGTAGGTAATACTCCACTCTATACTTCAACATGACTTCCTTCAGAGAAGTGCAAATTTAGATTATCTTGTCTGGCTCCCATAAAAAAAAAAAAGAACTTCTTCAAGAACAATTTGAAGAAAATAATTTAGTCTTTTAAGTCACAAAGTCTTCTGTAGGAACATATATATATATATATATAAGTAGAGATATGTGATAATAAATTTCACAAATTGTGAAACAATATTTTTCACAATCCTCTTTCCTTGTCTGTTTATGGGATAACAAATGTATATGTATAAATATTTGTATGCAATTAAATAAGTGTAACGATGCAGGCACATGCTAAGAACATCAAGCCGTTAAGAGAACAGATGCCTTAATGAATTGTGCTAAGTTACTCTGGGCTTTAATAAAATAATGAAAGTTCTCAATTAGATATTTCAATTTCAAAAGCTTGAAATAGCATCATATTAAGTGTCCTATTAAGGACACTATTAAAGCTAGATGTTGTGCTTGTTTCTTCTCAAGTAGTCACATGATTTGTGATTATGGTTCAATGATTTTAAGTTTCAGTAAAATATACTGGTGCTTAATTTTTCACAGGAAAAAAGACTAATCAGTCTAAGTGGGAACTACTGCACTTTATTGCAAACCTTGATTACTTTTCATCTCATTAGAAAGCTGCTGAAAGATAATTTATTTCTAGTTGTTAGCAGAGGATAGAAATTCCTTTTTGCTAATGGGTCAGTCTGATTATGTCTTATTACTCACTTTTCATTGGTCTTTATTAAAGACAAGTAATTAATTATTCCCTCTATTTCAGCATTTCAGAAACAGAGAAAATTATATTTGCTGAATTGTAGCTTACATAGATAAAATAGACTTAACTATATTTGAATTTAATTATTTTGAAACCACAAGTAGATATAACAATACTAATATGTAATGACTATTTCTTTACATAATATTCTTCTGATAATATATAATATTATCTTTTATGAAAAATAAAAAGTTTTACATAGAGGATGAAAATACTATCAGAAATGATACTTCATAGACTATAGAATGTTGAAGATTCTGGAAGATAGGAGAAACATGAGCTATTTTCACAGTCCTCAGAAAGAATTAAACAGTTCATACTTTGTCTTGGAATTCTGGATTTGAGAATTTATCATTTCAGATGTTCATTTAAGTTCATATTTAATTTTTGAACTACAATTTAGTGTAGTTAATTTGAAGATGTAAATTTCTGTTAAGCCACCAAGTGTGTGTGGTGTTCTGTTGTGATGAGCATACAAACTTTGAACTTTCTGTTATTGACAAGATAACAAAAGACTGGACTGTAGATACTGTTGTATATATGGATATATTTCTGAATTATCTAACCATGAAATGGGGAAATGAGATGATACTGTATTGTAATTCTAAACAATATAATTTATAAGATGTATTTACTACTTTATCAATTTATACCTTTTAATACCTGACTTCTATTACAGATGTAAACTTATCAAAAAAGCACATTTTGGTTTCTTGACCAGAAATTATATCTAGGTTATTTAATTTATAACTAGGATATATAAGTTATCTAACTATATGTATATATGTATGTGTGTATAATATAAATTATATATAGTTATATAATTTATACAAATATATAATTTATAATTTATATAGATTAGCTGTAAGATAATTTACCAAGCAAGAAGATCATAGACTTTTTTTAAATGTGCAATGAGGAAGAATGTCTACACAGTCTCTTGTTTGAAACTGCAACAAACAATCAGATCAATGGTTACGAATTTGATGGGATCTGCTAGAACTTGGATATTAATAAACAAAATATCTACAGTATCTGTAAAGCCAAGCATTCTTCCCAACAATTCTGACTTGATTCAGTGAGGGTGCAGACCAACATAATTTAAAACTAATAATAATAACGTGTTTCTGTTCACCAAGTTTGTCATTAAATAGTTGTAGGAGGCATGGAAAGTATGTATCTTTTAAAAATATTGCTGTAGGATCTTGAAAGAGAGGTTTGGGAGAGCAATATCAGTACACCATGTTTGCTTTGTATTTTACTCCATGTGGTGACTTTATGACTTTAAGACATTTGGGAAAGTTCACAAGCCTTAAGACCTGACAATTAACTATATTGTAAGTTCATGGTTCTGTGAAATGACTGTTAGATCATCTCATAGATACGCAGATTATTTCTCTAAGATTAAGTGTGAAAGAGCATTAAGCACCTGACAAAATGTTCACTCAAAGTCAGTTTCAGACATATGGGAGGGGTATTATCATGCCTATTGTGATCTAAGATTGTAATGGACCCTGTAAATCATCTTATCTGCATGGGATAAATGGAGTCAAGTCAAGCACCCCAGGATGGCTGCCTGAGTAAAGACAAAAAAATCAGAAACAAAGGAGGGACAGTAGTGAGGTCTGCCACAACCCTCTTGCAAATGCTGTCAAAATGGACCACTTTTGGAAACACATTTTAGATTTCTTTCCAGGAGAAGCAGAAGAGGTAATTATCTAGCAGCATACTGAGAAGAGGAAACATTAGAGCAGATCTGTTCTGAGATTAGTATTTGCTGAAATGTGTTATCTGTAGAGCATATACGTAATGTTAAACCAATAAAATTTGGTCTACATTGGTATTACTGTCATGGACCAACATTGTTTTTCTTTTTTTTTATTTTAGAAATATGTTTATTTTTTCTAAATTTCTCTATTGATCTTCCTGCACCAACTTTCCAAGTGTTTGAGCTACAAGTATATGGTATTGTGGTCACCTGGACTGTAATTCTAAACAATATAATTTATAAAGTTATATTTAATACCTTGTCAAATTATGCCTTTTAATTCCTGGGTTATATTATAGAATAGCAATTAATGTAATGTTATTCTAAAAGCACATTTTGGTTTGTTGATCAGAGTATAATATTCAAATACAAGTGATAGCCTTAAACATAAAAAACATGATACAATTACATTAAAACATTAAGTGGTTAATAACTGTTTGAGACAGTGTAGCCCAGTCTTTCCCAAAACTTGCTATTTACTCTAGATATGTTTTAATTCAAAGAGATTCACCTGCTTCTACATTCCAAATTGTGAATAAATTTTAAGAAATTTATAGAAATTATATATTTATAGACACCTTTACATAAAAATGACTCCCAATTTTTTTCTAATTTTTCAAGAAATCTTTTGTCAACTATTGTAAATGGAAGACTCATGGTATAACTGAATAAATATTATAAAACACAATTGCTAAATTGAAATTACTCAGTTTAATCGCTTTGCATTCTATAGTTCATTATACATTTCTCCTTGTTTCTTTAGACATAATTTTACTGATTTAATCATTGTTTCATTTACAAATAGAATAATATATGATTCCTTTAAAATATTCAATAATCGTTTTCATTTTTTCCTATTTAAGCAGATGGATATCAACTGTCTCAGGAGTTTGCTTTCCTTGTCCACTGCTGCTACTGTATTTCTTTTTCTTGGCATGCATACTCATCCAGGGCAGGAAATAAACCAGTTACTATAGTTATGAAACTTTGTTGTCAGGGCATAAGCTCTATCTTATTCCTACTATAATATCATCACTTTTCTCTATTTTTAATTATGATTTAAAATTTAAAATTGTATTTATTTTGAATTTGAGATTATAACATATTTATAGCATTTCTTAATTTCCTTTCCTCTGTTCCAGGTCTCTCACATCCCCTCTGTGTGTGTGTGTGTGTGTGTGTGTGTGTGTGTAACACACGCTCTCAGCTTTCCTTCAAATTCCTAGCCTTTTTTCTCTAATTTTATTGGAAGCATACATGTTTGTGCATATGTACATTCCTAAATATAACATGTTTTGTCCTTAAATGTTGTACATACGTTCTGATAGCTTTTGGCATGGGATAACAATTTGGTTCACTTTTCCCAGGGAAGACCACATTTCTTGTTCTTAACTTTCATCAGTTGTCTGTAGATTTTTGTAAACAAGGTTGAGACTTTGTGGACTTTTCCCATTCACTTTGTCTTGTCCATTTGTGTTGTCCTTAAGATTAAATGTGGACAGTAGTGTTAGTGATACTCTGTGGGTGTAACTTCTGATGTGACTATGAGAAACTTTCTCACAGCAAAATCCCTCATCTTGGGTTTTTATCACCTTTCCTTCACTGAGACTGGAATTCTCAACTCTGTGTTTTGATTGGTTGTGGCTTTCTCTAGTGGCCTTCATTTATTTGAAAGGGATTTTCCTTGAAAAGAACTGAAGAGTACACTTATCTGTGGGTAGAAGGATAAATGTTCACATTTGTTAGGGATTATATTGGTTTACTCAAATAGTGTTTGTAGATTCTTATCCAAATACCATAACTTTTACAATAAGTAGGTGCAAGTATCAGCAGTGTTTCCCTCTTGTTGAGTAGATATTAAGTCTAATTAGAGAGCTCTTGGCTATCACTAAGATACGTGTGCCACAACTGTACTTTAAGGGTTATTGTATCATGCTGGCTGTTGACATGCTTCCTAGGAGCCAAAGCTAGGTTGAACTGTTGGTTGCCTCCTTTCTTTGGAAACTTGTCTGGTACCTTCCTTCTGATACCAAAGAAGCTAGTCCTCAGTGAGGGAGAATTCATGTCAGGAATTTAATGAGCAGGGTTTTACCAACATTATCTTACGGAACAATAACTGATATCATGTCATTATTAGGTAATAAACAGTTTAGGAATAATAATATAATAATATAATATTGCTCATCTGGAAATAATTAAAGTTGCTCAAAAACAGGTAGTGAAAGGTTAAAGTTTAAAATATTTTTTCTGGTCAGATGATGAGGAAATCTACAACTGAGGTGGGGTGATTGTAATGAGAAAAACAGGTCAAGCAGACAATTCCTTTAAAATAATCCTAAATAGTTATTGAGGCTTTCTGTTCAAGCTGCTACAAACAAAAAGGTTTCTAATATTGCTTTCTCTTTATAAGAAATGAATCCTGTAAAAATCTAGAAATGAATTACTTTCCTCAGACCCATGAGAGAATTGACTTAGAATGTCTGTCTTGAATCGGAAGCCAGAAATGAGCATCAATAGGCTCATTTTAACACAAACACTAATGATAATTTCAGCTTTAGGAGGCCAGGAGATTAACTCACTCACCTAAATTGAGCCAGAAGTTATTTTGAGACATTAATTTGGAAGTAGTTGTTAAAAAACAACATAATAAAATATATAAATAAATAGAGTACACATATTTAATGCTTCATAAAATTTACTAGGCTGACTATATGACAAAGGTGATTTAGACCATTATACAGGAGAAAATCTTTGCCATATTTCCAATAATTATTGTTGCATTTCATGTTATGTTCTTTAATTAAACTTTAATAATAAATCACTGTTCTCATCATTTTTGTATTTGTTACATATGATTCCTGTATTTGAGATAGATCTAAAGTAAAATGCTTAGACAATTCAGATTTTTAAAATGCTGTAAATCAATACAAGATACAACATGGAATGAAATAATAATCAATAATAATAATAATAATAGTAACACTCTCAGTTGGTTATTTGAATGCTCAAGAGGCTGAAACTTAGTGTTATAATATAGAAAAGCTCTGAAGATGTAAGTTTTTCTAGGGTTTTTGAGTATTTTGTCTATTCCTCCAAGAAAAGAGAAAGATATTATAAAAGCAATAGCCCTAGTTCAAGGGGAAAACATCAGTACCCAGCACAGCATTGAGGGGAAGGAAAAACCTTATGCACAGAACTTTTGAAGAAAGCTTTAAGCATAAATCACTCTTATTAAGATTTATATATTGTAGTGGATTCTCCAGAGGCCTCCGAGAAACTGTAATTCAGATCTTTTTATAATTATTGCATTCTTCATAAATTATCTACCTTTTAAATTGGAAGAAACAGCAATCAAGAATAAGTCTCCATTAAAAATTATCTTTCCATGAAAAAGGACTAACAAAATAGAAAATTCTGTACAGGTGTCAGCTGACTCGAAATGCTATCCCAGTTATTATTGGGCAGTAACACTTTTATAGGTTTTGATGATTTCTAAGACAAGAATGCCAGCATGGAGGGTGTGAGCTTTGTTGAGATCCCAACTCCTGACAGTGCATGATTTTTTTTTGTTTGTTTCTGGGTTTTGTGTGTGTAAATATAATTTTATCCATGTATCTTCTTATAAACACATTATTCCAATGGACACAGAAGCCCAACCTTCAGAGCTCAATTAGTCTTAAACATCCTTCCTATAGCCTTAAGTCCAACTCTGAGGTATTCAAAGTTGTGGCTTTAACTCAAGAATGGAAGGATTAAATCTATAGCAAACACAACATGCAAGAGTGTCCATAATTACTAGGTATTTACATACAAGGTCAAAGGAAGTAAGGAGCGGGACACACAGAAAGGGAAAGTGATTCACAAGTATTTCAAGTACTTAATGTAATTGTTACTCTTGAAGTGGTTTTCAACTCATTTTATTCTTAAGCTCTTAAATATATTTTACCTATTGGCATCAGATTGGTCTCTTATTCAGGTGAGTTTTCCATGTTCGGATCACAAAGTGCCTCTATCGATAGCAGTGGAGTCTGGAGACCTTGTGTAGGTGTCCTTGTCCTTTGGCTCTTCTTCCATTTGCATTTGAGACATATGGCTTCTCTGTGTTTGAGTTCCCTGTCATCAACCCCTCAAGTTCTTTCTAATTAATACTCACCATGATTCAATAACATGACATTTAAAGGACTCATTATATTCCAGGGAAAATAACTTAAGTTTTACAACAATTACTTTCCCCAAAATAGTATATACATTTTACATGATTATAAAATTATACTACTTCCAACTTCCATTTTATAATTGCCTTATACGATATTTATATAATGTGTCATTTTTAAAATTTTTGATGAAACTGATTTTCAATAAGTTGACAGTGAATTTCAGTAAACATACAGGGTTGACTAAGTTATAAAATTAGCACTTCATTTGCTAATAGATTTTGTACAGAAACAACCCACTAAGTTTGCAAGATTAGGTCACTGCTATGCCATCAGAGAAAAAGGTGGACCTAGAAGACTACCTTGATTTCTTAACAAGAAGAAACTGTTCGAAGACTCTATTGTCCTCTAACACCAAGAAGGTAGTTCTGGGATATTCTTTTTTCACGTTTTACAGGAGGAAGAGGGGTTTGGGAGAATGTACTGCCCTCTAACAAGGTAGACCTTGCAGATACTTCATTGACTTTGAAGAACAGCATCTGCTTTTGGGTGTGTGAATACTGATGCTGAAAACCATTGCTTTTCAGCCACTTAAGGAAACTCTTCCTATGAATCCCTGAAGAACAGACTGGAGCTGCCTATGTTGAAAGCAAGTAAATGAATAACCCAGTTCTTTATAGGGCAGAATTTTAATTTTTTTATTATTCTTATTTACTCCATAAAATTTGAGACAAACAGCACTTTGGACTAAGAGGAAGTAATAAACACAAAGCAGAAATTATTGTTAATTAGGGGAAAAAGTAGAGTCTAAAAAAAGCTTATATTTCAAACAATACAATATAGAAAACACTATCCTTTATTATTTTCAGTTTCTAAGAAACTTCTAAGCATATAAATGTATATGTATACATATATATATATATATATATATATATATATATATATATATATATATAATGTGGGTCTCTGATTGCTAAAAATAGTTATAAAAATAAGCCACAAATAGATATCTAACATTTTTCCTTCAGAGGATCAGAAAATAATTTCCCTTATGTTATTTTTTACTTATTTTACATAATAAGTGATTGTCCAGTAGTAAATCTAGACATTTCTGAAACTTTCCACTAGCCATGAAAGGCAATTAACTGTGATTTATGACCAAGCCACAAAAAATATGATACCATTCCTAGCCACTTTCCTTCTGGAAGTTAGGAATGAGAAAAGTAGATGTACTCCTGTGGTTGATCGTAAGTATAAATTAAGTATGTACATGAGACATTTGCTATTTCCTTATAGTGGTCACAGCTGCCTCTCTGAAATTCCTGGTAGTGGCATCAACAAAAGAGGTTACCCTCAGTACACAGCCGCTATTTAAAACATTTGTGGTCATAGAATTCCCTCTTGTAAGTTATTAAATAATGAGGTAGTAATAAAAAATACTGAAAAAGTATCTCAAGAACCTGTCAAAACAAATGATAGAGTATCATTACGCTACTTTTCCAAAATAAGACAATAAGAACATAATATTTTCACCTTAACTTTTTTAAAAAAAAATCAAAGATAGATATCCTGCTGTAAAAAAATATTGTATCTCTTATCTGGTTTGTTCATTATACATAAATATTCAAAATGCTAAAGCATTGCTACCATGATTTTGGCATTATAGTCAACAAGATGCATATTGCCACACCAGAAGAGTTTCTTGCTGGTCTTAAATAAACATGTCCATGTAATTCTCACCCAGCTTTATCCTTAGATTTTAGCAGTCTTTAATGATTCTTCCATATTTCTACTTTTAAATTTAATAAAAATTTCATTTTTGTTTCATTTTTATTGTTACAAACATAGACATATATAAGTATATAAGTACAATCTGCTTAGTGGAGCCAACACTAATAAAATTAGCAGATTGGTCAATTGCAAGTTTTCTAACTGTTTATGTTGTAAAAAGAAACATATTTAATGGGGGGGAGGTGAGAGCTAAATTTGTCAGTAATTATAAGAGTATTTAGGATACAGTTAGAAATTATACTGTTTTAGGAAGGTGGCAGTAATATTCAGAGGCTTATATTAATTGCAAACTGTTTGGCCTATGACTCATGCTTATTACCATCTAGTTCTTAAAACTTAATCCATTTCTATTAATTTATGTCTAGCCACATGGCTAGTGACTTGCCAACACTTTCATATCTTGCTTCTTTGGGCAGCAGCCTGAAGCATCTCCCAGACTCCAGTTCTCTTCACATTTATCTCTGCTTAGATTTCTACCTGCCTCTAAGCTGTCTTACTCTTACCATAGTCCAAAACAGCCTCTTTATTAACCAATGGCAGCAAAGCACATTCACATTGTACAGAGAGACATCCCACATAATATGGAGGTCAGTTAACAACTTGTGGAAATTGGTTCTCACCTTCTGCCTTTGGAAGTTTCTTGCAAAATACTTAATGTCATCACTACTGTTGACAATGCACTTTTACCAATAAGTCATTTCACAGCTTCCAAGACAAATATTTATGCTTGGTGAATTATTGCTGATCAGTTCTGTCCTGTGATAGATTATCCCGTTGTGATAAATTATAAATATTATTTTTTATTAATGCTTCTACATTTTACCAACATTAATGAATCTAATTGAGTTAATTTTATGAGATAATGAGATTCATGCCAGGTGCATTGAGGGTTTATAATTGTCCCATTATAATGAATAATCTTCATTGTTAGAAGATAGATTGTATCTTTAATAGATGCTAGTAAAGAGAATCATCTCTAAAGATGCACACCATGGAATGAGCATAGAGCATAGATATTTAGCCTCCTAGCCATATGTGGTGTGGACTGTTCTGTTACACAATGATGTTTTACCTACCATAATACACTTAAACCTTTAAAAGGAAGAACCTAATAATTTTTCCTTACATTATTTTCTGCCATATAGTTTGGCATTGTCAAACAAAAATATATACCACCTGATCTAAGATTGTCTTCAGAAAATGCTGTTTGCCTGTTGAGCTCTTGTGTATTGACCTGTGTCTATTGTCTTGGGGTTTCTTTATCCTTAATCTCTATGTCAGACTTTTCACCAATGTTTAGCACACAGATTTTTGGGTTAACATAGAAGAGATTATTTATTTATCGACTCTAATTCCTACATCAGCTCTTATTTGCCAAGTTTATTTTTCATCTGTTCCAAGGCATATACCTTTCCATTTACAAATGAACCACTGTAGATTATTAAATTCTACTGTCATATTTATCTATTATACTTATGAGTCAATTTGTGAAGTGTGGATGGTAGTCTACACTTGCCCCTGAGACCCAGATATATCTCTCCTACATGCAATCCTGAGCTGCTTCTAAAATACTACTCAAAGATTTATCTTAATTGCAGACTGTTTGGTCTATGTCTCAGGCTGTTACTCGCTATCTCTTGCATCTTAAACAGTCCATTTCTATTAATCTATGTTTTGCCACATAGCCACCAGTATAATCATATCTTGCTTTTTGGGAAGCTGAATTGAATCTCTGACTTTCCTTTCTTGTATATCTCTCTTGAATTTTCTGCCTGTTGTATCTCATCTTGCCATAGGCCACAACAACTTTATTATTAAATAATAGTAACAACACATATTCACTGTGTACAGAAAGACCATCCCATAGCACATCACCTTTTCTGTCTAATCAAAAAGAAAAGTTTTAGCTTTAACATAATATAATTACATATAACAAAACAATTTTAAAGCAAGAATTATACTTAAAATATCATGTCTATTTGCATTTAGAAAAGTTAAAGAATATATTCTATCATCTATCTTATTTTTATGAGTCTAAAGTTTTATATCTAATTTACCTTTATCATGACTAATAAAAACTATAATTATAACTATAGAGTCTACAACTTCATCAAAGAACCCCAGAAAGATATAATAATATTACTTGAATACGTAGCAAGTACAAGCAAGCAACTCCCCAAACATTCAAGTTATGACAGAGACAGCTGGCTGCCTGGATGCTCCTCTGTATAATGTTGGAAAATCCTTTAAGTCTGCAAGCCTAGATTCTCTGACAGAATTTTAGTGAAACAGGAAATTTGAAGAACTGATTTCCTATCAGTAAAATTTATTTAAATTGTTTTCTCTGTGTTCTGTAGAATGTCTGGCACTTTCTTCTGTGAAGCAGGAACTGGAAGGACCATCTTATTTGTTTTGAAAATATTCAATGATCATTTTCCTATGGATTCTGCATATCCAGTTCATGCAGCATACTGGTAAGCAGCCCACACAAGTGCAGTTTTTTTTTTCTTACAAATGTCTAGACATTATCACTTTGTAAAGAAACCGCATAATGATATTTTTCAGGGGCATCATCCTCTTTGAAGTAATTGGTGCTTCCAGAAGAGTCCTGAGTTCTTTAAACATTTTAAATGTCATAGTCTGTAGGTCTTTGAAGTATTTGAAGATTATCTATCAATCTGAAATATATCTATGCATATCTAGAAAACCTAATTAACAGTACTGTAAGTTTGACTATTGTGACTATTAATTTGTATTTGTTAATTATACATTTCATTTTTAAATGTTTCATAACAATATCTTAAATAATAGTAGAAATATACATATAGTATAATCAAATTGACCTTCAATTTGTAAGAATAATCCAAAATCCATATCAATATAAAGTATTTTGAGTTTAACAGTTATTTTTTGGATCAAAGTAGATTCAATATTTAATCTTTTTATCATTTCTATATCATATTCTCTTCCTCGTTAGCAAGATATCTCTGAATTTAACTTTGTTTAGCCTTTTAATTAACTATGAACAAAAACAATTTGCAATGTAATTAAGCCCCTTTAAATTCAAACAAACACTTACAAACAATATTTTTGAGAACTTGGGCATACATTTTTATGATACTTCCTGTAGGATACTGAGGATACTAGCAATCTTAGGGGATCTTGAGAAAATTTAGAATTATGGTTAAACCTTGGTTGTATTAGTTTGTGAGACTGCATTGTTTTAGCCAGTTGCCTCAAGGCTTCAAATCATTTTGGATGTTGGTTCATTTGGGTCACGGTTGTCTTCAGAGAGGATTCAGGAGACCTTACTTGATCAAACCATATTAGCCTGAAAGCAGGCACAGGTTCTGTGAAAAAAAAAAAAAAAAGAAAAAGAAAAAAGAAAGCAGAACCTCTTTTCCAAATGAATATATCCTTAGACACAAAAATTGAAGTCAAGATACTTGTAAAGTACATATATTGTTTTAACTTAGCAGTCTAGACACTTTTTTTCTAGTTAGCTCATTAATTGTCTAACTATTTAAAGAAATAACAATAATATACAAAATCCAGACTCTGTATTTTCCAACTTTATGTTGCTTATTTTTTTAATATATTATTTTATTTTTCTCTTGTATGAATTTATTTATAACTATTTATACCATTTTTATCCCAACCTTACATATAATTTCTAAGCACATCATAACCCATTTAGAGATTTTGTTTGTGTGTGTATCTGAATCTGTCTTTATTGTTTATATATAATTATTTTCTGCTAAGCCCTAGGACAAAAGCTGAGGCCCTGGGTCCTGGCTCTGGTCTGGTTGACTTTTCAACATAGTGCAGGTACCAATGATACATGCTTACCTCCTCAACTTTGGGAAGTATTATTAAGTAGCATGAGCCTTGTTTTTAAGCCTGTGACTGCACCCTTGAGCCTGCAGGCAGTTGCTGGGGAAAGCCTCTTTGCATTGAGGCCTGTGTGAGAAGACAGGAATCTGCCATGTTGCAGCTCAAGCATGCATGCTATGGCCATGGGACACATCTCTGTACTGCAGCCAGCATCAGAAACATGATCTAGTAAGCTGCTCTTGACTCCATTTTAGAGTCATTTTTAAGCTCTTTCAGGTTTTAAGTAGAAATTCTTGCCACCATGTTTGGGTGTTAGTGGAGAGTTATCACTGTTGATATGATGAGGTTCCTTCAAATGGCTGGCGTATATCTCACTTATTAAATTTATCCCTAAATATATTATTTTTCTGAGTAACTAATAATCATTAATAACTTGTAAGTACACATCATATCTGCATGAATATAGTATTCTCTGCCACTTGTGCTCTGAAAAGTTTTTATTGCTGTCCCATTTTACATATTTTCTAAGATTTTTATGAAATTAATCTTGTATCTGGAACCACACTTGGGGTTGTTTTGTTCACAGTATATATATTTATTTTTTCTTTGCCTTTGTATGGGTTTCCTGTTTGCTATTAATCAATATTGAATTTGTGATTGCATTTCTTTATTAAAACTTGGAGAAACTGCAGTAATTATTTTTTTTCAAGATCCGTTTAGCCCTTTCCTCTATTTTCTTTTTGGACCCCAACTTTATGGTGTTCATAGACCTTTAAAAATGTAACTCGTTTTTTGTCGAAACTACTTTTTAAAAAAAATTCAGATTGTAGAAAATATTTTGATTAATTAATATCTTAATATTTTTCTATCTTCATTTGTTTTGAGATAATTTATTATTTAAGTAAATAAATAAATGGTGATTACATTAGGATTTTTCCAGATAGTTCTAATATCTGATTTGTCATAGCTTTAGCATCCATTGACTATGTTTATTTAATCTGTGGCCATTCTGGCATTTGCTGTAATGGGTGATTTTCTTGATTCCTCAACATACCATTTCAGGAGGCTCTTGAGGCTTAGCACATGGAGGTTGACCTCATCCCAGTGTAGTACAGACGCACTGAAAGTCTATTTATCAGTGACACGGAGGCACAATTTTGATCAGCTTAGTCTATCTCCTTCTCTAGAGATTCTGGCTCATCTTTGGGCTTCCCTAATGATCGAGGAATGAACTGAAGCTATTTCCAGCCAGACTTTCTATGGATCAAGCAGTCTATTGTTTAGCCATGGGGGTCCTTCTTTGGGAAAGGTGTTTCCTGGACTCAGATCTTTCAAGTCAATGAGCTGTAGCCTCTGAGAGAGAAATGGCGAATGATGTCTTGGCTTATAGTGTGGACACAGCATTTTCTAAGCACCTTATTTTTAACAGAGTCTCTCCTCACTCTAGGTCTATAGGACTTCCTAGAGTGACCCACACAGCATCATATAATCTACAAGAGCAATTAGCCTCAGAGTACTTACTACCTTTTGGTCTTCTAGGAGAAGACATTTAAAGAATTATGTTTGTTGCTCACCTCTCTGCTGGCCCTGGCCAAAAAAATAAAAATAAAGTAAAATAAAAAATACGTTGTCTCTTACTGGTTTTCTAACCACTGATTTCCTCTGTACATATGTGCAGTTGAGCTTTATTTGCCTATTTCAGGATTCTGGGCTTATATTTAAGAGGAAATACCAGGAAAAAGTTTTTTCTTTCTTTTTCTCTTTTGACCAGAGATTTTGAGATTGTGTCATGATGTCACTTTCTACTGTACAATCATGTCTCATACTTGGGTATATAGTAAGACAGTTTGTTCCATTACAAAATAACACACAAAAAATCATTACTATCATAAAATATGTCTGCGCACTGGAAACTTCAGAGTAAATGTAATAAAACGTTCCAAAGCATATGCTAATGCTCATTTTATACTTGTGAAAATTATGTTTATTAATAAAGGTTTTTACATAACTGTCCTTTAGATTTTACCATGTATGATGATTCATCATTGTAACATATCACAGCACAGCTGGTTTCCAGAAGTGACATTATAGCAGAGATTTATAGAAAATATCTAAAATATATGCAGCTATAATATTTTTACCCCTATGGTAGTAGCTTCAACATCTACATTTAGAATAATATCGTTAAGGAAAGCAAAATGGCAAATACAAAGAAATGCTATGATAATGAAAATACTTTACTCTGACATTTCTGCAAAAAGGTAGTACTTATAAAGCTTGTAGCTAACAATATCCAGCATCTTCATAAGAAATCATCACTTGAAAGTAACTTTATTTAAAGAGAAGGAAGTAGGTATAAAATTGGTCACTTTATGATTAAACTTTTTACTTACAATGGATTAATTTTCTCCCAGAAAGAGGCAAATATAATGCTGGCTTGTAAATAGATTTAAAAATTTTAAACGTTGAATTGTTTATCATGTTAAATATGATCAATTGGTTTTAGCTGTTTTTGAATATTTGACTACGAGTTAGAAACTAATATATTTACAGCTAAATTATTCTGTATTTAATAACTATAGGATATAGAATACATGGCTCTGCCTTTCCATTACCTTCAGCTGGTGTCTTAATTGGATGTTTTAACGTATGACTTTATATATTCTCACTGCTCCTTGCTTACAGTTCAATGTCTGTGTCATCTCTGAAAACTCAGATCTAAGTGTACTTTTGTCTTCTAGATTTTGTTCATTTCTTCCATAATAAATAATATTTAAGATATTTTTGATACAGTATTTGGGCCTGGAAACATTATAAATAGTAAAAATAAATCACAGGTTTTGTTTGTGTGCTTGTATAGTTGTGTGTGTGTGTCTGTCTGTCTGTGTAATAATACTGTGAGGTTGAAATAAATAGTTGTAACAGTAGGGCTTATATTATCAGAGAAAAGAAATAAAAATAGCCTCATCTACAACTATCTGTAATACCACACAAGTTTTTTATAAATTGTTACATTAAAATACTGACTCCCAAGTAATCACATAAGAAAATGGAGCTTAATCACTAAGTTGTAGTGTTAAGTTTCTAGCCCTTCATAGCACCAAGATCTGAACCAGCAGTCACAAATAATCACACAAAGTCTTGTATTAATCCTGTTCAGCCTATGGCCCAGGGTTATTGCTAGTGAGCTCTTGTATCTTAATCCATTTCTATTAATCTATGTCTTGTCATATGGCTCATGGCTTTGCCTTGTTCTATTACATGTTGCTCTCTTGGGCAGCAACTTACAGCATCTCTGTCTGACTCCGCCCTCTTTCCCCTTTATCTATGCTTGGATTGCCTGCTATAAACTGCTTTTCTGTGGACCAAAACAGTTCCTTTCCCAATGGTAATTCACAGCATACAGAAAGACGTCCACATCATTTAGTCCGGATAATTGTTTTGTTCATGTTCAGATGTTAAAATTATAAAAGTTTCACATCTTTTAAGAATAGATCTGTCTTTTCTTAATTTAGAGTATTTGCTTGTAATTTAACTTCCTTCCTTTGTTGCTGGTGTTTGTATAAATTATGTGAGATTACTATTATCTATATCATATCTTTCTCATCTGCTTTATGTCTATATTTTGCATCATATTCTTTCTCTTTTTAAAGTATTTATATATTTGTATTTTTGCCTTCTATCTGTGCATTTCCTAATTTCTCTTGTGTATTACTGTCACTTAGAATTTTGCTTTTTATTATTTTCTCTCTTGAATCCTACTAATGTAGCATTACTTTTCACTATTTTACTAGATTTTTGTCCTGAAGTTCTTCTGTAGGCTTTTCTTGCTGGTAGATTGCTTTAATGAATTCTTCATTTTTTTATGTTGGTATTCCTTACACGATTGGCAGTGGTTGTTTATAGATATGGTCTTGTTGCTGTTATTCTGAACATGTCCAATTGATGTATTTAGTTTTCCTGTGAACATTCAGTCCAGTGAGTTACCAAAAATATAATGGAAATCACAATTATACAATGAGCAACCATACCAAAATATACTGGTGGATTTCCCTTCTGCATAAAATGTACAAAGCTGTATAAAAATATTGCTCTTATTTTTGTGTGTCCATTACAGTTTTAAACTACTAGGTACACAAATAGACTAAACCTAAATTTTAGGATCTTTCTTTAGAGGATAATCTTATGGCTCATGTTACTCAGAGAACGAGAAGCAGAAGTAGCTATCATTAATGTAAGTGTGAAAGAAGGATTTAATTAAAATTTTAATGGTCTGGTAGGCCTATTGTGATTGTTAGGGTTTGAGAACACTCGAGAGAGAAGGGGACATTGCAATGAATTTTATATGACTTTCAAAGAAAGAGGCCAGATTCTTATGGCTTGGGGTTTATACAGAAATAAAGTTGTACTTATTTGTGTTTCACAGGCATCAGCCTTCTTTCTGAGACTTTCCTGACTCCTTGATAAGCCTGAGTGAACAATGTCACTGCCCAACATTCAGGCAAGTACTGGTGCCTCTGTGAAGGTGAGGTGGAAGAAAGAGACTTTATATCTGAACCAGGATGAAGAAATAGAAATTTTATTACTTGTCATTGATCTAGTAAATTGCAACTAAAATCTTCTGGATGACTGATTCGAATTCTCCCAGCTCATTTCAGGGATCCATATCTTTCCTTTAAGGAATGAAGATCAGCAAAATTAACATGGAACTGGAGCAAAGCTTCTTCACCCTGACAACAAGTGAAGGTCCCAATGTGTGCACATTTATTGGTTCACTCAAAGGCTGCTGTGCTTTACTATGGCCATGGGACCCACATTTTATTACAGTTCTATTTAGAGAAAATAAGCAAAATGATTTTGATTTTCAGAAAATTATGGAGAATGAAAAAATGTTTCTTTTAAAAGAAAATACATACATTTTTATCAGCAGCAAAATTAAACTTTCAATAATCAGTACCACTGTAACGTAAATCTGCCAAATCTATGACACAAATTCGGCCGAATAAATTCAAAAGAATTCCCTTTTTGAAAAGTGAATATCTCAAACTACAGAAGCACTTAATGACATGCTACAATAAGAGGATCCTTTGCCCTCATGGTTTTTCTAAAGTCTAGCTGTCAGCTTTAAAAGTGTCAAATGGAGAATAGTGAGGACTTTAAAGATGGCTGTCCTTTCCATCAGATCAGGGTGTGCTTTGTATGCCTGAGAAAAAAAATTAAGATAACTCCAGAGTGTGGGTCATCCTGATCCAATGTCTCTAGGTATCATACCATGTATAAGAAAATGTGTGCTGATTTTGCTTACTGATACAGGTAGTAAGACCAAATAAAATTAGATGGAATTCGGGGGCAATGTAAATCATAAAATAGCTTTAATATCCACTTTTGCTACAAAAATTTTGTAGAAATTAATCTTATCATTCAAGATACTAATTCTATATGATTTATTCTAACAATTAATTATTCTTTGTTCAAGAAATGGCCTTCTCATTTTTACTGAGATTATGTATATACAGCCGTCATTAAAATATATTTTACAATTATATTGATATGTATAAATCATAGAGTATTTTGAGATATTATACAATGTCACTATATATTCATGTCAGCTCAGTGAAGCTATTACTGCTGGCAATGTGAATATGATTGTTTGGAGATATTAAATAATTTTGTCAGCCAATGACTTGGCAGTTGTGCAAGTAAGATAAGTGACCATTCATCTGCATTTTCCTAAAAAAAAATCTTCAAATTTCTTGAGGTAATATAAAAGACATTTGAGGTTTGAGCAAATACACAACTTACGTTGGTGATAAAAACCATTTTTACAGTGCTATTTATCCATTTTGCCCTTCTGTCCTGATAAATGCTAATCAACAAAATCATTACCATGTCTTATGATGCACTTTGCTGCCAGTTTTTGATAACTGAATATTTAGTTTTTTTATTCATGAAGTTATGAAAGTATAATCCATGTACTATATCTTGTCTCCAAACCAAGTTAATTAGTTCTATAGGCTTTGGTGTATTGTTCCCATTCTTTTTTATTAGATTTTTTATTCATATTTATGATTGACTATGAAAATAGTACCTGTGTGTTAAGAACATAATAACTCAATGTGGGATATACAAAGTGAATGGATATTGAGTTTGAGGGTTTTGGCTTCATCTATAAATTTACCCACTGATTGGTTTGGGACCTGAATATAATATTGTGAGATAACAGAATTGTGTAGAGATGGTTTGGAGGAAGTGAGTCACTTGATAGGAATTTTGTGGGCTAATTTTGCTAAATCTTGCCCCAGGCTGTTCATGTGACTGTGCTTTCTACTTTCTTTCATAAGGTGAGGACCCTCTTCAATATGCTAGTACCTCCATGATACTCTGTCTCTTGCAGCCAGAATCAACAAAATCAGGATGATACTCTGAAGTCATCAAATAACCCTTTAATCCTTACATTTTACATAGGTGTTTGAACACAATACTGACAAAATTAGCATGATTTATAATCAATTATAAATCATAATATTTATTTATTACTAGCAAGACTTTTGTCTGCTTTCATTACATAAACAATTTTAAGCTAAATACATCATAATAAATGATGCTAATGAAAGGTCTGGAAGTTGTTTGTTTACAAAGTAAAATGTAAAGGTTTTAAATTCAGATATTCTGTGACAATTTTTGGTTTAAAATATTTATATGATGTTTGAGGTCACACTCTAAAATTGTGAAGATCACTAAGACTCCATTGTTTATTACAGAAAAATGAAAATTTAAATATCATTGATATATTTTAGCAGCATTTTCTAGTAATATTTTTGATAATATATGAGTCTAACAGAAGGAACATAGAGCCACATCATTTAGATAATTAGAAGAAATTGTTTTGAATAAGAAATTTATTTTAAATGATATATTCTTATAATTAACAATGTTATGGATAATATACAAATAATAATATATAATTATAACAATTCACTTATTAATACTGTGTATATACCATGGATGTACTCGTGTATACATGTGCCATGACATGCATGCAAAGAGTCTAGGTTCTCCTTCAATCATAGTGCTAAGATTTTCAGGCTTGTTGGCAATTACCTTTAACCCTGAACCCCACTGCTGGTCACAGGCACTGGCTTATTTATTATCAATATCAATAATTTTTTTAAGACAGAACATGATTGATTTTAAGTACCAAATGGATAAAAATATTTTTAGTAACTTATTAAAATACAGTACACACTTTAAGCATACATATGATGAATACACAAATATATATTGTACACATTCACACACACATATATATTCATACATATATATATACATACCCAAATACATACACACAGTGTGCATGCATATATGTGTATGTATGTGTGGGACTATGCTTTTATAAAGTTAATATTTGTTTAATAAAATGCTGATTGGTCAAGTAGCTAGACAGAAAGCAGGGGCTGGGCAACTAGATAAAGAGAAATCTGGGAAGTGGAAGAGCAGAGCAGCAGATGACAGTGAGAAGCAGAGGAAGTGGGATGAGAATGCTTTACTGAGGAAAAAGTTTCCAATATAGATTAACTTAAAGATTAAGAGTTAAATAACAATATTAAATAGCCATAAACCAAACAGCTTTTAATTAATATAAGCCTTTGTGTGATTCTCTGATGAAGGAACTAGGGGTCTGGACCATGGGGATCAGACAGACTAGAAACTTCCAACTGTGTGTGTGTGTGTGTGTGTGTGTATATGTGTGTGTGTGTGTGTGTGTGTGTGTGTGTGTGTGTGTGTGCACCAATTTTTGGTTATAGACATAGAACAAAAGTGTAAAGACCTGGATCAGTAGAATCAAACTGAAGACCCTGTCATTAATCCATGCATCTATAAACACCCAAATTTGACATGAGACCAAAAATTTTTAACAAATAATGTTTACATAACTGGATGGGGTTTGTAGAAAAATTCAAATATATCCATATCTATCACCCTGTACAAAACTTAAGTCCAAGTGGATCAAAGACCTCAACACAAACTCAGTTACACTGAATCTGATAGGAAAAAAATTGGGAAATTTGAACACATTGACAAAGGAGACCACTTCCTAAATATAACACCAATAGCATAGACACTATGAACATCATTTAAGAAATGGGACCTACTAAAACTAAGAAGCTCTGTAAGGCAAAGAACTTGGTCAATAAGACAAAAAGATAGCCTACAAAATGGGAAAAGATCTTCACCAACCCAATGTCTGACAGAAGACTGATCTCTAAAATATATAGAGAACTCAAGAAACTAGATGCCTAAAAACCAAATAATCCAGTTATTTGGGTTCAGTCATAAATGGACAATTCTCAACAGAAGAATTCAAATGACTGAATGACACATAAAGAATTGTTCAGCATCTTTAGTCATCAGAGAAATGCAAATCAAAACAACTCTGAGATACTACCTCATATATATCAGAATGGCTAAGAGCAAAAACACAGCTGATAACCTATGCTGGCAGGGATATGGAGCAAGGGGAACACTCCTTCATGCTGGAGGAAATGTAAACTTGTACAGCCACTTTGGAAATCAGTATGGAATTTCCTCAGAAAACTGGGAATCAGTCTAGTTAATGATCCCAGAAATACCACTATTGAGCATATACCCAAAAGGTACATTCTTATTCCTAGGGCATTAACTCATCTATGTTTATAGCAACATTATTTGTAAGAGCCAGACCCTGGAAGCAACCTAGATGCTCCTCAACTATAAAATGGATTTAAAAATGTAGTACATTTACCCAATGGATTCCTAATTAGCATTTAAAAAAATGACATCCTGAAATTTGCAGGCAAATAGATGGATCTGAAGATTATTATCCTGAGTGGGGTAGCACAGTCCCAGAAAGATAGACGTGGCATGTACTCACTCATAGGTGGATTTTAGACATAAAGCAAAGGATAATCAGGCTACAATCCACAACCCCTGAGCAGCTAGGTAACAGGAGAAATTTAAGAAATATATCCATAGATGCCCCTGTGATGGGGAAATAGAAAAGATCTCCTAAGCATATTGGGATTATAAGGGGGAGCAACAAGGGTAGGCAGGAATAAATCAAGAGAGAAGGAGATGGTTGAGGAGGAGGAGCAACAGGTAAGGAGAACGAAGAATGGGATGTCTTGATGGAGGAAACCATCATGGGGTTAGGAAGAAAGCTGGTGCTCAGAAAGCACCCAAAGAAACACACAAGATGTCCCCCAGCCAGGACTTCAAGCAATATTATAGAGAGTACCTAAACAGGACTTCCCTACAAAAAGTGAATGACGACCCTAATTGTCATTATAGAATATTCATCCAGCAATGGATGGAGGCAGAAGCAGAGATCAATAGTAAAGCACTAGGCAGAGATCCTGGTCCAGCTAAACAGAGAGAGGAGAGAGTATATAAGCAAAGGGATGAGGATCATGAGGAGGAGACCCACAGAGAAGGCTGTCCCTGATGTTGGGAGCTCACTGACTCTGAAATGGCAGCTGAGGAACCTTCATGGAAAGGAACTATAAGCCCTCTGAATGTATAAGACAGTCGAATGGGTGAGCAGTTTGTGAAGCCTGTTGCGGTAGAACCAGAGTTTCCTCCTGATACATGAACTGACACTAGGGGGAGGGACTGGGACCTTCCTCAACTGGATATGCCAGACTGAAATGACCCATCTTAGGATTCCTTGCCTTCCCATGGGAATGGATAGTAGGGGTTGGGGTCACGACTGAGGGCAGCCCAAGAGGAGGGAGGGAAGGGGAGCAGTGGTGGGTATGGGAAAAAATTTAAAAGATGAAAAAAAAATGTATGTGCAACAGAAATGTAAAAGTTGTAAAACACATTGAAACCCAACCTTTGCAACCTCACAGGTATTAATGAAACGTTTATATTCTGGTTAGAATACCTCACTCACTAAGACTTGTGGTAATCACCAGTTACCACAAAGAGCAAGATGAACAGTTCAAATACAAAGCTCAAAGTTAAAATTAGAGCCAAGTAAAATAGCTACAGCAGTGATTATTGACTTTGGCAGTGGATATGTTTTGTGCTTGATGCTTATTGCATGTCAAATAGCACTCTGCAGAAGGGAGCCACAAAAAAACAGGTTACACTGGTAATCTAAGAACATTAGCATTGATTGTTCAAGGGCACTGGGGAATTGACTAGCATTAATGTTAATTTTAGTACAATCATGAAATTAAATTAGTGGAAACAAGATTTGGAGATAAAATTTAAAAAACAAACGCTATTTTAATGAGTAGTTAATCATTGTTACTACTCTTTTGTTAAAGAAACAAGTCACTGTTTTTTCTGTTTACTTCACCAGGTAAGTTAACATGGGTTTGCTTGGAAATACCTACGCTTGTAAACCCCATGCCTGAACGGCATTGGAGTGTGAACCTTCCTTCATTTTGGTTCCTCAGCTACGTAAAATGGTGTTAGGTTTACAGATTTATAGCTCAGGAAAAAGTAATAACAACACTGACTCTTGGGTCTATTAATGTCACCATCTCTGTATTACATTTTTCCCCGAAGCTTTCTATTCATCCCAGAACAAAACTAGGTTGCTACTTGACTGTATTTTTTAACCTACTAATGCTAAAATCTAAAATATTTCATTTTCAAAACATAGTAAAAATGTGTTAATCTGTATAATTATTGCTCCAGGTGGCTAATATAATTTCTTTATTTACAGGTGGGGAAAGGCAATTCCAGACAATATAATTATAAATCTTCAATATAAATATTGAAATATATACTAGTCAAAAGTTAACATGTAAAGAGTGAACAAATTTTGTCATTGGCTTTCAAAAAATGGACAATCTGATCTAGAAACGCAAGTGACAAGGGTCATCTTTGTTAACTAGCTTCCCTGGGGTTGTGAATTACAGGCTGGTTATATTTTGCTTGACATCTCTTATTGACTTATGTGTGAGTATATAGCATGTTTATGCTGGTACTGGGATTCCTTACTTAGGATGTTTTTATTTGTTATTTTTTTTTCCAATTTCTTTCCATTTTGCCTGCAAATTTCATGGTGTCACTCTTTTTACTACTATAATACTCAAATGTTTTAATGTACCACATTTTCTTTATCCATTCTTTTGTTTACGGTACCTATGTTGTTTCAAGGTTCTGGCAATTATGAATAATACTGCATGAACATAGTTGAGCAAGCGTTTTATGGTGTGATTGAGCATCCTTCGGGTATAAACCCAAGATTGGTATCACTGTCTTAGGATAGAATGAGTTCCAATTTTCTGAAAAAAGCAAGCAAACAAAAAACTTGCCATACTCAATTTCAAAGTGCACACCCAGAGATGTTTATTGTGGACTTACTCCAAAAGAATATCTGGTTCGCTACTTTATTTTGTAGGTTGTGTATCTACCAGACTGTATAGCTTTTTTGTTCTATGTCAAATCGTTGACTACTGTCAGCTTCTAAATCTATCATAGATTCACATAAAGATAGAAAATTTGTAAAGTCCATATTTTGCACGGTCGTGTAATTAAAAACCATCAAGTCTAAGCAGCTATTGTGAAACTTGTTCTTCTAAGTCTCCTTTTTTTTAATTCTTTTCCTAATGATGAATATTTATAAACATTCGCTGTTCAACAATTTAACAGTTATAGATAACACATATAGGATAAATGGCAAAATATCTGAATTTACTTAGTTACAACTTTGACCAATCCACATCCATAGATAAATTCTTATTTCAAAAATAAATATATGAAACATTCTTTAAGTAAATTAAGAATTTAGTTCAAATGTATTCTATGCCTTCTTCCCAAAATGAAACATCAGTCCTGACTCAGGTTACTTGCTCATTGTAAATGTGAAAATATAGTTCGCTTTGAAGTTATTTTAGTGAATGCTGAGTCAGATGTTCCGCTACTATTCACTTGTTAATTTGGCATTCTCCAAAGTTGGCATATGTCCTTCAGATTCTCTATCTCTTTTCCACTCAAAATTTCCTGACTAAATAATACTTTTGACGCACATAGAAACATTTATTTCCCAAAATCTAGAAAATAAGCTAACATTAAACAAAAATAAAATACTTGACTCACTTTTACAAGCAAAGATTAACAATTTGCAATCTTTTTACATCCTTTACTAAAGCTTTGAAGTCAGCTAGTCCTAGATTCTTTTACAATAAGGCCAGAAATAGCAGTTATGATGCCATGTCACATTTAATGTTTTTAATATCTTGCGGTACTTGTTAAAATGGTGATAATTCTGTGTATCCGCAGTCATTTTGTGTAGACTTTTTATACAAGGTCACATGATGTTCCAGTCAAATTGGATGCTATTTATTAAAACCAAAAAGTTAAATGACACCAGATGGTTCAGACTCAAAGATGAAAAATCATTAAGTCAAATGAAATGCCATGGGCTGGTGGGATGGCTCAGTGAGTAGGGCACCTGCCTATAAAGCTGATTATCTGGGTATGATTCCTGGGCCCATATGGTCAATGGAAAAAAAAAACTAGTTTAAATTCTCTGACCTCACCATGCTATCTTGGTATATATATATGCATAAACATAGATAAATTAATGTAATAAAAAGACATTATTAAAAACATTGTAGTTATCATGACATTAATATTAGACAAACAAACTAAAAATAGATGAATGTGAATTATACTCCAACTTGGAATATTATATTATATATATATATATATATATATACACACACACACACAAACATGCATATACGTATATATGTGTTTCTCTAACTTTAATTATCTATCTATATATATATATATATATACATATATATTATTATTATCACAGCATGACTGGGGACCTCAGAGGACAATTATGTGGAATGTGACCCTTCACCTTTTAAGTTATCTTTTCAGCCCTATAGATACATTTTTTTTTTTTTTGTAATTGCGGAAATTTATCCCAAGGCCTTGATTGCTTAATTGGTGGTTGATATGCTTAATAAAGGAAGGTGTAAATCATCCACTCTATGTTCATATTTTTGAAGCTCTATCTCTTCCTTATATAATCCTTTGTTCATTCTACAACGGAAACAGTACAATGCATATATACAAAACTGAGAATATAAATGTAGAAATCCATGAATGACTGTTATTTAAAAAATGAATTCTTATATAAAAGTATGTCATTAAAAAAGATTTTTGGGCAAATAAAACATTACAAATTATATAAAAAATAATTTGCCCCCTGTGTTTATCCAACACAAAATTAATGATGGTCATGCCCAATACCAGCTGTCTGACAAATGTCGTGATAATAAAGAAATAAAGATAAATATGTATTTTCGATAGTATGAAGTCACAATTTTTATTGAAAAAACACTTCTCTGAAAGAAAAAGTAACAAATAGGTACATAGTCTATAGCCAAGTCTTTAAGGAAACCTGAGAAGAAAAAAAAAAAAAGTGACAGATGCCATTAAATTGTATGATTTCTTCTCATTGATTTACTTTACCATTCATTACGTGCAAATGTTTGAGATTTAAATTGCCCTTGGTAGCAAAATATGTCATATGTCACCTTAGGTATGCTGGGAAGTATCAGTTAAGTGTTTTTAACAAATGCCAGTAACAAAATTGTTTTGTTGACTGCAAAGGAATCTATCAATTTTAAAAATTATCTGCAATGAGTTATTTAAGTTTTACTTTTTTTCCAGTTGATTCCCAAAGATTTTGGGGACTCACTAGGTTGCAAGAGATACCATACCAATGCCTTTTCCAAAAAGGAATTAACAAGAGTTAGCCCCTGAGAACTCCCAAGCTCATGAATGACAATGCAAGAAGTAATCCACTTTAAAAATCATCAGAGTTCCTGACTCTGTTCTGATGTGGGAATATCTTTCTGTGTGCTGTGAATATCAATCTTTAAATAAAGGAGCTGTTTTGGCCCATGATAGGCACCATAGAAGAAATAGGAGGAGAAATCACAGCATAGGTAGGAGAAGAAGGGCAGAGTCAGACAGATCCACCCAGTCACCCAAAGAAGAAACATGTAAGGAGCACAGGTGAGCCATGGGCCACGTGGCAGACAGATTAATGAGAATGGGTTGATTTAAGATGAAAGAGCTAGCTAGCAATGTGCCTGAGCCATAGGCCAAACAGCATGAACTTAATATAAGTGTCTGAGTCATTTTGGGGGAACTGAGCAGCAGCGGGCGGCTAAGGGGTCTGGGGCTGCAGGTCTGTGGGTCTGGACCTCTGGCTGCCCAGGTCCAAGAAACCACATTGGTACATTGTTCCTCTGATGGATAGGTATTTACTCTTTTACATTAATCCTGTTCTTCCATAACAATACAGACCATGTTGTTTTCCAAGTCCAGCTTAGTCTTTCAGGTTTTATTAGCCACAATTCAGCTTTCACCTGCCTTTTCTTCTTCCTCTTACAACTCCAAATGTTTTTAGTGTTATCTCAACTACTCATACTCTTTAAAGCCTTACGTACATCCTAGTGGAGCAGAGTCCATGCTTTTACTACTGGTTTATATTTCAGGACATCAATAAGTTGTTTACAAGAGTGCATATGTGCTGGTGAAGAGATTCTTTAGAAATGGAAATAAACGTGAAAACATACAGTAATTGTACAGTGGATAGACTGATAAGCTATGGTGAAGCATAGCTCACTAAACGTAACATAAAATGAGAAAGGATTGACAATAGAAGCCAATATGTTTGGGAAGATGGAGTCTGAGAAACAAGAAAGTGTTAGTGGACGAATATAATGAAAGTGCATTTAATAATGTGTCAAATGTCATAATAAAATGTACTGTTATGTATAATATATTGCAATGTAAATTAAAATGTATCTTTATGATGATTGTATGTAAAAATGCATTTACTGTATTTCCAGATCTGTGTTTTCGATGAGATCAAGCAGAAAAATAATTGTGTCAAAAAAAGAGTTGCCACTAGCTTTTCGTTGTAAATATCAAAATTTTATCAAAATAGCAGTTGGCTTATGAGAGATGATGTGTTTTTGGAATGCCTTGGTTTTATTTATACTTTTACAATATCTCATTGAGACAGGTCTTATCAGGTATCATTAGCTGGGCTAGAACTTGGTGTATAGTCCATGCTGGCTTCAAGCTCCTGACACCTACACCTGTCTTTTAGTTCAAAGTAGGAGGTGGAAGAAAAGTGCTTTCCAGTGTTGGAGGATTCAGAGAAACAGAACGAGAAGAACGAGCGTTGGAAGGAATTGACACTATTTGCTACAAACCTAGACTTTCATTTCTGGATGATTTACACATTTAAGCTCTGGTAATCTAGACCTAATTCTGAATATGGAGTGGCTTAAGTTTTATTATTAATCAATTCATTGCTATAGTCAAAACTTTAACTCCAAATACCTGATACAACTCTAGGGGATAAATTACATTATTAAGTTTACGAAGGGAAACAGAATCTTAATAATGAGTTATTTTTGTTGTTTGTTTTTCAGAATAGAAATTCTCTATGTAACAGTTTTGGTTATCCAAGAATTTACTTTGTAGACCAGATGGCCTGAAACTCATAGAGATCTGCCTGCCTTTGTCTCCTGATTGCTGTATCAAAGGGAGCACCACCAGCAACTGACCAAAGTTGCTTTCTTGATTTTCTTTCTTTGTAAATGTCAAAATTCTTAGCCCAGGCTGTAGTTTCAATCACATGATCCTATTATGGCTTTTCAGGAGTGGGGCAAGGAAAGAACCTAATTATTTAATCAAATTATTTGTAAAAATGAAAGATTATTAAACCCATACAAATTTTTAAAGCGAGAGTTGACTAAATCAATCTCATTGTTAACAACCCCTTTTCTCTAGATGCCATTAATCAAAGTTCCTGCTTGTCCTGGGATTGCATGTAGTTGGGTTATGCTATCCAACATGTCATAATTCCCATCATAAAGAGCCAAACCCTGAAGCTATTGATAGTCCTCTTCTTATCTGTGTGCTTTCTTACAAATGTCAGTTGGTACCGTAGACAAATAGCCCAGTCATTATGATTTTATTCATGTGTAGTTTGTTTCCAGCAAAGGCAAATCCATAGATGCAGAAAGTGACTAATCAGTTACTGAGAGCTGGACGTTACAGTATGTACAGTTAAGGCTGGATGGCTAAAACCTGCATTATGTTTCTTGGAATTGATTAAATTATTCTAGAAATATAGTGATGCCGTAAATATCTGAATAAAGATTTGAACAGACATTTAAATGAAATTAACATCATAATATGCGTATTATAATCTTAATAGAATGTTGTTGTAGAAGTATGATTATTTACGCTGTTTGTTGTGGTCTCATCAATTTCTGTATAGGAACAATTTTTATTCTTAATAAAGAAACCTCAAATCCTTCATCCCAGATCTTCTGACTATACAGGAATTTTCTCCTGTGCTTTAAGAATTCTCGCCCTTTTGGGGGAGGGGATGGATAGATGGGAAGAGGAATGGCTGAGAGCTGGCTGGGAGAGATTGGGAGGGGGAGGGGAAAGGGAGCAGGGGGATAGAGCAAAAGAATACACTATAATCCACCATCTCAGAAAAAAAAAATGAGGGAATAAAAAATACAGTAACACACTGAACTTGACCATATTATTACAGAGTTATTGTCCTAGTCTAAATCCACGGGTGGAATTTTTCTTGTATTTATTTGACTATTTTCAATTAATTGTTCCATAAAATGGTATTAAGTTTTGAATATCTGTGAAACACTCTGGCAGTGTGAATAAATGATTATGTCTTTTGAGGCTGGGTTGAGTAATTAATTAAGGGCAAATGCGAACTGTTAAGATAGAATGTGTTCTCGGTGTAAGGAAAAGAACGATTTTCGACAGTAGCTACTAAGATTACACAGTGCTAACTAAAGTTTGGTGGCTTGGTGAAGCGCTGTGGTACTTCTGGGAGGGTCTTTGGTTGAACTTGGGCACACTTACCTGGTAAAGTGCTATTTATTCTCAGTTACTCTACTTGGTATTTTCAGTGTTGTGGAATACACAGCCTCTACCCATTCTGCTAACGTGAAAACTGAAAACGTATTACTTTTTATTAGAAAGATTTGGCAAACCACGTCTGTAGGGTGATTTCAGAGGAAGTCAGGAGAATGAGAGTAGAACACTTGCCCTTAGTGTGTGTGGCGTTGACCCACTAGCAAAGCAACAGCAGCAAAAATTCCTGATCTCTCATGGAACTAGAATGCCTTTACCATGACTTCGAAAATCAGAAATCTAGATTCTCCGTTTTCTGGACTCCAACATTCTCATAAAAGGTCTTCAATTTCTTCAGTTTTCAAGACCAATAGTGATTTCTCACTGGCTTCTTTGACTCTAAGGTCTTTGGATTTAGACTTGATAATGCATAAAACCTAAAATGGCACTTCTTAATTTATGTCAATAATTTTATTACTAAATCCTTCTCAAAGCTATCTATATAACTATTATCTATAACAGTCTATCATCTATCTATCATCTATCTATCAACCATGTATTTATCTACCATTTATTATCTTTCTACTTATTTATCATCAGTAATATCTATCTAGTGTCTATTGGTATATCTATCATGTCAATTACATATCTCTATTGCTTATGTGTCATTTCCCTTTAATCAGTTATGGACTTATTTATCAACTTTCTATCATTTGTTTATGAATCTATTCTTTATCATCTATCTATATAGCCTCAAATTTATCACTTTTATTTCCCCTTTAAAAAAAAAAACTATTATTAAAACTCCTGAGGTAATTTTATATAATCACCAAGTGTCATCTCTTTCAGACTGTGTTAGTCTCATAAACGTATCATAAGTATTCTTCTTTTCCAGAGGCTCACAGTCTAATAAATGCTTTTATCATTTAATGCAGTTGTATAATAGCATTTCAAAAGTTTCATGGAAAACAAAAAGGGTGAATAATAAGTTTGTTTTTAAGGTGTAACCTATTAAATTAATTTTATCAAGATCTTGCTTCCAAGGACATTGCCCTTATTCTGAGGAGAGCCGTATACAACCAACAGTAAAGCATTCAGTTCTGGATATGTTTTTGTCATTATTTTGTTTTGTGTGTTTGTATACTTGTCATTTTCAAATAGGGAGATGGATACTACTGTATGAGTGAATGTTGGCATGGACTTAAAGCCATGCAAGAACTTTGTGGAAATTTAGAAGATAGTTTTGTTTTAGAATTTTCAAGACCAGAATTAAGTTTTTAAATGGAGGAAACAGAAGTGTATAAAGCTTCCCAAAAGTGAGATCTTAGCTCTGATGCTACAGGATGATTTTTGAAAATTAATCATTTATGACCAGAGTGTATGCTTAAAAAAATGTTTCACCAATCTAAAAGTAATACAGTTTTATATCTTTAATGCTACAGTTCCTAAAAATTCTTCCCCAAAGTATCAAAATATGTGATGTAAATTTAGACAGTTTATTTCTTTGTCTGTCTGTCTTTCTGTGTTTTCACCTAGCTCTTATTACCGTGGTGGCTATACATGGGGAACACATCATCGCTGAGACTGTCCATTCTATTCCGGTCCTCATTACTTCTTCAGACTTAAAAAGAGTTCGGTAATTAACATGTATGTTTGTTATGTCTCTGCCTAAAAATACAGAAGAATTTTTAGTATTCAACATCTAAAGTATGGTGAGAAATCCAACTTAGAGGTTAATATTGATTAACAAATATGTATTTATAAGCAAGATATCTTCTATTTTCCAATGATGTCAAGGTTGGAAATTACATGTTTAGTAACTTGTTTTTTCCAGAAACATGCTACATATCTTGAAACTGAGGGGCATGTGGCATTATATCCAAATTATCTCTAAGGATGGGCCCAGAAACTTCCTTTATTTCTCAGAAAAAAAAAATCAATAGTTTTCTTTTAAACATCAAGACTCCTGTTAGAAAGGAATTTAATATCAGCACTTACAGATCTGGAAAAATATTTTCTGTTTCCTTAGAAAAGAGGGCAATAGGACTGCCCTTTGAGATATAAAGGATAAATTTAGATAAAATGCAATAATAGGAGAAGACGCAGCTTTGCTTTGTAGAAAAATAAGACCACAGCATTGGCAGGAGCAGCTAAACAATTCTGCTCTGTCTTATCTGGGAGGTGTGGTGATTAGTCATAGACAATAACTGTTCAGTTAAAATATTAATTCACCTGCGGTACTCCATGATCTGAAAATACCCAGAAAGGCAAAACTGGGAAAAAATATCTACTTTTTAAACATCCAGAGGCTAAGCTATTTCCATTACTGTCTGTGATTTTCCAAGTATTTTTTTTTAAACAAAACAGAAAAAAAAAACCTTGATGAAAATGAACTTACACTTCTGAAGGCTATTCTTATTGTGTTTATTAAATTTTTAAAAATATGTGCATGTGCACCTGCTGTGGGTGTGTGTGTGTGTGTGTGTGTGTGTGTGTGTGTGTGTGTGTGTGTGTGTGTGTGTGTTCAGTGAAGTTTTGACTTTAGAGTGATAACACTCTAGTGCTAGGTAATTCAGTTCTCTGAGTTTTTGGTCAGTGGAACCAAATAGAATCTAAAATAATATAGCTTATTTTTGTTGTTTTTTTGTTTTTCTCTCCAATGTAAAGGGAAACACATTTAAAAAATATAAAACACGAAAAGAAAAATATAGACACATTTTTAAGATTTTCCTCTTGAGTAGATGGAGTTAAGCTGTTTCCCTGGATTTTAATTCCCTACAGATTCTCAGAAGTTAATGCAGCCATTTACAAAGGGGATGGGCCTTTATTTGAACTCGAAGTAGACCTTGATATTTTAGTGTTAGTATTAGTTTTGGTATTTTGAGGCTTGTGAAATGCAAGAAATTCGGAGTCATCCTACCATCTAAATTTCAAAGGAAAGATTGGGAAACTGTGTAATACAAAGTTAGAGTCCACAAAGTAGACCTTTGGAGAGTGACAGATGAAGCTGCTTAAGTTAAGCCTCAACTGCAATTAAGATTCATAATGTTGACGATGCCAAAAACATGGCTCGTTCTCACAAGAAATGTCCCAGACAACTGAGAACCAATGGAGGAAGGAAAATTTTTCACCTACGTGTAGAATTGTCATAGCAGTGCGGATGTTCAGCCTTAACTACTGTTCACATGGAGATGGCATCTTCCTTGGATGCCAGGAGTCGAGCAAGAGACATCAGCATTTAACTTTCTAGGTTTTGGGATCTTAGTGTGAGATTGTTTCTCTTTTACATTACCTATTTCTCACTTTAGGAATCCGGAATTTACTTAGTATCATATAATAAATTTACATAATATATTAAAGAGCCTTTTTAATGTGTCTGTGTGAGTGAAGGCCTGGCATCTCTGTGAGGATGCCTTTGAAGGCCAGCAGTGGGTATTTTATCCCTGACATCTGGAATTATAGGAAGTTATGAATGACCTGTGACTACTGGAAACATAACTCTAATCTTAGAGGAAAAGAGCAAATTCTCTTAATCATTAAGATAACTCTCTAACCCCTATATTCTTTGTATTTTGTAGGCCAACAGTTAATTTTCTGTGTCAGAGAATGGTTTGAATTACAAAGTTTGTTTTTTTGTTTTTTTTTTTTTGTTTTGTTTTGTTTTTCTTTTGAGACCTGGTAAATCTTTGAAGACACTGAGATGGAGGAAGTACACTTTGGTTTTATAAGATAGGTATGAATTTTGACATGAAATGCCACCATAAACACTTTGGATGATTACTTGACTTATTCATTGATTGAACTGATGAATTCAATTGATTATAAGGTACTAAAATACTATATTAATGGTACTAAATATATAAGGTACTAAAATATTAATGATCACAAACTAAGTTTGTTTCTGTGTGTGTTATATTTGGTTCCCAATACTTCCCCTCTCTGTTTTTTCATCTTTCATGAGGGAATGAATTTCTGTTGCAAGTAACTGCCACCATAATTTTATGTCCAAAAAGTGGTTCCAAGAAACCATGGGCTGAAACTTATCAGATGTACATTATAAGTCTTTCAATTTCTAAATTGCTTCTGTTAGGAAGGAATAAAGGAAAATAAAGGAAAAAATAGAAGAACATACATAGAATGCTTGTCTAGATATATGTGTGCATAGGAGTGCATCTATGTTATTATGTATGTGTGTTTAAGTATTTGTATGTATATGTGTGAGCATTTTATGCACATATATTTATACATGTATGTGTATATATTTATGAATGCATGCAAATATACATGTGCATGCTTTTACATGCATTCTTTATGTTCAGATATTTGTGTATATACACATATTTATGCACATGTGCACATATATCAGTTGTATAGAAAAACAGTTATTAAAATGTGTTTTAAATACTCAAAAATACACATAGGAGATTATTACATTAGGTTATTGCCTTGCCCAGAGACTAGACAAAGTAGACTGTATCTCTATATGTTAGAGGATGGAAAGAAGTTATTACAATGTATTTTTCTCATGTGTTGTTAATCTTATGCAATGGATTGTGACAGTGGTTAAAAAGTTGTTCTAATATTATCTATGAATTAAAAGACTACACAGTTTAAGTGGGTAAAGTATACAATTCTTACATTACATCTCAATCTTTTTATAAGCAAATGAAATTAAAATGTACTCATGGCATTCAGTTCAGATAAACTAACATCTCAACATCTCACCTTGTCAGGAGAACGATAGAGCTTTTGTAGTAATATACTATATCATAAATACTATAGACTAATATACTCTCAGTATCAATTATTTGTCTTATACAGATGAGGGTTCACTCGTATATAAAGCAAGTAGATATGATGCTTAATACCCTGGTACTTATTAATATTGAAGATATATGAGCAAAGTGACAATTGAAAACAGACTGACTATAGATAGTACTAAATATTTATTTGTTGCTAGAAAATACCATAAAAATACAGTGGGTGAATGCAAAACTTAAAATTAGTATCTGGGGCAATCACAGAAGCAATTTTTGAGAGGCAAGTAGACAGTTTATTAACTGTAACAAGAACAGTGTAAAACATCTGAGGAAGAGAGGAAAATCAATACCACCACATGACACAAGGAAAGAATGCAAACAAACTGTGGCATTTACATTGCGTAAGAAACATAGATTAATCAGTGAAATCTGGATGCAACATCTACTCAATGCCATCTTGTAGAAAGTCATGGTAGAGAAGTTTCCAATAACAGTAGAGGTCCAACTAGTAGCCAAATAGGAAAAGAATTTTTATGGGTCCAACTCTAGAATGAGTTTTCTGTTTAAAAACTTTGCAGTAAATTAAGCAGAAATAAAAGGTGCTTGGATCTGAAAAGGTTTTGTCTTCTGATTAATTAACATTCATCAAGTGATCTAAATCTAACCCTGTGAAGGGTGACCATGATGTTGAGCCTCTTGATTTTCTGTGAATGAAAATTAAAATTGTCTCTCTTTTTAGCCCCTTCATTAATTTTCATCCCCGGGGGTAGCTTAGTCTTAACAATTATTTTGTGGACAGAGGGAAACAAAATGTACTGACCATCCCAATGTTGTTAAGTCAGATGATTGGCAGATGCGTCTGAAATGTCTGTCATTTTTGTTGGTGCAAAAATCACAGCTCTCTACTTAAGAGCATAATAAAAAAGTATATTCTGAAACAAAATATCAGTGACTGTGGCCTGGGAACTCATGTTTAGGTTACAATAAATTCCACATTTCAATGTGTAGAGTCATGACATTTTATAGTAACAGAACATAAAAAAGCATTAAGTCAAGAAAACTTTCAAATATATTAGTGAGCCATTTGCTGAGAGGTTGTTGTAATTATGTGACTAGAAAGTTTCACTTTTGATTGGCAAAGCATTCATTTGCTTATTATTTTTCAAAGCTTGGCTGAGTATTTGGCCTTAGAGGAAGTAGAGTCTATATAGATGAGATATGAATTCCATTTGGATTTATCTTTGTTTTTGTTAAGGAATACTGGATTTTAAAAGTAATCACAATACTAGTTGTTAAGAGATGAATTATCTCTGATTATATCAGCTTCCTGATGTTTAAATAGTCATTTGTTGTAAGATAAAATTTAAGAATCTTACAAAATTTGTCTGCTTGTGCTAAATGTGAGTAAATCTTACAAAGATCTCTATCATAATTGTGTATATGCACAACACAGTAATCTGCACTTATGTGTAACCTGAAGAAAATTATTCCTCATGACACTTTTGAAATAAGAGTTTACTCCAAAATTAATATAACTGCTTTAATAATTATTTTGCATAATACTCTGTGTAAGAAATAATTGGTTGTAGTAGTGGGGTTTCTCGGTCCCAGGTGGCCAGAGGTCCGAGACCCACAGATCTGCTGCCTGAGACTGCTTTGCCGCCCAGTCGCCCAGGCCCCCAGGAATGACTCAGACACTTATATTAAGTTCATGCTGTTTGGCCTATGGCTCAGGCACATTGCTAGCTTGCTCTTACATCTTAAATCAACCCATTTCTATTAGTCTGTCTGCCACGTGGCCCGTGGCTCACCTCTGCTTTTACATGTTGCTCCTGTGGACTTCTGGCTCGATCTGCCTGACTCCGCCCTGCTTCTCCTACCTATGCTCTGATTTCTCCTCCTACTTCTTCTATGGTGCCTGCCATGGCCCAAAACAGCTCCTTTAGATAAGATTGATATTCACAGAATACATAAACGCATTCCCACATCAATTGGTCTGAAAGGTAAAATATGATTTGGGTCAATTACAAATAGCTAAAAAGAAAATTTACATATTTAAGGGTCCCACATGCTCTAAGTAAGTAGACAAATGCGTGATAAGGTATATTCTGGATCATTCTTAATGTCTTGAATCATAATGGAGAACATAAAAAATATATTGATTGATTTTATGAAAGGTAGTATTTTTGAAGGACACTACAGAAAAAGTATGTTTCTCATTCCTGGGTTAGTTAAAATTTCAACAGTTAATCCAGGAAGGGGATATGAGGTTTGGTTATTCAATACTTTTTGCTTCCCACATTTAGAGCTGGGGCTTCCCAGGACACAGAAAAAGAGAAAGAGAAATCCAGGCCAATGTTGTAGTCTGGGACAAGATTTCTTTTAATCAGCATCTATGTGAACTCAAAACATTCTTGGTAATGGCTCAGGGACTTCCACTTACAAAGGCTAACTGGGCTACAGTTACTGCTGAGTGGCAAATCTTCCTGCATAAGAGATTAACACTCAGCCCCAGATATGTACTGTGCCACAGGGTGACCATCTATTAACTTGGTGAAAGACAGTATTCAATGAAACATACCTACAATGAAGAGATAGCACTTTGTACTAGAACAGACACTTATTCTAGGTATAAGTTTGACTTTCCTGCCTGTAATGCTTTTGTCAAAAACATCTATCATCATGAACTTACATAATGCCTTGTTAGTGTGAGTTACTGTCCTGCAGGCTAAGCAACTGCCATTTTAGAGTATTTATCTGTACTCCCCTTGGGAAGTCTGTCCCAACTGGGCTTTTTGACAGTTTATACACTCACCCTCTTATTTCCTAATAGGCAAATACTCCCTACTAATTGGCAACACTGCACAAGACCCGGCAGGAGTAGATATACATGCAAGTATATGTACAATTTGTGTGTGTGTGTGTGTGTGTGTGTGTGTGTGTGTGTGTGTGTGTGTGTGTGTGTGTGTGTGTGGACTAGATGAGGCTCTTCATCTATGTATCTACAGAGATGACTCTCCCCTGCTGGATAAAACTTATCAAGTGTAGTTTTTTGTAGGAGTATCCACACTCCTTTAAATAACTTACTAATGCTTTGTAAGGAAGCCCAATGAACTTATTGGCTTCCCAGAGTGAATGTTTGTGGAATTCTATCTCTGTCATAGGGCTTTGGAGAAAGTAGACATTTCTCATGTCTTTCCCTGGGAAGGAGAGTTAAACAATGTCTTTACTGTCATGATCTTCCATGCAGCATTCTTTTTTTCTGACTGAGAAACCCGATTTCTCACAGCTAAGGAACTGTGGCAGTGGGTTCATGGAACAATATTCATTGGCCTTACCGTGTGCCCCACAGTCCCGAAAAGCAATTGTTTTGTGAGAAAAGAATAGTGGGATGTCCTTTTAAAGACGCAACTAAAGCATTTGGTGGCAATAGCCTGAAGACTGGTGCAGGCTCTTTATTAGGCTTTATACAATTTGAATCAGTGAAAACTAAAACTGTGTTGACTGGTAGGAGAATTGTCTTTTGCAATTGGGAAAGAAAGAAAAATAACTTAAAAAAATGCCTCATTTGAAGGTAATTCAGCAACAAATTGTACACTCAGATACAACATACTTGGTTGTTGACTTTTACACTCACCTACAGCTGAATGTATTAAGTCAATGTGCTCTGTTTACAAATTTAGCTTTTTCTTTTAATACCAATTATGACAAAATTTTCACATATAAATTTAAGAATAATAGCACATAAGGAAAAATTTGTTACTAAAATAGATTTGATCTACTTCACCACAAAATGACATATAATTATCTCTTGGTTTGTAATAAAAATAATATTTATATTTATTTTATTTATATTCATATTGCAAAGTATTTTTCATCAATATAGCACTTTTGCATGTTTTATTGCTTGAAACAAAATGGCAAACACACTTGAGTAATATGATCACTCTCTGTAAGTCTTTCTTTATATAGTTTTTCTATATAGTTCTGGTAACTAGGGAGCATTTAATTGTTCTTGTCACATATCTGCACATTTATTTGATCTGATCTCTGTCATACAAGTACAGTCTAATATAAATCTCAAAAACAAAAAATTTAATGAATTTAATAACTACAGAAAAACAAAAATCAATGCGATTTAAATGTTTATAGTAAAGAATAAGAAATACATTTCTATTTGAACACTTGAATCCCATTACAAAGTATGTTGGAATCGACCTACCCAGAACCTATTATTTTATTTATAACTGAGTTAGAATTTATGTTGATAAATGCCTTCCATTGAGTCCTCACTTATATGTTTTGTCAAACATATACTACTTTAGCTCATACCCACATGAAGAATATTTTATTAACACACCCTGTGCAGTTAATGCTCAAAACTCCATTACTCTGATCCCTCAGCAATCACTTCACTTTTTCAGCATCAAAGGTAACGTTTTTCATCTTTAGTCTTTCTGTGGTGTGGAAACCTACAGGAGGTGTACTCAGATGTCTGGCTTTGTGGTGTTATATTTTCTTTTATCTGAGACAACGTGTTTGTGAGAACTTCCCATATTGTCTCATATCCTGATTGTCTCCAAATGAGGATGCTCTGATTTTATATTTTAACTTCACTGCTGTATAAAAGCCCACCCTTCAATGATCATGGTTTTCTTTTCTTCTTAGCACAGTATTCCATAAGGTATATCAGCTACTTGACCATTTATTACACAATTGGCTCAATTTTTCTTTTTACAACTGCAGGGTGATCGTTTCAGTTCTAGCACATTTATGCAGATTATGCCAAGTGCTAACTTTCAATAAGTTAAGCATATTAAATTCATTATACTTTAAGGTATATTAAATTTATTATACAATAAATTTATGATACATTTATGTATTATGAAGTGTCCTCTGAAAAGAATTCGGATATTTTCATTCTGTTGCTGTTGCTGTTATAAATAATATCCTTAGTATATTTGGCTTACAATTTTAGAAAATCAGATTCCCAGGGACCTCTAAGATGTTTACATATGCCCAAGTTTGTCATCTGATGAAGAAAAGGAGTCAGTAGTTTGTCTCTCTTCAGCAGGAGTATAAAAATATGTTGCCTGTTGACATTTGATGTTTCAGCACAAAAAGGTTAGGGTAAGATATGGATAACATCACTTTTTACATAAAATATGTATAAATTGGTAATACTTTGTTTTCTCTCAATTTCTTAGAGACACAATTAAAGGACTTTAATATAGTGGTTAAAAGACAATCCCCCTCTAATGAAATAATGCAGATATATCAGTGTTATACTTCTTTAAAAATGAATTCAACTACTAACTGCACTTGCGTTTCTGTATCCAGTATTGTTTTATTTATCAGAGTGCGAAGAACACATTTAATTTCTGACTGACAACCAATGCTTCTGTAACAATAATGAACAATATAAATTTTATGTAAATACTGATTACCTAGTAACGGAAAAATATTGTCACACATTAAAACAGTGTTCTAAGACAAGGTTTGTCATATGTGTGTTCTTCAGTATCTATGAGTGATAACATTATTGAAAACTGCAGACTGGCCTAAAAAGCCCAATTTGTCAAATTGATCATCGTTTGCATTATCTCTTTTGTGTCCTTCAGTTACTAGCATTATAAAACGAGCAAGAAAATGTATACATAAATTTCCCACCATTACCTTCAACATTAAAGTGTTTATTAGGTAAAGAAACTAAAGGCTCTGCCCAGTGCTTGAATCAAGTCATGAAATAGAAAAGTGGTAATAATGCTTACAGTCCTAAAAAAGGAAGTCATTTTTTCAACTTTATCTTTTTGTCAGGAAAGCCATAGCAAAATTAGATAATTTAGAATTCAAATTCATCTGAGCCCAACACTCTACAATTTGTGATTAAGAGCTGCTACACACTAAAATAAATACCTACCTTTGGTAATAACACTAAGCTACAGCTTTCCTAAAACTGTAGGAGAAAAATATTGTCTAGGATAGTTTTCTGTCCTTCACTATATTTGATGCTGTGATCTCTTGGTTTTACTGTTATGTGACCTTCAAGAACCATCACTGTTTCTAGTGGAGTATTACTGAATCGATCCACATTTATGTTTCAACATAAGTTAAGTTGGTTGGTGCTTAGTATAATTATCTCCATTTATAAGCTTTTCAGTTCATTTAGATAATATCACTAGAAAATATTTGCAAATTAGTATTTCCCAACAACATTTAAACATTCGGCCATTTTATTTATTTTTTGCTGCCATATTGACATATGTCTTACAAAGAAACCACAGTCTTTATCCCCTCAGAAGCATGAACTTCATGATAACGCACTGTTCCACTGCCTGCAGTAGTTCTATGTAATTCTTTAAATGATGAGTTCTGAGCACTGATTATAAATTAGAGAAAAGAGGGCTAATAAAAAAGCAACATTAAACTGCATATGCAGAAATATGTGATCAGGTTCTTTAAATTCCATGACTACATGTATATTTTAATGGTATTATTACCTGATTATTTCATGGTTTTGTATCAAATTGACCATTCAAGAGAGTATAAAGAACTACAAAATATCTGAATAAATAAGAAAAATATAAACTATTTATAGTAGTTTTATATAATATTACATGAAAAATACTGCATACATAAACATCAAAATAAATTAAATTTGCAGGATGCCTCAAAATCTGAATACAAGATAAGGATCTGTTCAGGTATTTTCTTCCCAGACCGTTCAAAGACATACTAAACACATTGCAAAAACAAATCTAATAAAAATACTTAAGGATTATTAAAATTCTCATTGAAATTCACTGATTTTCCACAAGAAGAATGTATGTAAAGAATAATTATGTATAAGCTAGATGTAATGTGAAAGAAAGAGGAAAGATTCTAACCTCAGTATTGATGGGGACAGAGCTCTGGAGATGTTCATTTCACTGAAGAGAAAAGTGCATTGCTATTGAGGATGTCTGAAGATCTAAGCTATATAAGTTTACTGCTTTCCTGAAAAAAACAATTAAAACTGTGGCTGATTTTGAAAATGTTGTAGCAGTAAAGTAATATCACATTAATAAATGGTAAAAATGTAGGACACAACAAAACTTAGAAAGTATAAGCATGTATCAGGGAAGGGATTTTTATTTTAAGTAAAAATAGCAACTTTTACTTTCAAGAGACTTTTCTAGTGATTTATGTGATTCATCTCATTTTTTGTCACATTTCATGTATGAAGTCACAAAGGTGACATCAGTGTTTTGCCTTAAGTTATAATTTTAATAGGTGACCCACAGGAGAGGTAAATGCAGTGCCGAAGTTCCTTATAATAGACAAATAGAATGATTCTTAAACACTGGGAAGGAAGTCATAGGATAACAAAGGAAGGAAACTCTTTTTGCCTGCTATGTTGTTTCCTTTTTAAACAAAATGTTAAATTGTCATTGTAAATAAATATTATGTTTGAGGAATAACAAAGTCAAAAATTCACAAGGTATAAAATAATACAACCTCTCTCTTTTACCTACACACATACATATCTGCAAGTTTACACATATATATGTACATACATACAATCTCCATTGGTGTGTAGTCTACAGCAGAATAAGCCCAGATAGCCATTTTGTATAGACACACAGACACACAGACACACAGACACACAGACACACAGACACACAGACACACACACACACACACACACACACACACACACACACATGACATAAGTGGATTAATGAAGACAGGCTAAAATATGTATACATAGTAATTATGACCATAAATATTTAAGAAAAAACATCATGACAATCTTGCTGATGACTATCTTAGATGTCTTAAAGGCTAGAAAATGGTAGTAAATTTATAATACTACCATTTGTTTTTAGGAAAGCAGGAGCAGAGATTTGGGTTTTGTTTGTTTGTTTGTTTGTTTGTTTGTTTGTTGTGTTTTGGGAAAGAGACCCAGGCCTCTCTGCATATTATATCAATAATTATAATACATTTATTGTGCTATATTACCTTAATACCAACATCCACTGTCATGGTGTTGAAGAACCCACAGAATACACACACACACACACACACACACACACACACACACACACACACACACACACACACATATGGTCACAGAGTCTGGGTTTCTGAAGATGCCAACGGAGCAGTATTTTTATCTGTGTTTATGGACTACAGAATATAGAGACAGAAATATAGTTGTATATTACATTCCTATCAGGCGCCAGTTTTTTAGCTCCATCGACCCTTTATATTCTTGGTTCCCTGTTCCAGGGCTCTTAACTTCCCTATCTGCATAATGTTAGCAGCTTTTCATCCACTTGTTCCTAATGTGAACCCCTTTCCCACCAGTTTGGAAACTACTTGATGAGGTCGGCATGAGTCAAAACCTCTGAAAGAGTGTGTTAAATTAAAACTTTCTTTATTTTGATTTTGCTCAGGTCTTTTTTTGCAATGATGAAAAGGCACATTTCCTCAATCTGTACTTTCAGATCACTGCCTTTCTTGTCCCTCAAGTTAGTGCTGTCCATCATTACAATGAAAAGTGTGACTCTGTCCTGAACCCCACAAGAAATGATATACTCGATAGCAAGGCAATTTAATGGAGGTATCACCTGTTGTCATAAAAATCTCATAGGATTTCATTCAATGGATTGTGGCACACATGTATAACAATGGTACAAATGAACCCATTGCATTGTATTCTAGCAAAAAAATGTCAATTAAACAATTACAAATATAAAAGAAATATGCTCTTTTTTCTTTGTAATATATTTAAAATCTTTCAGGAACTCACAGTGTTTATTTTTCTTTTTATAAAATGAATACACTACAGACAGTTCAACTCTGTGGTCTGTTGTACATTTAAAAGAAACTTAGGGCCAAATCTCTGGGAAAGACAGAAATATCAGAAAAGAGAAACCACAGTCAGATCTCACCCAGCTGTCTTCCAGCTTCCTCAGCCTCTCTTTTCCTGGCTTCTTCTGCCTGCTCTGTCTTTCTATGCCTGCCTTAAATACTTTTTTTTTTTTTTTGCTCAGGTAAGGCATGGCACCCCCACTGCCTGCCTGGGAGCCTGGAACTCCTTCTGTAAATTAAGATGACTTCAAACTCAGATTGGATTAAGGGCGGAGGTCACCACTCCCAGGATTCTCCCTGTGCTGGGATTAAAGGTGTGAGTTACCACTGTATGATCTTCCTAGACTGACTGTGAGTAGATCCCTCTGACATCTCCAGCTGTTTTTATTATATTTGAAAATACCCCCACATATTCCCTTTTGTGTGAAATTAAAAAAGAAGGTTATAGCAACATAAGAAAAACCATATACAATAGGTACAATAGTTATATACAATATATACAAACAAATGAGTAATGTCCAATCCATTAACAATTGACAAGTCAAAGAAAATATTTCATTAATTATCCTATTTTGATGAGTCCAAAGGATTATATCTAATTCACTTTATTTCTAACTTATATTACTAACTAAAAACTATTATTTTGATGTCTCTTAAACTTATACACTTTAACTTCAAAGTTTATGTTCTTAAACTGTCACTAGAAAACTATAACTATTTCATCTTCAACTACCTCAGAGGCCTAAGAAGGAAATAATATTTACCCAAGTAAACAGAAAGTACAAGCAACTTCCAAAATCTAGAAATGACAGAAATGACACCTATCTGCCTGGACAGTCACCCAAAGTTCCTTTATAAAGTTGGGGCATCCATCTTCAGCCTACAGGCACAGAGACTCTTTTCATTTCAGTGAAGCAGGAAATCTGCTCTGCACATTCTGGCACAGTTCATCAGTCGCTTCTCCTCGAGTCCTGAAGAATATCTCACAGTTTTCACTGTAAGGCAGGAACCTGAATGACCATCTTGGCTTGTTCTGCCAAAGTTCAGAGGTCACTTTCCTATGGAACCTGCATGTCCAGTTTAAACAGCATACTGTCAAGCAGTCAAGACAAGAACAGGTTCTTGTCCAGTGGCTTACCATTGCAACAAAGAAAGTAGGCTCCATATGGAGTTTCTTCAATGTCCATTTTTCTCTTGAAGTAGATTGGTGCTGCCAGGAGCAGACCTGTCTCACTGTCCAGAAAAGTCTAAGTTCTTAAAATATTTTAAATGCCATATTCTATGGATCTCTGAAGTGTTTGAAGAAGACCTGTTCATCTAAAATATATTTATTTGATCTTGGAAACATATTTAAAGCTAGTAAATCCTTTAAAAAAAAGATTCAATAATCTATTCTTATATCCTATATATCTGTATCCCCTTTTCTTTCTATTTTTAAAGACATATCTTGAATCTAATTTCTCTTATTTAACTTTTTCTAACCATAACTATTAACAAATTTTAACCAATAACATAAACAATGACAATCATCCATAACCCACTGAACAACCAAAAACAACCCACCCCACCACTTGGGAATGTGGGCACCGTGCTCTTAAATTTACTTCCTGCTGTCTGGGGGCAACGGAATCTTTAGGGGGATCCTGAAAAGAAAAGTTTTGTTAAATGTCAAGTCCTGAAATAAGTAGCTGAATCATTTATTGTCCAGTCTCTGCATAACAGGAAAGTGCATGGCTTGTCTCAAGTCCTGCCTAAGTAGTCTGTGAATCTGGTTCATCTCAGCGAGCCACCTCAAAATTGTCCTGAGCTGTTTGTAGTCCAAATCTTATCTTTCGTTGGTGTTTGTCAGCCTAGTGGCTTTGTCATAGTCCGTGTGAAATCATCGTTGTGGGGCCCCGTCTTCCTTTTGGATCCTTCAAGTTCACAATTAGGCCTTGTCCTGTATCACTACAGAAAATTGATAAGAAACTAAAGCCCAACACAATATACAGGAAGCTAAATATATAAGTATTTTTTCAGCATAAATTCTTTCAGCATAGGATTAGTAACAACAGAATAGTCCCTTATTTTTTGTTTTTCTTCTGTCCCATATCAGGTGGCTCTTCTGATATGACACAGAGATTTTGCATTTTCCTTTACCGAGTATGCTTGAATTTAGAAGAGGAGAGAACCACACTTTACAGCATGGTTAGCTATTCATTTACAAATGGTTAATGCATCCCATATGTTACAATTGCTTCTTTTACTCTCCTTAATTCTAGCATTTGTACTGGAGCCCAGATAGCTTTTGTATCATCTTTGTCATTCTTCATTTTTTTAAAGGATATTAATGTTGCCTGTTTTTGTCTAATTTTAGATGACCTTGCTGAAACTGGTTCTTCATATTCCTCTGTTTGAATTTGAACATCTTTGTGTTCTGTCTCAACAAGCTTTTTAAAGACCTTTTTCTTTGCATTTATATTAATTGATTTTTTAAGTGAAAAAATATAAATCAAACAAAAAATATTCATAATAAACAGATGTGAAACATTATGATACTCCCATCTACCTTATTTATCTTTTCCTTCACGGATTCTATTATCACATCATCTAGAGAAAGATCACAATAGGACAAAACACCCTTCATTGTCTTAAATAAATTCCACTTTAAAAAAAAAAATGATTTACTCACCAATTTGTTGTCTGTTGATGATTCAATTGTTTGTGAAGTGAGTCAGCTACCTAGTGTGATAACTAGTGGTCCAAAAAAAAAACAAAAATCAACAACCCACCAAGAGAAAGAGGCCACTGTCTGAAAAACTCACCCAGATGGGAGTGAAACGGAAACACTTGTGGCTGGTCTGCCTAAGGCTGGAGGCTAACCCGGAACAGAAAGCCTAGCCACTGCTAATTACTCCTCCGGCCACGTGGTCCTCTGGCTGGTAAGTGACCTCCCTTTTTTGTTAGGAAGGGGAGAATTTGTGCCCCAAAGTTGGAAGCCAAGTGTTGCATGAATAAAGGAAACTCAGGGCCGAGTCTCTGGGAAAGGCAGAGATATCAGAAAAAAAAACACCACAGTCAGATCTCAACCACAGTAAGATCTCACCCAGCTGTCTTCCAGCTTCTCAGCCTTTCTCCTCCTGGCTTCTTCTGCCTGCTCTGTCTTTCTATGCCTGCCTTAAATACTCTCTTTGCTCAGTTAAGGCGTGGCACCCCCACTGCCTTCCTGGGAGCCTGGAACTCCTTCTGTAGACTAAAATGACCTCAAACTCAGATTGGATTAAGGGTGTAGGTCACCATTCCCAGATATTCCCTGTGCTGGGATTAAAGGTGTGAGTTAACACTCTCTGATCCTGCTAGATTGACTGTGGGTAGATCCCTCTGATATCTCCCACTGTATTTATTATATTTGAAAATATCCCCACAGTGGTCAGTGGTACCATCTGACTCAGATTCCTCTGAAGAAAGAGGTCCATACACACAGGAGAGTCTATCTATCTATCTATCTATCTATCTATCTATCTATCTATCTATCTATCTATCTATCTCTGTATCTCTCTATATCTCTATCTCTCTATCTCTCTATCATCTATCTATCATCTATCTATCTTCATCTCTCCCTCTCTGGTGTAAAGTGTATGGTATGCCTCTTTTAATTAATTTTATTCCTAGATTCTTCTTTAGAGCAGTCTGAGTGAATAAAACCTCCCTGGATTCTGGAATCTCGTTCAATTACCTAGAGAAATTTAACCCTGATGAAAGAATAAGCTGGTAGCCTCGTTTGAGGTGTAAGCATACTGGCGTTTGCTTCTCATGGAAGGAAAATATCAGAGAAAAATTTTGTCATTATAAATATTGTTTACTTCTTATAGAATTCAGTCTTTATTTTACATATGCTGCATATCACAGTATACTCAGTATGTTTTTAAAGGAGTGTAGAAATGAATTTTCTTAATTTTTGAAGTCACATTATATTTACATTTCTCACTCCCCTTTGAGTCCGTCCCATATACCCCTCCCTGCTCTCCTTCAAATTCATGGCCCATTTTTTCATTAACTATTATTGCATGTGTATATGTTCTTGTGTATACATATATATTGCTAAATATAACCTGTCCATTCCATATAATGTTACCTGCATGCTGACTAGTTGACACCAACCAAACAATTGATGTGTTCTACCCTGGGTAAGGCCATGCCCTCTGGCTTAGTTTTTCTCTGTTGCTTATAATTCTTTGTAGAGGTTGAGGACTACTGGCCTTTTTCATGTCCACTTTGTTATGGTCATTGATGGCATCCCTGATCAATTCATGTTTGTCCATATTGATGAGACTTTATAGATGCAGCTTCTGACATTGACAGTACTAGGAACTACAATCTCACAGCAAGTTTTTTTATTCTGTGTTTGCTACAAATTTTCCAAAGTTCTCCCACAATGCATATTAGTCTTTATCAATATATCTAGATATAGTCATCACCATTATCATAACCATTCATGTTCTACTGACTATATTTGTTAGTCCTATGACCACTAGAATAACAATAACTTTCATGTTAAAACACTAGTTCTCAACATTCCTAATGCTAAGATGCTTTAATACAGTTCCTCATGTTATAGTGAACCCCAACCATAAAATTATTTTCATTGCTACTTCAAACCACAATTTTGCTACTGTTATGAATAATAATGAAAATAGGTGATATGTAGGATATCTGATATGCATTCCCTGTGAGTCATTCAAGTTTTCAAAAAGTTTATGACCCACAGGTTAAAAACACTGCATTAAAGTGAGGCACATTTTTCAGCCTCCCTCTACACCATATTTTAAACCTAAATATTGAGAGGTATTTTCCCTTTAATCTTTGAGGAAATTCATACAAATGTGGCTTTTGCCTTTTGATAACTGCACCCACTCCGGGGCTAAATTTTACAGAAAATATTATCTTCGTCCACTCACACTCTCCAGTCATACCCCACCGGAATCAGACAATGAAGTGTCTATGCAAAATCCCTCTCCACATGCACATTTTCCTAAACTCATGGCTGCCTCTTGCATGCCTTTTATACCATATAATTGTCAGTGGCTTCTTTACCTTGCTTATACACATGTAAAATACTATGTAGTGACTTGGGGCACAAGAACTCCTTGATAGCCAAATGCATGCTGTGAAGGTGTCTGTCCACCATGAGGAACAGTGACTTACATAAAGTGACTTTCAGATTTTGAAATGAACGTAGACATATACACAGTATTTGAATGAATTCTTCCTGGTAGGCTGCTTTGTAGGGACTGTACTCATACCACCCTGCCTGTCAGAACCATTGTATTTTTGTTGGGAGAGTAAAGAGCCTGAAATGGATTTTGTATCCATTTGTAGAGAACAAGTCAATGCTAACTTTACAGCTGGAAACCCCTGAAGGGCTACACGTTCCTGTCCTTAAGACTGGCTCCTGTGAATAGAGGGATCAAGCCAACTTGAGACGTTCTGAATAAATTCTTGAGAAAAAAAAAAGTCATTCCAGATTTTTCTCTGAAATGCTTTTTTCCACCTCGTATTAGTTGGTAACCCTCAAAATTCATTTCATTTTACTTTGAATAATGCCATTAAAAGATCCTCACGATTTTAAAATGGAACACATCTGAGGCTGCCTGCTACGGGGATGGAACATGAAAAGCACCTGAAACTTTTGAAATGGAAAACGAGGGAAAAAATAAAAACCTGTGCAGATCAAAATCCATTTCATGTTAAAATTTTTCCAAAGAAACAGACTTCTTGAAACTTCAGTGAGTTTCAGGTTTCACTGGTCAGTATAAGATAATAGAATCAGTCATTGCAGCTCTCAGAAAACAAAGAGTAATAGGGGCATAATAGAAATGTTATTACTTTTCTGATACTTTTGTTTATCTATTTTTTGAGAATTATTATGTAGCTCAGGCTAGCCTGGAACCCACTCAGTTAAGATAGTTACAATCCTCTTACCTTAGCCTATCACATTCTCGTATTCCAAGCATGAGGTCCCAGGTTTCTTACAATTCGTGTAATGACATACATAATTATAAAGTGTATTTTAACCATCAGTATCTGGGAAATATCAAATATTGTCTTATTTTATTGTGATTACTAATTCAGAGAGAAAAGTAAAACAAGATGTTCAAATACTAATGTCTTTCCTTAAAAACAAAACATAAAAAAGACAAAACTTTATTTTTTTATTTGTATGTACATGTGTGTGCCTGGATGAACCGATGAGCACCATAAAGCACAGGAATTCATGCAGGCTGTATGAGAGAGGTAGGCCCCTTGGAACTGGAGGTACAGTTAAGTCTGCACGGAATAAAGTTTGTGCTAGTCTAGGTTGTCAACTTGACACTCATGTGAAGAAAAAACCTCATTTGAGTAATTGCCTCCATTACATTGGTCTTGGGGTATACCTTCAGAGCATTTTCTTGGTTGCTAGCTGATATAGGAGGCTTGAGTCGATTGTGAGTGTTATGATCTATACCTAGGCACTGTTAGAAAGAAAGTGAATGAGATCTGGAATGGCAGCCAGTAAGCCCCAGTCCTCCATGGTTTCTATTTCAGTACCTGCCTTCAGATTCCTGATTTGTGTTCCTGCTGTGGGTTCTTTCAAGGATGAACTGTCATCTGTAAAGTAAGGAGGATAACCTCTTGGCTCCAACAAAATTCCCATAGTTAACAGCAATAAAAAGCATGCTTGGACTGAAACTGGGACCGGAAATTGGGTTAGTGCTGTGAAGGAACTAATAAGATTGTGTCCTGTGAGGATTATCTAAGCATCTGAAACTTTAGGTTACAGGACAGCAAGGATCATTCCTTGGTAGCTTCACAGATAGAAAGACTGAAAGCAATACAGAAAATGGAGACTTGATTTGTGAAATTCCAGAGGAAATCAACGAATCTATTTGGCTGTTCTCTTTATAAATAGGAATCTGTATAAGTAAACATTTGCTTTGCTGAAACAATAAATACCAGTTAGTTAGGGCTCACCATGTAGAACACACTGGCCTCTAACCGAAAACTTCTGCCTGTGTCATGTGTCTTCTGAGGACAGAACTCCAGTTTTGTTGCTTAGAAAACAACTGTTTAACCACTCCACTGTCTCTACATTCATTTTCTCATGAGTTTGTGTACTGTAGAATCCAGTGATGGCAATAGGTGAGCACTGTACAGTAGAATCCCAGGCCTTAATAATTTTTGATACTGAGTTGTATTTTAGTTGAAGATTTAGGGGATAAATAATGAGAGTGGAAGATTCAAAACTACCACTGCATATTCTGCTTCTGAAATGTTTGTAGCTAAATGGAGGGGTAAAGAAAGCATAACATATTTATAAATGGAATATAATTTGGCATTAAAAACTCTTGGCATTAAGGATATGCAGTCATGTACAGTGTGGTGGATAAATATTAAAGATATTACAGTATGTGAAGCAAGCCTTACGTAAAAATATTGTGAAAAGTCCATTTGTGTGAACATCTTTATTATATTTTTAAATTACTAAACAATACGTTGGCTTTTAAACAGCCATACACATATTAAAACAGCCATAGGTCCATTGTGGGGATGCTAACAGTTAAGGATCCAGAACAACTCTGTCAGCTCAAAATAAATTTCTCCACCCTCATTCTAGTCTATTCTGTTTTCTGTTACTGTTAGTTTCATTGTTAATTTTTAAAATTTCATCTAAAGTGAAGGTTACAATGGGTAGGTTTTCAAAACTGCTTTTTAAATTTCAGTTTAATATTTTAAAAATCCATCCATGTTGTGTATAGATCCACAAATTCATCTTTGATGAGTATAATTCTCACGTAAATGTTGAGTTTAGATCTGTGAAGAGGTTCCATCAATAGCTGAGGAGTATTCTATTATGTGAACATACCGCAGGGTGGTAATCCAAACCACTGCTTAACAACAGTGTCCTGCTCAAAATCAGTGGAAATGACTAGAGCTTCAGTGAACAGCAGTGTCTGTATTTTAAGAGGCATTTTTAATGCATGTGAAAACAAACCCCATGAGAGTAATTATTATCCTGCATAGTAGTTAATTCTTTAGCTAAACACCACTGTTGGAAGTTCCTCAGTCCTTCCTGGCTTTCCTCTGTCCTGCCCCCGTTCTTCAGCTGTTTATGAGATAATTGACCTGGAGGATAATGTAATAATAGTTGCTGGTTCACTAGTTCAAGCATATCACTAACTAGTTTCTACATTTAAATTAACCAACGATTCTTATCTGTTTTTAGCCACATGGCTTGGTACATTTGTTCAGTGCAACATTTTCATCTTGCCTCCTTTGCATCTGGTTGGTGTCTGATATTCTGACTTTCCTCTTTTCAGCATTTCCATAGTCTGTTCCTTCTGCCTCAACTTCCTGTCTAGCTAGTTCTTTGAACGTTTCTTTGACACTTTATTGCCTACTTTGGTTAACACTTTGGTAGGTTTTTAGGAGGACTCTAGCAAGACTTAATTTGAATTATCAACAATATTTGTACTTGTTTTTGGTGTATGGTATTGAATCTGTGTGGCTGTTTTCTGTAGTTCTCTGGGTCTTCTAGGAGGCAAAGATGAGAATCAGATCCCCTAAATTGGAATTAAAAATGTTTGGGAAGCTTTCTACACTGCATCTGGGTATGGAACTCCAGGACTCTAAAAGAACAGGAAGTACTTTTACACTCTTCTGAGCCATAACTCCAAGATCCATCTTCATGTTCCCGTTTTTCTGTCTGGCTAAGTCTTTTACACTATTTTAATGTTACCTCTGTCTGATCACAAATTTTTTAGTTTATATATGTTTATGATTAGTTTTTCAGCATGTGCTTTGCAAACATCTGTATAATGATCAATCAAATAGTTTAATAGTTTATTTTATTTACAAAATAATCCTAACTTTAATAAGAACCTATTTGAAATGAGTTTCGTGTTTGAATAACATTGCCTTTAAAGTCTAAATAAAATATTTTACCTAATTTACAAGACAGTGTTTACTTCTTACTCTTTTTCCTAACAGTTAAGCAGATTCACACTTATTTTATTCTGAGTTATCTCTTTGTCTGAGGAGGGACATATAAGTTTTGTTTATTACATTTTGTTACACAAATGCCTGCAACTTTTTTAAAAAAAACAATTAAACAATTATTCATTCTACATGGAAACGATATTTTAGTTTGTCAGCCATGTCTGAGAGTCTATTTGGGATTGTGTTCTGTGCTATTGATTTCCAGTCATTCCTTCCTCGGTTTCCACTGGCTGGGTTACAACAGCTTCAAAGGAAGTCTTACTATTGGGCAATTAGAGGCCTGAAATTAATTCTTCTTTTGAAAATTGTCTTGCCTCTTTCCACCACCATTTCCACTCATAAAAATTTACAGCTGCTGGGCTAACGACAGCTACAAAAACTAGCACCACTAGAATTTTGAGAGTAATTAAATTTATTGCCTCAAGTGAGGTTTAGGGTGTTTCTGTGCTGAATATTATAACTCATGAACCCTGAAGGTCTCTCTAATTATAAAAGCTTCCTGTGATTTATTTTATCAGCATTATATGGGTATTCCAGGTTATAGACCCTCGATGAATTTTGTTGGACGGAAACTCAATTATTTCATTTTCTTTCAAGTGTTTATAAATAATACTGCATTTCTAAATTAAGTATTAATAGCTTACTTCTAATCTGTGATATATAATTGATTTCTGTGGACTGACCTTGTATGGACCACGAATGCTTTCCAAGTTCATTTGTTAGTTTTATATTTTTATAGATGCTTTTAATATTTTACATAAGGAATTTTGTCTACTCTTAATGTGAATGTTAGTGCTTTATTTCTGATTAGTACATTTTTATGTCTTTTTTGTGCCTTACATCACTGGTGTGACCTTTACCATCTCAGGTGAATAAAGTAATGAGAAAACAACCTTGACTTAGTCCCACACTGATGAAGTCATTCGGTCACTCCTCATTAAGTACCAGATTACCTGTGCTTTGATTGACGATTTGTGTTACTTTAAAGAATTTCTTTTCCATCACTCTGTGCTCAGAGGCTTCCATCATTAATGGCTATTGAAATATCAAACAGTATTTTTTTAATACTGGTTAATAAAGTCATGTGAATTTTACTACTAATAGTAGGCATTGAATTGATCATCTCTGAATGGGAAACCTGTTATTTTGAGGTACACTCTGTGCTCAGAGGCTTCCATCATTAATGGCTATTGAAATATCAAACAGTATTTTTTTAATACTGGTTAATAAAGTCATGTGAATTTTACTACTAATAGTAGGCATTGAATTGATCATCTCTGAATGGGAAACCTGTTATTTTGAGGTACACTCTAATAGGTTGTAGTATATGATTTTATTAAACATGCGTAAATTTTACCTATAAATTCACTCAATTTTTTCCATGTGCTTAAATATATTAGACTGTTCCACTCTCCTTTTTAACAAGGGCTTTGAATTTGTGTATAATTACTAAGTTTATAAGTCACTTTAGAGGGACAATGAACCCTCATTAACTCTTAAGATATCATTTCTGGGAAATTTTGAAGTTATCTCTGTAAATTATTAGCATAGGTATTGGTAGAATAATTGAGTCTTATTAGCATGGTTGGGCACCATCCACTTCATGTAGAACACTAGAACAATGAATGAAATATTCTTCTCTTTACTCTGGTTTGCAAACCTGTCTTCTCTTTAGATATCCAAGATCATGTATAAGAGGACTTTGTACTTGAACTAAATTAAACTCCTGGCCTTTTTGGATCTACAGCTTAACAGGGGCATCTTATCCTATAAATCACAACAGGCAATTTCTGTAAGTGTCTTAGAGATTTTACACAGTTTAACCTATTGATTCACTTTTTTAGAATATTGACTTATACACAGAGTAATGTTGACCTCATAACTTGCCTCATAAGAGACAACTGGGAAATATTGTATGTTCTGTTGCCCAGAAGAGGTTGTGTGCATTATTAGGAGACATTCTTAAATTATTTATTTCCTTTTCTCTAGTGACACCATGTACTCTCAGGATTTAGTCTTCAGATGAATTCAAGCTCTAAATTTGTTCTCATTAATTACTAGTTCTACAGTTCTTCAAATTATGCATTGAGCAAGTTTTAAGGCTTTGTAGGCTTTGATGTACTTGGCCATCTTAAGGTCAATCTTCTGTCTATATTTTTATGCCTCATGTTTTTAGTATCACTTCTTCACACACCTTTGAATACTAGTGATGTCTGTTATGCATTGTACAAAATCTATTTGGCATTATGATAGAAAGCTGGAGCTAGATACTGAGGAAACGCTGAAATACCAGAAAGATAGAAAAACAGAACACAGCCTCTTCTCACCCAGTCAACTCCTCAGGAATCCTCCGACTCCAAACCTCTCTTACCCTCAGCCTAAATGCCGAATGGCTGACCAAGAAAAGCTTTTCTGCTTCCTCTAACCTTATCTTTCTTTCTCTGCTCACATCTCTGACTTCCTGCTTCAAATTTCCTAGTATTAGGTTCAAAGGTATGTTTTCTCAAGTACAGAGAGCAGGGGCATGGGATCACAAGTGCTAGGATTCAAGATATACGCCACCATCACCTGGCTCTGTTAGGACTGAACTGACAGAGATCCAGAGGTATCTCTGCCTCCCAAGTGAGGGGGTTAAAGGCATGGACCACCACTCCTTGACTTTCATGGCTTGTCTTTGTCCTCTGATATTTCAGACTGTTTTTATTAAATATAAAATATACCAACATAGTTATGAGCTATAGTCTCTCTTCTAAAATTTAGGTATTTTCTAACACCTAGTTTTAATTGAGTTGCTATTTGATCCTTTTAATTCTCTTAATTTTTTTTTTAATTTTACTTTTTTATACACCATTTATGTTTTCAGTGATATATAGGCCCACTACTGTTTCATTGTTAACATACATATGCACATTTATCATTATTTCTTGAATTTTTAAGAACATATCCCATGTAGCCCCCCCCCTCCTTACTTAGAAGAGGATGGTTATGAACTTCTGATTGCTTTGCTTCTACTTATGGGCATATGCTACTACACCAAATACGTACAGTTCTAGGTACAGCACCATGGGCTTAAGGCATCCTAAAAAGTAAGGACATTATCCACATAACTGCATCTTCAAATATTTCTATTTCTGTTTTTCTTTTAGTTACATGTACACCTGTGTATCTGCATATCTCTGTATGGACACATGTACATGAGTACAGGTACCAGTAAAGACAAGAGGCATTGAGTATTCTAGAGCTGAAGATACTTACATAAGACTGTCAGCTATAAGATGTTGCCTCAGGGACGGAACATTGGTTTTCTAGAACAGTGTGTGACATAGCATCTGAATCATCACTTCAGATACTGATCTCTTTTTTTTAACCTGAAAACTTAAACAAAAACTTTTTTATTATCTACTAAAATACATTTTATTATATATATAATCTCTATAATTTCAGTCACATTAATATCTACTTATAGTTTTGTTCTATTTTTTGTAAGACTTGCAATCAAAAGATAGGTCTTACTTTTGGTAGGCAAGTGTTCTACGATTGAACTACATACACTAAACTAGAATAAACAGCCAAACAAGTGCATCAAATTTTATTCATGTCATGGTCATAATTAAGTTTAAATGAAATAATCATGCAATGCCCCATATGATTTCTTTTTTGCCTTCATGTTATTTAGATATCTCTTGATTACTTTAAAAATATTTTGTTTTTTCATGTACTTCTAATGACTGTATTTTCAACATGTTTCCTTTGATATCAACTGTTGTCTGAGGTTTCTGGCCCGGACTTTCAGGCCTAGCCTCAAGGTTTAGGCCCACCAACCCACAGACCCTCAGAGACACACAGATGCATAGGATAGTTTTAGGCTGATTGGCCTCAGGCTCAGGCATATCACTTGCTAGCTCTCTACACGTCATCTAACCCATGATTCTTCCTGTTCAGCCATGGAGCTTGGTACCTTTCTTAGAGCAGCATAGTTGTCCTCTGATTCTTCAGGCTTCTCTCTGGCGTTCTGCTCTGTGCTTCCTGTTCTCAAGTGTTTTCTTAGTCTGGTAGCCCCACTCATACTTCCTGCCTGTCTTTGGCCAATCAGCGCTTTTTATTAAACCATTGGGTGGGACAATTATTTACCATGAAACCACTCAATCTCCCACATATCCCCTTTTCTCTTCTTAGAACAAAAAGTACTCCAAATCTATATTCTTTTCCCCCCTTATCTATAACAACTTATAAACAACACTGTAAATAAACACAAACATCCATAATCCATGTTTTGGGAATGTGGGCTTCGTTCTCTAGGCTACTTCTTGCTGAATGGGGACCCTGGCAATCCCATAGGAATCCAAAGAAAAATGTAGGATTATGGACAAGTCTTTAGTGGAATAGTTTGTAAGGCTGGGTCATCTCAGCCAGTCTCCTTGAAATTGTTCTGGATACAGAGCTCGGGAAACTTCAACAGAGGTGCTCTGAAATGCTGAATCATCTGGTCCATCCATTTCCATTGGATATTTTTCAGGGGGTCTTCATCTATCAAACTTTATGTTCTTTGTCCAGGAATAAATCCACAGCCTCTCATTTTCTGTGAAAAAAAAAGAAAACCTCTTCTCCAAAGTAGCATATCTTTGGATTTCAATTTTAAAGTCAACTCATTTACAATGTATATATAGGTTGAATTACTCCAACAACATTTATAATCATCTGTCTCTTAGCAGCTTTTACTAAGTAATTTTCAGTCAAGAAGCTTAAAGATAAGACAATAACATACAGTATCCAGACATTCTTTGTTTTTTCCATCTTTGTGTGGCTTATTTATTTATTTTACTGTATTTCTTTTTTAAAGGCTTTCTCTACCTTTTTTCTTTTCTTTCTCTAAGCCTATGCATATATATTTTTTTCAACACACTTTAAACCACTTAGACTTTTTTTTTTTTAAAAAAAAAAAAACTTTGTCTTTACTGTATATTTATTTCTTAACTTTTTCTGTCTCTGACCACACCTTTGCTTGGCTAGGGTGATTGACTCCACCCAGATTCTTCTATTTCTTTTTGTTTCTGAACACACCTTTAATCTGTTAAGGATTCTTCTATTTCTTTCAATTTCTGAACATACCTTTAATCTGCCAGGATTCAAGGTTCATAGGATGGGTGGATGGCTCCACCAAGCTTGTAGTCTAATTTCATAGAATTTATGATTTTAGCCCAGGTACTCTTGGATTTTAGGGTCCATATAATTGACAAGTAAAACTTTGCCATCTGCTGCTCATTAACTCCATTTAAGTACGAGGCAACAGGGCCTCTTAAAAAACTCACAAGTGTTTTGCCTTTAAGGCTGAATCAGGAAGCTTTTCTTCAGTAGCCAAGCTTCTGCTTGCCTCCATCAAACAATGCTGATCCAAGAAAACACTGCTACTAGAAGGCCATCTTTGATTCTATTCTCCTTTTGTCCTTATTAATATAAATTTTAAATCTACCATACTTTGCTTACATCTAGACTCAGGAACTGGCCTTGTTTACCTTAAGTTGCATGTAGCAAACACACCATTTTATAATTTAATCCCAGATACCACTCAGTCTCTTTACTGGGGGCCACTTCAGAGACACAACTCGGAAGCTGCTTTGGGCTTCAGTTCCTGTGCTCTAGATCATTTTTTTTAAAGCTTTCTATAGTTTTATGTGGGCATATTTGACCCACGTTGGGCTGCCATTTGTTGTAGTGTGGGTTTCTTGGTTTTGGGCAGCCAGAGGCCCAGACTCACAGACCTGCTGAGCCAGACCCCTTAGCCTCCTGCCGCTCAGGCCCCCAGAAATGACTCAGATGCTTATATTAACTTTATGTTGTTTGGCCTATGGCTCAGGCACATTGTTAGCTAGCTCTTACATCTTATATCAACCCATTTCTATTATTCTGTCTGCCACGTGGCCCGTGGCTCACCTGTGTTCCTTACATGTTGCTCCTTGGGTGGCTGGCTCCATCTGCCTGACTCTGTCCTGCTTCTCCTACCTATGCTCTGATTTCTCCTCCTACTTCTTCTATGGTGCTTGTCATGGCCCAAAACAGCTCCTTTATTTAAAGATTGATATTCACAGCATACAGAAAGACATTCCGACATCACATTCCTTTATGTTTTATAGACGTGAGGCAGCTCCTGTTTAAGCTCTGGTTGCCTCGAATTTTCTATCACAATGAACTGTATTCTAATCTGTGAGCTAAAAATAAATTCATTTCCCATATGTTGCTTTTGTCGGAGTATTTTATCACTGCAGTAGAAAAATAAATTAAAACAATAATAATTCTAGGAAGACTGAAATTTGCTGTTACATCTTGAATTTTTTTAAAAAATGTTACCATATGAATTAGAAAATTATTCTTAGATATGTGTGTTGCCCCCTATCATGGGGTAAAGGGAGGAAGTGATTGGTCTTCTGAAATTGTAATCTGTGGAACCAATAGAAGTATTAGACATGTTTAGCCTTTGTACAACTTCCTGCCTGTCTTTAAGGTTTTCAGTCTGTCTGTGTGTTTCTTATTCATTGCATCATGAAGGGTGTAGTTCAGCATTTGCTTTTTTCTTTCTCAATAAGAATCATTAGACCAGAAATAAGGCATTAATAAGGCATGCAATATGGCATGCATAACACAATACCTACTTGTTTCTTGGCTCTGTGCATGAGATTTGTCACATCAGAAACTGTAAATGTGTATTTTTAATCCATTTCATGTCTTTGCAAAATTTCTGGTTTCCTTCCCATGCTGGAGTAAACAGAATGCATTACCAGCTCATTGATTGTTCTACAGCTCCTTTAAGTTATTCCACTTTATCTGAGATGCTACATCTAAATGTATTCATAGGTAGACCTGTTTTGCTTCATTTTGAATTTGAATCAGTCTATAATTATCCAAGAAAATTTGCCATGTCTTTTCTGACACTAGAATGGTGAGTTATTTGAAGAGTCAACATTTTTCCAGTTTGAAAATATTGAGGAATTTCTGATAAGTTAAAGTAATGGTGGCCTTTTTACAGATAGATCAGTTTCTTGTGATACCTTCCCAGTTTCTGTTCAATGTGAGTCCTAAATTTACTATGAGAAATGTGTGTTGTCAGGAAACAGTCAGTTGTTAGATGGATTCCTGAAATTTACCCTAGTCATTTTTTCAAGAGCTATATTCCTATGGTTTTCATTATTGCTTCTTACCTTAGTCTTTTTTCTTCATGACAATCATCAATAATGTTTACTATAAAAGGTAACTAACACAGAGACCCACAACTGAACAGTGGGCAAAGAGTAAAAAATTGTAAAACAACCAGCTCTTAATAGAATATCTTCATTACCCAAGCTACACAAAATAGGAAGTAGAGACTGTAAAAGTCAGAGGGGATGGATGGCACCAAGGACAGTGTCCTATAAATAGAACTGTACTGATTCATATGTAAAATCACAGAGAGGGTAGCAGTATGCACAATACACATGCTGCACAGTGGTCCTAGAGCTGGGAGTGGGAGGTGCATGTGGGAGCCCATGATTCACTTCACTATACTAGCAGGAGTAAAATAGCCTCAGTGACTCAGCAACTCTAGATAATGAGTTTAAATGAGTTCATCTTGCTCCTTGCTTTAGCCTTGATGACCACGAAACTAGTCTGATTAAGCCCCTGGGAAAGAATTCATTATCTTGCTGTTAAAGCTAGCAGAAAGCACATGATGTAATAGTGAAGCTGCTGGCTGCCTGACTCAAGGACAACATAGGGATTTCTCAAGATAGTGTGTGAATGCTTGTATCGTGTTTTGGGTAAATCATAGCTTGAAAATGTATGTAAGTGCTTTCAGAAATAAACTTGGGGTCTTTGTGGTTTCAAACTATGGGGTCCTTCCCAGTTTTCTTTTAATCTTCTTTTATATCTTCAACTTAGTACCTACCCCTACGGACCCTGACGATTCATCGGTTGGACCTGACAAGTACACACAAGTTCTCATCCCTAACCAAAAAATTATTTGTAATTGAAATCCATTTACCAAGAAAAAAAAATAGCTTTCTCCAATGGATACTAACTGGGTATATTAACCTTTTCTAAGAAAACCCCAAGATGGCCAACACAAACTGTGATGAATGATACTTTCATCTCATATGGCTTGGTTTGAGAATTTATTGCCTTACTGGCTTTTAATTTTATATTATACTTTCAGACTTGTGTTTTTATTAGATTTGTTTATGTATATCTGTTTCTTGCACTTTTCTTATTTTTTAAAAAAGTTATTTTTTTATTTATTTCTGGTATGTTTTCTTTTCTTTTCTTTTCTTTTTTTCTAAAGAGAGAAAGAATCTTGGAGTTCAGTGAGTGGATAGTGGTAGAATATGGGCCAAAGGAAACAGTTAAAAACAAATTGTATGAAAAATTTTGTACAAGATTGTATATATAAATATACATATATATGTGTATGTATATGTTTATTAAGAGGTAGTTATCTTATTATTTTCTGTTTATCATTCCCTCCCTTTGTTCTTTAAAATCTTCAGCTGATACTTGTGTTATTGTAGTCATTTCTTCAGAGACTGTCATCCCATTTTTCCATGTGTTAGATTTCAACTAAGATATTTCCTATTTATGCTCAAAGATCTTCCAAGGTTACTGTTTTCACTGTTTTTGTAATCAATTATGAGACTGTCTTTTTAGTTCATGTAGAATACACATTAAAAGTTAAATTTTTCAGAATCCAATAATAAGATGTAATTTATGTAAGGAATTTTTATCATGAAACATTACCGATGGGAATAATGCGGGAACTATTCAGAAAAGAGATAAGGAAGAATCTGTAGAGTTATGTACGTCTTGCCATCTTCTCACATGGCAGTGGCTAGGGGAATAAAGTTGGAAATTGGCCTGTGCTGACTGTATAGGCAGAAATTATAATTGGATTTAAGTGGAACATTTACTGCATACCTTGAACTTCTATGGCTTTCAATTATTTCTAAAATGTCTTTCTAGTTATTATGGTTCTACTTTTCTTTGTAACACGAACTGATGTACTTTCTGCATGTTAGTTTTCTGAGCTGTTTTCATCTGCAATTTTGGATTTGTGAATAAAAGTATTTTGTGGTAAATATTATCATCTATGTTTGACATAGTACATCTTTAATGTAGACACAATTATTCTTCTTCATGAGTAATTGATTTATGCTTCAAACCAACCTAAAGAACTGTAGCATTTAGTTATCATGTTTTGTCAATACACATTTTCTTCTCCCTGACGTCATTTATACTAAATTATTTTATATTATAAAAATTATAAAAGCTTTGTTTCCACTAAAAAGTAAAGTGTTTATTTGTATTTACCATGAAACTTACATTGTGTCTTCATCATTGTTCATGCCCTGAGTTATTTACTGAAGATATATTTCTCAGTGGCAAAGAAAACCTTTATGAGTTCCTTTGATGAAAATAGAACAGTGTTAAACCTTCTCAGTTTTTCTTCTCCTGGAATGCCTTTATTTCATCTTAACTTCATAGAGATAATTTCTCTGGCTGAGCAATTCTAGGTCAGCAGTTGTTTATATCCTGAACTCTGATAGAATTATTGCTTTGCCTTTTGGCTTTCAATGCTGATGCTGAGAAGTGAGCCACTGTTTCAATGATATTTTTCTTTGGTTTTTATGGAAGTCTTCTCCAAGTCAGCTTTCCATAATTTCTGCACAGTGTGCCTATTCAAAACTTGTTTTATTTATTTGTGTGCTTAATCTTTTGTCTATTCCTTTCTTCTTTTCTTAATTTCTTCTTTTTATATTTTGAGATTATAATGCAATTACATTATTTTCCCCTTCCATTTCCCTCTTCCAATCCCTTCCTTGTATCACCTCATTCTCTTTAAAATCATGGTCTCTATTCTCTCACTTTAAGTGTTACAGTGTTTGTGTTTGTGTGTGTGAGATTGTGTCACCTAGAAATATCAGAAGACTTTGTTTCTTTTGCTGGTCACTATCCTCACTAACACATAGATTTTTTTATATTCTCAGCTATAAAACATTTACTAACTCTTTACTAACTATCTTATTGAGTCTATGAATTTTAAGTCTAATAATTCACTAAAGTTCTGTGTAACTGTATATGAAGCCTCCTAATCCCACCCACTGTTCATATAATCTCATTACAATAGTTTATTCATTTAAAATATTCTATGAACATCTTTCCTGCTTGTTTTTCAATTCCTTGCATTTATGTTGAATTCACATTGAGAGAATTTTTTAAAAATATTATGTGCCACCCCTTTATTAAGGCCGAAGTTTTATGTTCTCATGTAAGAATGACTCCTTTAAAAATCTCTTTCCTAGAGAGTTTAAATTTTTAATACATGCAGATATTTATAATTCAATTAACAGAAATAACTTATCTGTTCCTTGGTGTTTCTAGACTCTGTCAGTATTTTTCTGCTGATGCCCACGCATTAAAGAAATATTGCTTGTGTGTTTGATTATCATCCATAGAAGTGTGCATATTTTTTACTTATTAATTCATAAAAATCTGGAGGCAAAAATACAGATTGTTTTTATGCAGCAAATATTTGAAATTTTCTGCACCCAGGTAGATGACAGATTATCTCATGACCAAGCATTATCCTGGTTGTGCCCCTCTATTTACCCACAAGTCAGCACACAAATGGTCACTCATCAAATACACCTTTCATATTTCAACAGTGGGCTTTTATTCAAAGCAGTATCCATCCTGTCAAAACTGGGCTCACATACTGGTACCCATTTTTATTTTAGCATTATGATTCTACAGTTGTGTTGGAAAAGGGAAAATTCTGCCTGGCCTAATCTACCCGCTCACATTTTTTTTCTGTAGTGTCATCTATTAAAAAATAATCTCAACATTAAAATTATGTTCCTTCCATTGTTTTTTATTGTCTGACATTTTTTTTTCTTTCTTTTTTTTTTTTTTTGCTGACCGAATCTTCATAAGTCACATAAATAAACCAATTCTCAAATGAAACAGATACAGGTTTTCCAGGCAGGTACTTTGTGACTGTGATCCATCTCCAGATCACACGTATTTCTGAAGAAAGAGTTTATAATTACTAGTGCCCTCAGGGTAGGCCAATGCCTTCATTTATGTCCTGTGAGAGATCCTCATTTTGTTCGGTTCCTTGGGAGGCTGTAAGCCAAGTTTGTCTGTCCTGCTGTGTCCCACTGCTGCTTCTAAATAATTACTCAGAAATCTATTTATTACAAATGCTTAGATGAAACTCAGGCTTGTTAGTAGCTAACTTTTACTTTAATCAACCCACAAGTCTTACCTACGTTCAGCCACATGGCTTGACATCTTTTCTCAGTACAGAATTCTCATCTTGCTTTTCTGGGGTTTGCCTGTGACTCTGTGACTTTACCCTTCCTTTTCCC
>JARWLC010000009.1:2842500-2855000 GCA_033318265.1 Phyllotis vaccarum | reverse complement strand
TTTGTGAACCATTAAAAATGGACTGTTTCTTCTTTCTACAGAGCAGATTTTATATAGACTAGAAGTAATTGCTCACTGCCTTCAAATCTTCAGCAAATGCTTGTCTATGAAAACAATTTAAGTAAATAAAACACTGTGTCTTTTAATCTGGTGATCACTTAGTGACATTCCAAAGAAACCTGGTTAATAGGACAGTAAATTTCAATGCTAACAGAGCATTTAAATCTTCACTGATTCAAAGAAGCTCTTAAAACTTATGCTGCTCTTATGCTCTGTTCTCTTCTCTTGTACAGACATGGGGTTGTGGATTTACATATGCCAGATTCTCGATTCCATTGAGGGATCTCCTGAAAGAAAATTGAAACATAATGTATAAAAATACTTCTCCATGACCCAGAGAGCAATTCAATACAAACTGTAAGCATTTATAGCAATTAATTTAATGACATTTTCATTTAATTTTGTTTTATACTGTACTTTCTACATTTATGCTTATTCAACTTACAGCTCTATTTATAATTTATATATCACATTAATAATAGAATTATAAAATATATGAATACATGTAAACCATAGATATTAGTATGTAGTTTTGAGTGTTTAAATATAAAACTTATTAGTATGCATGCAAATAACAAATTAAATTACTAAAGAGCTTCTCACATGTGAGTTATTTAGGAATTTTTTTATCATATAGTTTCCATAAAAGAATTCTGTGACATAACCCTGTAAAAAATTCTGTAAATTTCTATAGATGTTAACAAATGAATTCTTAAAATTATGTTCATATAAAAGTTATCTAGAGAAACTAATGCAATTCTGAGGAGTTGAACAAACCTGAAGGACTTAATCTAATTGGTGTCAAGGTTGCCTGTGGGATAATGGATTATGAAAGAAAGGACCAGCAAAGAATTCTTGCAGGTCAACAAAAAAAAGTAGAAAAATTAGGTAATTTAATGCAAACACAATCAACTTAAGAGGTGAGGTATGGGAGTTGATTGTAATGAGGACAGGAAGAGAAAGTCTACTGTAGGATGCTACAAGGGCAGTTTACAGGGAGGTTCATTGAAAAGAATGAACCTTAATATGTGCAAATTCTATGGGAAGTTGAAGAGCTTAGAGAAGTACAGGATAGGAGCAGAAGTTTCCAGACAACTTTACTGAATAAACAATGTATTGGAGAACACCAGAGAAGATGGGAAAAGCTGGCCATCTGTGTGACTTTGAACAAATACAAAAGAAACCTTGGAATATGGTACTGTTGTTTGCAAAACTGCTTTCCATTGCTACAGGCTAACACTTATCTTTTTCTATATATGTAAACTATATTTGAACTGAGAAATAAATGTGGGTATTATGTTTGAGGTTGTGAGGTTTCTCAAATGGAATGAGAAGTTAACACGGAAAAAGAAATGATGAGATTAAATTTATCCCTGAAGTCACTGGTTATAAACAGAATCAACACTCTGATGGTGCTTAGGATTGGGCCTCATCTGTGTTTTAGCTAACTTTCTCATTGCTGTGATTGAGTACCTGAAGGAAACAATGTAAGCAGTAAAACGTTATGGACACAGGCAAGTCATGAATGCAGGAGCAGGGGGTGTCTGATCAAGTTCTATCTGCATCTAGGAAGAAGATTGAGCAGAAAGTGATACTTTGCAATAAATTCCAGCTTCTGCTATTACCCACTTCATGCAGTAATGCTTTATGATCTAAAAATTTCATAGTTTTACCAAATGTGATTTAAGAACCAAGCATAGAAATGCAGAAGCTTATGGAGTCATCCCTGAATGCAGTATATTAGGAATGATACTCAAAACTATCATTATTATTAAAATCATCCTTTCAAGATAAAAGTAAAACAGCAATGTAAAGATAAATCTGAGCTAATTGAGAGCCTCAGACATTGCATCAAAACATCATGGTCAAAATAGTACAATCAATTTTAACTGTCAGTTTAGAATTAATAATAAAATAAAGTTTCTCAAAATGAAGAGAAATTTGAGTAGCCATGGGAAATCAGATATGACAACTAAATAAAATGTGATATTAAAAAGAGACACCTCAAAATAGATACAAAGAAAATTTGAGTAGAAAGAAAATATGAAAGAAAACTGGGGGTCATGTGACAATGAATTTTCAGTACTGGCCGAGGCATTTGACAAATACATTACACTAAGTAGAGCTAAGTTATCTACAGTGGGCTTGCTGTGTGTGAAGCTTAGTAATTGCAACATTTCATAAACCAATGACATTCTCATGTTCAACCTTTTGAAAAAATTATGTTGCAGGGTATATAATAATGCTTCATCAAATCAGTCAAAATTATTTTAAAGTTCTTTGTTGATTTTAATAAATGATGCTAAAAGTATTGAACATCTCAAGTACTTTTTCAGTTCAAGGAGAATCTAGTATTGTACTGTACCAATGAAATATATGGAAAACACAAATAATCAACACAAATTAATGTTAAATAACATGAAAAGACACTAGACAAGCATTAAGCTTAATCACAACCTAAACTGGTTGTTATTTACTGGCTTTAACACCAAGTGTTCAACCCTGGCTTGAAGAGTTAGTTCATTTTTATCTTAAAATTTAATATTTCCCTCTACTAAGACAAGTCTTCAAGTTGAGAAAACTACAGACTAGAAATAGCTAAAACTGAATGTGACAAATTAGTGGCCACCACAAGGCATAAAACAAGTCAGTTTTAAAATGTGACAGTATTGTTTTGATCTAAATGTGGACAAGATACACCTAGAAGCCAAAGGGATTTGTGAATTTTGCAGCTATCAAAAGAACTCCTTTAACAAGCATTGTACATTAGGAGAGTCTTTCCCCAACAGTTGTGTTTTCAGAGATAGATCTAAATTTCTATTACAGTTAGAAGGATCTTCCATCAAGAGTCATGGAGCATCTCTCCTTAGAAATTTCAGAGATTAGATTGGCCATTACTTTCCATTTTGTAAGAAATTCCTTGGTTCTGTCATATTTCCGTGTACGAATGACCTCTCACCTGGTGTTTTGTAAAAGCAAGGATGATGAACCAGTGGCTGTCTGTGTCTGTCTGTGTACTATGCCAGCTTAACAACCCATTCTCTCCATGGTACTTATTACTTAGTTTGTTGTTGTGTGTATTATTATTTTTTTACTTATATTGTGTTTTATTTTGTTTCTTTAAATTAAGATATTCATTTTCGTGACAGAATACTCTAAATTTTCTGTCTAATATCTTTAATTTGTGAGAATTGCATAGCAGAATATACGATCCTTTCTGTATATCACATATGTTTTTCTTTTTTATTATTTAAATATGAGAGCACTTAGACCATTTTAAGAATTGACCTTCATCTTTCCCTGTGAATATTTTAGTAATTATGTTTGTTAGTATTCAAAAGTCTCATATGTATATAAAATGTCTACATAGAGAGCAATGAAAAGTCACATTAATGTTCACCATGTAACCAAACCATTAAAGAGAATTAAAAAGGTGAAACCATTAAAAATTTTAACAGAAACTTTATTGAAGTACTATCTACACAGTGGTTGTTTGAATAAGAAATGTCCTTATAGGTTCATACAGTTGAATGCTTTGTCATCAGGGAGTGGCATTATTAGGAAAGACTAGAAGGTAGGACATTGTTGAAATGGGTGGTGCCTTGTTGGACAGGTTAATCACTGACAGTGGGCTTTTAGGCCCAGAGGCTTTTATTCTTCTTGCCACTTGGGGCTTCCAATGTGGCTACCTCTCCAGTATCACGTGACTTGCATGCTGTCATGCTTTTTACCATGATAATAATGAGCTAAACCTCTGGACTATAAACCAGAATATTAAATGTTTGACTGTGTAAGAGTTTCAGTGGTCGTGGTATTTCTTCACAGAAATAGAACACTTGCTAAGACATACAGTCTATAGAAAACAGTAGTTTCCAACAACATTTACATACCTAAACAGAATGTTGTAAGTTTTGAAAACACCATGCAGAATGAAATATGCCAGGTAAAACATTAACTATTGTACATTTATTCTACAGGAAGCATCCATAGGAGGCAACTTCATAGAGACAGTCTAATAGATTCCTAACTGCCTAGACTTAGAAAAGCCTGACTACAAGGAAGGGCAGGATGGCTGTGCTGTGGAAATTGAAGATGCTACTGTGCTCAATGGGATTTCCTTCCAGGTCATCACCAGATGACCATATCGGTTGTGTTGACATCTGCTCCCCTCCAAATTCAGAACTAAATATCACTGTGTAGCATTAAGTGGCTGTGATACATGACATGTGACTCAAATCTCACTAAGACAACAAGCATAATAATGAAAAAGAGAATCTATGGCAACATGAAGGAAAAACGCAGAAGAGGAATGTAGCACCACCTAGTGAGGGAGAGGAAGGTGTCCAGTTCTAATTAAGGCAGCACTAGAGAGCTCACCTGGTAGTGATAATGAGGGAAAGCTGGCCGACTGAGCCACCCAGCCGCCACCCAGGTCCAGAACCAGGACTATGAGTTGGCTCCTAAAACATTTACCTCTTCTATGATCATTTGGGATTGGTGAAGGGGACACATGTATAGATCCAGAACAGCAGGATCTCCAGGACACACAGCAGGATATACAAGTGAATCCTCAGTGAGAGCCCATTGTCTGTAATGTAGCAGAAGCCAGAGGCCTTGAGTCAGACCAGTAAAGATGAATGGTCGGGAGAGTAACTGGCTGACTTAGTGGGCCACATTACAATTTCTCAAAACACACAGACACACACACACACACACACACACACACACACACACACACACACACACACACTAGGGGCGGGGCGTTTCAAGCACAGCGGTCAGATGCAAAGGAATAGAAAGATAAGTGGGATCTGAACACATGATGTGATATGCCAAAGAATCAGTGGAAATTTAAAAAATACACATATAAGCTGTGTATTACAACGTAACATATTAGTATTCTGATGGGACTTGGGGCAGGTGGAGTTGGGATCAGGAGAGGTGGAGTGAGCGGGAGGAAATAATACTGCGAGAAATTATTCAAATGGGGGCCATTTAAGGGGCGCGTTGGAAGGACAGCACCAAGGAAACCATGGAATCTACCAGAGTAACCATATAGTCTCAGAAATGAGGAAAACAGCCTGAACCGACCATCTCCTGTAACCAGGCAAGGCTTTGAGTAGAAGGAATGGGACACCAAACCAGCCACGAAACCTTTAACCTACAGTTTTCCCTGCCTGTTTAGTGTTCTGGGACCAGAATATAGCAGAATAAAGGGGCCAGAGATGCTTTATTCAGAAACTGATGGGAGCAGATGCAGAGTCCCACAGCCAAACACTTAAGAGCTTGGGGAATCCTGGGGAGAAAGACAAGGTGAGAGCATGATCCACAGAATCAATTCACTGGGACTGCTGGTGTTTCCTAGAGATGAGGGAGCCTGTAGGTGTCTGAACTAGGCCCTCTGCATAATGTTATGGCTGGGTATCTTGGTGTTCTTGTGGGATTCCTAACAGTGAAAACAGGGACACAGCTGCGTCCTCTTTTGCCTGCTGTGGTACTCTTTCCTCCTACTGAGATGCCTTGTCCAGCCTTGATGTAATAGTATGTGCCTGGTGTGATAGTAGATATCATGCCGTATTTGGTCAATGTCCCTAAGAGGCCTGTTCTTTATGAGGGGAAACAGCAGAAGGGGGAGGGAGGAAGGATAAATTATGATCAGGATGAAATACAAGAAAAGAATAAAAACAATTTTAAGAAATACACATGAAAAGTAACTCCACAATAATCAGTAAGTTGCAAAACAGAATGAGAGCCTAAAGAGAGGTTGTTGAGGAGTCTATTGCTAAGTTGCAATGAGTCTTTGAAAGAAAGTTCTGATGTCCCTTAATCCATCAAGGTGTACAGGATCACTCAAAGTTTCCAATGTAGAAAGGATAAAGGAAAAAATAAATGGGCAACACCCAGGATTTCTATAATACGCAACATGCATTTGAAGGTTAAATAAAATCTTATGTCATCCAATTATTTGTTGGTGATACTGAGGCAAAGAAGCTCTGAGATATTACTGTATGCATTGGGATTTAAAATATTAACATAGGTAAAAATTGTGAGTATAAAACATGGTCTAATCTATGCTATATTTTATAGTTTTGTTGGTTACATTTAGAATTCTTTGTGCATATCACATGAAAAACAACAATTTATTCTTCTGTATAGACAGCTACTTGGTCCTTTACTGGTATTGTCATTTGTAAAACATACCTCTTTTTCAGGAAACTTCCATGCCAGCCATAAACAAAATTAGATACCAATAACATGAAATTATATATCTCACTTTTTGATACTGTGGTTGTCTTATTAGTAATGCTGTAGATTATTATAATGCTGAAATAATGTTAAAAAGATCTTTTTGGTTCTTTTTTCTGGATTTTGGCAATGTTTGTAATGATGATATTGAGATGAGATCAGTTATTTCTAGAACTATCCTTGTATTTTAGTTGGATTTGAATTAAATTTATGAATCAATTTAGAAAAACTTTTATTTAAACAAACTAATAAAATTGTCTTAGGGTTTCTACTGCTGTGAAATTTCACCAGGACTGTGGCAACTTTGATAAAGGGAGAACATTTAATTGGGGTGGCTTACATTTCCAGAGGTTGAGTCCATCATTACCATGATGGGACATGATAGTCTGCAACATGGTGCTGGGGCTGAGAGTCCTAAATCTTGATTAGCAGGTGACAGGAAGTGAACTGAGATACTGACTGTGACTTGAGCATGAGACCTCAAAACTCACCTTCATAGTAACACACTTTCTCCAAGGCCACTTCGACTCCAACAGTGCACACTTGCTAATAGTATTACTCCTTATAGTCTTACATTACATCCTTACTACCACAGGATGAGCAAATGACAATTTCCAAAATATGTGGATGAACCTAGGAGCACTTACTTAAGTGAAATCAACCAAATACAAAGGGATGCTCAGCTTATGTGAAATTCACCCACAAGCAAATGCTGACAACTAGGCTTAGACATATCTGAAAAGGGTATTTACATTTGGAAGGTTGCAAGAATTTTTAAAATTGGTTTAATTTACCTATACATTTAGACATTTTCTATGGAAGACTAACTTTTGACATAAATTTTACTTTAAAATTCCTTTTATGTTTGCAATTTTAAAATTCAATTACAATTATATCATTCCCTTCTTATCCCATGTCTCCCTTCCTCCCTCTCAGAACTATACCTTTTTTTAAACTATACATGCTTTGTTTAAAAAGTGTTTCATATAGAATGTAAGACTGAAATAACGTTTTCTCCTGAATGTGGCAATAAACAGTATTTAAATAAAATAATGAAAACTATATTTGATGAAATTATAAAAATATGATAAAATGATTGACAGTTGAAAATAAAATTATTTAAAGAAAATAAAACTTATTAAAAGTTTATCTAATGGAAATGTAATGGCTAATAAAAATATGAAAATGTTAAATATGTAATAATTATATAGAGGGAAAGACAAAACTTTACATTCTTGATTTTTTAAAAATTTTAATCAAATAAAAGAAGAATTAAGATTAAAACTATTAATATATATAAGGAGGTGGTATTTTACATCTGTAATTTTAACTCTTAAGAAGATGAGGCAGAAAGATTGCCATTAGTATGAAACTGGCTACTAAATAAGTTTAAAACCAGCATCATGAGTTGTGCAATAAGGTGTGTGTGAAGGAAGAAACACAGAAAAAACACAAACATTAAATTGAGTGTTTTAGCATAACTAGTGGTGGTAAGATAGAGTGACGCACAGCCTCTGTGAGCCTTGATGTTAGATAATTGCTGCTGCCAATGTCCTGCACTGAATGGTTCTGGTAAAGAGCCCTTGTTTACTCTGAGTAACCTGTGACTCAGGCCAATTAGAAGGAAGTCCAGCGAGTATGATTTTCTGAGAAGATGCCCTTTCAACAAGACACTCAATGGCAGCTGCCTGGACATGACGTCTTTGAAGACTTAACAAATCCTGTCTACAGTCTCCAGTTGAAAGGCTCCTACTGATAGAGGTGACCTGGGGATACAGGATGGCTTAAAATGTGTTAGGACTCAAATTTTTATCTAGGCATAATGTTTGCAAATTTTAGTAAATATTTTACAAATCTTGAATTAATTTTTGGTTGCCCATTTTTGACAGTAATTCCTGTTTTCATGAAGGAATGTTTATTTATAGACTGTCCCCTTCCTTCTACAGACAACACTGATGATATTTAAAATGTCTTAGATAATATTCTATTGGTGTGATAAGACACCATAGCCTCAGCAACATATATAGGAAGACATTTGTCAGAATATTATAGTCATAGACTGTCATGGTATGGAACATGATAAGGAGCACAGGACTGGAGCAGTAGCTGAGAACTTCCATCTAGAGGTACAAGCAGGATGCACAAAGTCATCAGGAAGAGAACAAGTGTTTGAAATCATGAAGCCCATCCAAAGTGGCACAACTCCTTAAATAAGGTCATACCTGCAAGTCATTCCCAAACAAGTTTACAAACTGAGGAACAAGTATTTAAATGTATGAATTTATGGTGGTCATTCTCATTCAGACTACTACAACTTGTTTATAGTGACTTGAAGGAATAAGTTTAAATTTAAACTTTGAAAATAATGATAATTTAAAAACTAGCAGTATTGGGTAAAACCTAACGTGCCACTTTAAACAAATTGTCAAAAGTTTTACCTGTAAAACAGAAATTTAAAAAGCATCAGATTTTTCTCTTAGTGAAGAATTGAAATGGATTTTTTAAAAAATCACTGAAAATTCACCATGTATTCTGAGGTGCTGAAAAATCTTTCAAGGTTCTGAGACCACAGATCACTAATATGGCAGAAAGAATAACAGTAATAAAGTGCTAGGTGATTTCTCGATCCTTGGCAATCATCCTGCTTTGGCTTACTTTGAGAGGCTTGTAGACATCCCTGAGCTGTAGAGGAAATAATTTTTACTTATTTAAGACACACTAGAGTAATATAGATTCCAGGCCTAGAAATGATTTCTGGATATCTCAAACACACTAGAGTAAAGTAGAATCCAAATCTAGAAATGAGTTTCGGCTCTCTAGGGGTTGAATTCCATTTGCAGCTGGAAAAATGTACATTTTAAAAAGAAAAAAATACACTGTGAGAAAAACAAATTCTTACTTTTTGGGCAGCTGGAAAATGTCATGACGATTCTTTGGAAAGTCCTTTCTAAAACACCCATCCACGGCTCAGTTTTTCCACAAGGACCACAGAAGAATACATCGTACACTATGCAATACGGGGTATGGATAAGGAAAGAAAGATGGACGTGAGGCAATATACTTAGTTGTTATAAAAGCACATCTCCACTTTCATATTAACACATTATATGTATATTTAAAGTTCAAAATTACTGGTGACGTGGCACAGCATGTAAAGGGTAGTGTCAAAAATGCCTGTTAACCTGAGGTTAATATTGATGACTTACATGATAAAAGTAAGAATTTCAAGGATGACATTATTTATAGAGAATGTTGTTAATATAAAGCTATCTAAAAGGTTTTATTTATCCAAATTCTCAATCATGCTAAGGGATTATATAATATATATTCCATATATACTTTTATACATATATATATGTTTTTGATGTATATGTATTATATATACATGTATATATGTGCTTTAATCTTATCATTTGTGACAGAAAATGTTTCTAGAGATTTTTATATTAAGTGAAATAAGCCAGACACATAAAAGGAATGTCATAGATAATGAAAAATAGGATACGGAGTGACAGTGACTGAGGTGCTTGAAAGAATGAGAGAAGGCAAGCAGGGAGATGTGTACATGTGTGTGTGTGTGTGTGTGTGTGTGTGTGTGTAGTAGTAGTAGTAGTAGTAGTAGTAGTAACTTATCAAGTATCTACAGCATAATGACTGTACTTAGTGACAATTACAGTTACATTGTATGTATTCTTAAAAATGCAAAGAAAGTACATTAAGTGCTCTCATGAGAAAAAATATAACATTGAAAATTGTTATTTAATAATTATATATAATCATCTAATTATACATTATTCTGTATGGAATAAACACATAGTTTTATCTGTTAAATAATACAAAAAAATGTAATGGTCACATAGAAACCAAATCAAGCAATGGCTTAGGTAGAATTATACACTCTTTGAATGTGCATAGTTGGGGACTGTGTTATTTCACCAAGAGAAAATACCAAGTTGAGACACAGAGAACAATCCACACCCAGGCAATGAACTCCCAGCTAGGTGTCTGTGTATTTTATTTTAAATATACTGTACTTCATTTGCAAAAGTATCACTCAATTGAGCCGTGCATAATTACTTAAGAATCTATAGATATGCTTTAACATTTTCATCAGTATTTATTATTTATAAACATAAAAAGTTTTATATCCAAAAATAGTTCACTTCATTTGGGTAAAAAATAGTTTAATAATGATGATCAGTTTTATTAAGAAACATAAATAACCAGAGCATGGGATTGTGCATTTTATATCTACCCAGATAGGCATTATAAATGACATTTCTTTGTCAAGAAATAAGAATTTTCAAAATCTTGTAAAAAATTTCATTTCACTTTTTTTCATTAATAGTTAAGGATGAATGTCATTTGACCTGACAATATTAATTGGTACTACTGAGTTTATTTGAATGGTTTTTCTTTTTTGGGCAGTCGGTTTTGAGCTACACGAATGCATCATTTCTCCAGTTTCTCCACGAAGAAAAAAACAAAAAAACAAAAAACTGTATCTTAGAATGTGTGGAATATGCTTTGACCCTGTAAAATATGTTTATAGTTAATTGTTAGTTGAGTTGAACACATTAAGTTTATATTACGAGTTATTGTTAAAGACTTTGCTTTACATGTTCTCAAGTTTAATGAATATTATGTGGATGAGGTGGTTGCTCTCTACTTTTTCCTTTTGAAGAATTCTACTGCCTCCCACATATGAGAATATTTTATAATTTCCAAAATCTATGGTAGGCCATAACTGTTTTTATCTATCTTTTCTACAAGAAATAGTGACTTTAAAAAGAATACATATTATGTTGTGTGTGTGGGGGGGGTGGGTGCATTTGACAATCTGTGTAAATGTAAAGTCTAGAGGTTAATAGCTGGGTAGTTTTTTTTTTTCTGTTGTTCTCCACTTAATTTTTTCTTAATGGGTATCTTATTGAACCCATATCCTAAGGATATGGCTAATCTTCAGGATAACAAGCCTCTGGAATTCAACAATTTCTATTTCTTACATTTATTACTAAATTTGCTGAATGGCAACATCATTCCTGGATTTTACAGGTATACCAGGGATCTGAGCTCAGAGCTGCATATTTGTTTATGAAGGACTTGACTCCATGAGCCACCCCCCAACCCTGTTCTTTTCAAAAACATTTTTGTATGTATTATAATGTCATGAGTTTCTTCTCAGATGCCTTCCATATGAGGCTGATTTTAAACCTAGGAGTTTGCAAAGCCCATATTCATTTTTGAGATCTATTCTAAAATAACCATACAAGAATTTCCTTTTAAGATCACATATTTGTTTTCTACATTTACCTAAGGACATTTAAATATGGAATGGTAAAAGGAAACCATTTCTAGCAATATGGTCTTTGCTGTGATTGATGTGGGATGTCTTTCTGTATGCTCTGAGTTTGCTTTTACTACCATTGGTTAATAAAGAAGCTGTTTTGGTCTATGACAAAGCAGCTAAGAGGCAGGTGGGAAATCCAAACAGAGATAACGATCAAGGAGGGCAGAGTCACAGGAAAAGCTGCTGCTTCCCAGAGAAGAAGATGTAATGAGACAGAGGGAAAGCCTCAGAAAATGTGGCACAACATTGATTAATAGAAAAGGGTAAGAGCTAGTTGGTAATGAACCTCTGTTTGGGGGTATGTTTCAAATTTAATAAATTTGTAATTTATTTATATTTAATAAATCTACCCACAGTCAGTCTAGGAGGATCAGACAGGAGTAACTCACATCTTTAATCCCAGCATAGGGAATATCCAGGAGTAGTGGCCTACGCCCTTAATCCCAACAAATCTGAGTTTGAGGCCAGTTTAGTTTACAGAGGAAGTTCCAGGCAGGCAGTGATGGTGCCACACCTTTAATCTTAACCTGGATGAGAAACAACTGAGTGAAGGCAGGCGTAGGAAGACAGAGCAGGCAGTAGAAGCCAGGAGGAGCGAGGCTGAGGAAGCTGGAAGACAGCTGGGTGAGACCTGACTGTGGTGTTTCCTCTCTTTGATATTTCAGCCTTTCCCTGATTATCTGGCTCTGAGTTTCCTTCATTTGTGCAACACCTGTGCCATAGGCCAAACAGTTTTTAATTAATATAAGCTTTTGAATAATTATTTTATGTGTATGACCTAGGTTGGGAGAGCATTGTTCAGACCCTGAACAGAACAGAAAATTTTCTGATTCTGTGTGATTCA